>WELA01003918.1:101520-118258 GCA_009602735.1 Mesotaenium endlicherianum
CTCTACCCAAAAGTCCCCCTTCTCCCCCTCCCCTCCTCCCCCCCTCTCGCACTCTCTCCCTCTTCCTCACACACACTCACACGCACTCTCTCTCTTAGAAGTGCCTGTGCCTGTGCCTGTGCCTTTTTTTTGTTGCTGCAAGTGTGAGTGTTCGTGCTCGCGCTAGTGCCTTTATGCCCTGCGTGGCCGCATGTGGGCGCGCCTCGTCTGTTTGCGCATGTTGTGCATGTGTGCGTGTATGCTCTCCGGGAAGTTGTTGTTTTGAGTGACTCACATGTGGATGGTGGCCGTTTGCGGGGCTGCGGGGCGGTGCCTGTGTATATGTGTGTGCGTGTGCCTGTACGGATCTGCCGGCGGCTGCGGCTGGAGCAGGCACGGACTACCGGGTGCGCGCAGCGGCTGTCAACGCCATGGGCCGCAGCCCCTACTCCCCCCACTGTACGTGCTCAACGCTCCCCCTGCCCTCTCCCCTTCCCGTCCCTTCCCGCCTTTCCACACTGCCCCCCCTGGTCCCCCCAGATACAACTTTTTCTTTCCTCCTTTCCTCCTTCCCAGTTGCTTCCCCTTTACACAGGAAGAGCCTTTTCGAGGTGCAGCAGTTGGATGGATGTTGGCTGAGTGACTCCTCTGGCAGGGGGGCACGGGGCACGGGTGTGGCGGTAGCGGGCGTTTGGGCGGGCGATTGGATGGACAGCTGCAGTTACGGGCGGGGGCCGGTGCTGCTGCCCCTTCTTGTGCGTCCTTTCTTCTGCTGCCTTTGTTTGCTGGCCGGCAGGCTGACTGGCCGGCGGGCTGTGTGGTGCGGCGACAGGTGTCGTGCGGACGCAGCCGGGGGTGCCGGACCAGCCACCTGCGCCAGGCATGGTGGAGAGCCACCAGACGTGGCTGCACTGCTGCTGGAGCGCGCCCCCCCACACGGGCGGCGCCCCAATCGCTGCGTATCGCCTCGAGGTTGGCCCCCCCACCTCTCCCCTTCAGCAGTGGTTGTGCGTCTTTCCCTCCCTGTGCCTGCCGGTGTTTTGTACGCATGCTTGCACTCTGCCAGGTTCCTGAGATATCCTCTCCTCCCCAGGAACTGTCCAGGCTTCACATGCTGACGCGCGTGTGCGCACCTTCCCGGCCAGGAAGCCAGCTCGCGGGCCAGGCCGCACGAGATTTTTAATAGCGCAAGGCGTGAGCAAGCGAGAGCCCTGCTCCCCCACGTGCCAATCTCACACTCTCACACTCAAGTCGGGCTCTTCCTGCCGGTGGGCGAGGGTTGCAGATGCAGCAGATGAAGCTCAGGGAGGGCGCGGGAGGGGGGGAGGGGGCCGATGCTGTCAGGAGAGGAGGGGGAGGAGGATCAGCGGCGGCGGTGGCTGCGGCAGCAGCCGCTGGTGGGACGGGACAGCTGGCAGCCTCTGACGCCGGCGTGCTGGTGGCCGCTGACAGCAGCCGGGGATTTGCTGCCGTGTACACGGGGACGGCGCTGTCGGCGCGCGTGACGAAGCTGACACCTGGAACGTGCTACGGCTTCCGGCTGCAGGCTGTGAACCATCTGGGCAGCAGCCCCTGGAGTGGTGCGTGGTCGCTGCCACCGCCGCTGCTGCCCCTGCTGCCCATGCTGCTGCTAGTGCCGCTGCTGATTCTTGCGTCGGCACCCTCCTCTGCTGCTGCAGCCAATTTAATGTCTCTGCTTGTGCTACCCCTCTGATTTTTCTGCTCCTCTTTAAAGATGCAGCTGCTATGCGCGTCCTCTGATTGTCCCCTATAGAGGGCAATACGTTTGTGTACACTTGATATATGTGTACATTTTTTTGTATGTAAATACATACATATGTATATACACATCTGTATGAATGTGTCTATATTTGTATATGTAAATATATTTGTGTACATGTGTACATATATGCATGTATTTATTTCAAGCTGTGCAGAGGGCCATTGCTGAGGGCCATTAGAGATTGGAACCTCAGGTCCAGCATCAGCGGGCACGGCGACTGCCAAACGCCAGAAAGAGCGCAGGAAGATAGCCAGGATCAGATAGAAGAAGAGGGAGAGGGAGAGAGAGAGAGACAAAGACATGGGCTCATGCCCCCAATGTCATCCGAGTGCAGATGTGGCAGCCATGGAGACGCAGGCGGCGCCGCCCGCAGCGCCTGACGCGCCCCTGCTTGCGTTTGCCACCACCGCCACATCGGTCCCCCTGCGGTGCGTCTCCCCTAAGGGGGTGCCCTTGCCCGGCTCACCACCGGCAGCAACAGCTGCCCTGGTCCCCTATCTATGCTCTTGCCCACTCGCTTGGGGAGAGCGTGCCCGCCTGCCCGCCTGCCTGTCTGCTGGTCTGACTGGTCCCCTGCCTGTCTCTATCACTGTTCATCGGTCTGTCTGTCTGCCTGCCAGTCTGGCCGTGTGTTTGTCCATCCGTCTGTCTTGTCTTTCTGTGTGCATCTCTGCCTGCTCAAGTGCCCGTGCAGGGTAATCCCTGCTGCCTGCGGCAACGGAGCTATGTCGTGTCAGGAGTGCTCGAGGGTGAGGACTGCTGCTGCTGCTGCTTCGAGTTGTTATGTGTTCCGCTCCATTAAGCCAGAGCTGAGCCTCCCTCTGCCCCCCCNGCCCTCTCCCTCTCCCTCTCCCTCTCCCTTTTTCTCCCCCTGTCCCTCCCCTCTCGCTCCCCTTCCCCTTCCCATCCCTTCATAAGATGCCACAGCTGTGATGCACCTGCCAGCACTAAAGGGGCTTTGGATGCTTCCACTTGTCGCTTACACGGCGGGCCTGATAGCGGGCTACTGCAGAAGCGGAGAGGACCTCCTTTCTTTCAGGATGACAATGTGTACCTTGCTGGTGTGCGCACTAGGCCACCTGGCAGGGCTGTTGTAAGTGCATAGGAGCAGAGGAGAGGGAGCACTGGCCATGCCTGAGGCACTCTGGTGTCCTCAGCTTGCCTTTTTGGGTACGCGCACATCTCTATGTGCGGCTTGGTGCATGGGAGTTTCTCTCTGATTTTCTGCTGCTGCTGGGTGGGCGGGTGCGTGGGTGGTTGTCGGTGGTGGTGTCCTCGGGGCTGCTGCGTGCGGGGGGGCAGAGGCAGTGCCGCTGGTGAGGCTGGGCTCGGGCCGCAGCGGCGGCAGCGGCAGCGCGAGCGGCGGTGGCGGCGCCTGGGACGAGCCGCTGCACCACCACCACCACCACCACCGCGGCAAGCTGGAGGTTGTCCAGGCGGCGCACTCGGCCGGCGTGTCGTCGTCGGAGGACCCCTCCAGCGGCTCGCTCCCGTCGTTGAGCGGGACGGCGGCCACGGACGGCGACGGGGAGCTTCTGCTGCTGGCAATGGCGGCGGCGGGGGCGTCGGGGGGCGCGCGCTTTGTCCAGGGGGCGGGCGGCNCCCATGAACAACACAAGCATAGCTGGAAGCAGTGAGAGGAACCAGCAGGACACAGACTTACAGCTAGAAGAACCAGGCCCCTCCCTTCCCCCAGCAGTAGAGGTGGAGGGGGATAGAGTGGTCAGGGAGATAGAGGTTTTCCTGACCCCAAGACTGGACCCTGAGACTGGGGTAAGGTCCTCCATGGCCTCCGAGCTTCTGCCTGCAACTGAAAAGCTTCTGATGCCCACTCGTCATACTGTTCATTGCACAGATATGCGTCTGGGAACCATCAGCTGGACCGCGTCTCTTTAGCCAGGCAGGCAGGCAGGCACACTCTGTTGGCGAGCTGTGGTGTAGCAGTCACCAATGAATGTCAATTTCCAACCTAACCTCCTCCAAGACTTCCTCTGAACCCATACCTTGAGGGCACGCATGATGTCCCTTGCCAGACTTCCCAGAGAAGTGACTAATGCCCAACAGAGCGACGGCAGGGGGACGTTGCTTCTCTTCGGAGGAGCTTTTCAGGGGCGTCTTCATGGGGGGGATGGGTTGGAGGGGGCGGGCGGCGGCGGCGACGGCTGGCGCGACGGGGGGGGCAGCGAGAGCAGCAGCGTGTACGCGGCGACACCTGGCAGCCCTCGGGCCATGGTGTATGAGGATGTGTACCAGGGGCCGGCGCTGGCGCACACCGTCATGCGCTTGGCGCCCAACACCGCCTACGCCTTCCGCCTGCAGGTGGGTCGCAGGGGCAGGCCTTGGAGGCTTAGGCTTAGGCTTAGGATAAGTGGTCAGGAAGGGGGGGGCGCTGGGTGTCAGGTTTCGGGCTCGGGTAGGTCAGCCCCCCCCCCCGGGCCCCCTCTTCCAGCCAGGGTACTGCCTTTTGAGTGCCAAGCATATGGGTGGGCTTGTGTGAGGCGGGTCCATCCACCTTGTGATACATCCCTCTTCCCCTTCCTTCCTCCCTTCTTCCCTCCCTCCCTCCCTCCCTCCCTCCAGTGGGCTGGAATCTGAGATACGGCTAGGTCTTCAGCCCGCCCGTCATCTCTAGCTCCTTCGGCTTGCATGCCGGAGGGCCGCTCCTTGTGGGAGGACACCCTCATGTCTTTCCACTCGGTTCTGCCCCTCGTCTTTGGTACTAGACCCCTGCTGCTGCTGCTGCTGCCACCTGGCAGCAGTGGTGGCCCCCCTCCAGAGAGCGCACATGCCGGGCCCTGCCAGGCATTTTTACTGGGTACAGCCTCTCCCATAGTCAGTAGCTTGTGACCCCTCCACACGGTCGGGATGGGTGGACTGGGAGAAGGAGGCACTGATGATGTGTGTGTGCGTGCGTGCCTGCCGTGCCTGCATGCGTGCGTGTGGGTGGATGGGCGGGATTGTGGGACGGTTGCGGTGGTGGCACAGGCGCTAAACCAGGTGGGGGCGGGGCCCTTCAGCCGCGCGCTGTGCGTGACCACGGCGGCGGACGTGCCGGCGGCGCCATCTGCGCTCATTGCTGTGGCCTCGGGGCCGTCGTCCGTGCATCTGCAGTGGGAGGTATGGCCTCTCTTCCCTTCCTGTTCACCCCCCCACCCCTCAATCCCTCTTCCTCTCCGTCTCTCCCTCCGCCACTCCCCCCCGGCCAACCTCCCTCCCTCTACCTGTGTGTGTGCGTGCGTGCGTGCGTGTGTGTGTGTGTGGGTGGGTGGGTGTGGGTGCTGCCGCCTCCACACCCTGCTGCTGTGGTGTCACAGAAAGTCAACAAGTGCCCCCTTCTCCCCGCATGCCCTTCTTCAGTAATTGCTCAGTCACTTTCCCATGGCGCCCTCCCTTCATCGAGAACAAACTATGTATATGGCTGCCGCTTGCGCAAACTGCCGTGTTTTTCTATGTGACTGAGAGCGGGAGGGGGAACTGCGAGTGGGTGGGACGCGCGTGCAGGCGCCAGAGAGGGAGAACGGGAGCGAGGTGAGAGCTTACATGGTGCAGATGCTGCGCGCGGGCCCCGCTTCGCTGCCCCTGGCCTACCTCAGGAACGGGCTCAGCAGCGCCAGCAGCCTGGGCCACCAGGCGTCGCCGGAGGGCGTCCACATCGCCAGGAACAGCAGCATGCAGGAGGTGACGACAGCTGGCACCTCCGGAGGGCGGCAGGTGGCAACCAGGTGTGCCAGTGCGAACGAAATGCTCTGGGGGTTGGGATCTGCCTCTCCTCCTTACAGTATGAGCCAAAGCGGCAGCAACAGCAGCCTAGCCAGCTTTCCGCCGTCCGCCATGTCACCGCCCGCGCCGCAGGCGGCCGGCGGCGGCAAGCCAGGTGGTGCGCCTGGGAAGGCCGGCAGGAAGAAGAGGTTAAATGGGGCGAGGAGCGCGAGCATGACCAACGTGCCCTCGGCGGCCAGTGCGGCGGCGCCAGGTGGCGGCCTCATCCGGTCGTCGTCGGTGCCGTCGGATGCGTGGGAGGATGTCTATTGTGGCCCTGCACTAGAGTGAGCTCGCTCCCCTTCATTGCTGGCCCCCTTGCCACGAACACGCGCATGCTTCTCTTTTGCTTCACGTATTCCTCCTTGTGTGAGCACGTATAGTGTGTGTGCATGTGGCGTGTTCTGTCTATGGGTGCCTGTGTGTGTATTTTATGCTGACAGCTCCCGCTGTGAGGGTCTGTTACTCTCTGCGGACTGTTTTTGGAAACACGGCGCACAGGCCAACATGCGGCCCTCGATGCGGGTGCAGAGCCGTGCGCATTTGCATTTCACCGTCTGGTGTCGGGTCTTGGGGAGCAAGGCCAGGAGCCTCATGCTCCCTTGCCCCTGACCCCCTCCCTGTCACGCTTTCTCTCCCCCTCTCATTCTCGCTCCCTCCCCCCCTTTGCAAGTAGTCTGACATGCTGCAGAAAGCCTCCAAAGCAGTACGAACCTGCACGCATGTACACACGCGTGAACACACACACACACGCACTCACACACACGCGCACACACCACGCAGAGGGAGAGGGAGAGGGAGAGGGAGTTGCCCCCACTCGGGCTCCTACTCTGAGAGTGACCCTCGCTCCCTGGCCTTCTATCGTATGACGCGGCAGGTGCGAGGTGGCAGGCCTGGACAGCGGGTGCCGCTACTTCTTCCGCGTGATGGCGCGCAACGCGGTCGGCGCGTCCGCCTGCTGCCCCAAAGTGGTGGCGGCCACGGCGCCCGGCCCCCCGCCCACGCCCGCCGCGCCCCTCGTAGTGGCTACCACCTCCACCACGGCGCTTCTTCACTGGGCCGCAGCAGCGGCGTCGGTGGCGGCGATGGCTCCTGCCGACTTGGCAGCCCAGCCTTCGCTCCAGAGGAGGTGTGTGCGTGCGTGTGTGTAGGTGTATGTGCGTGCGTGTATGTGTGTGTGTGTGTGTGTGTGTGTGTGTGTGTGTGTGTGTGTGTGTGTGTGTGTGTGTGACTGGTAGCTGGCACATAGACGTCCGTGTATGCGCATGGAAGGAATGGAAGTATTTCGTGAACGTGGGGCTCTACCTTGTGATACATCCGCATTGCGCACCAGTGTTGCTCTCCTCCTCTCTCTCTCTCTCTCTCTCTCTCTCTCTCTCTCTCACACACACACATATGACGTGTGCGGGGGCGAATGGCTGCCCTTGCGTGTTCCAGCAGTCAGCCTCCGGCCCATGCTGACAAAGGAAAGAGCCCTTTGCGTTGCGTTATCCTCTTTCCGGGGGGGGTGCCCATTTGTTCTGGGTGCGGGGGTATGATGCAGCTTTCACCTGCTGGTGGACGACGGCGAGGGTGGCCCCGACCACCAGGTACCATAGAAGCCCCCCCTCTCTTCTGCAGCGTGTGCTCTCCACCTGCCAGCTGTCCGCCTGCCCCATTGCCAGCTGTCCGTCTACCTTTTCGTGTGGGTCAGGGCCTCACTCTGACGCAGCGACGCTCCTCCCTGCCTGTCGGAACCCTTCTCAGCATGCTTTTTCTCGTGGCCCTTATAGCCATGGCGGCTCTCTTGGGCGTGGCTGTGAGGTGTCGTGTCATCTGCCGGGCAAGACTGGCCTGGGCCGGGGAGTGGGTCCCTTCTCTTGCCCTTCTTCTGTCTTCTGTCGTCTGTCTCCGGTCTTCGATGGAAGAAATGGAGGACAACACTGAGTGGGATTGTGATGGTGCCTGTGCGGGATGTGTGGCGCCGCCTCAGGCGTACGAGGGGCCCGCGCTGAGCTTCACGCTGCAACACCTGGCGCCCGGCCGAGTGTACAGATGCCGCCTGCAAGTAAGCCCCCCACCCTCTTCCTCCTTGACCTCCCTCTCCTCCCCCCCCCTCCCCCCGCTTGACGTCACGCAGTCCGCTGCATGCTGGCTGCGTTGCATGCGGTCTCTCGCCTTAACTTTCAGCCCCTTCGTTGCAAGCCCTAGCTCAGGCAGCGCGAGGTGCCGCCAGGTGTGCTGTCTTGGCGGCCTTGGGCCGATCTCAGCCGTGGCCCGCCTCCTGCACGCGTCATCCCAACAGATGTGAGCAAAGCGGAGAGCGAAGCAGAGCGCGGGCGTTTGCTTAGCTCTTCTTGCCACCTGGCTGGTCTGGTGCATTGGCAGGTGGCGAGCGCGGAAGGCGTGAGTGCACCGTCAGCGCCGTGCATCGTCTCGCCGCCCAAGCCACCACCCCTCTCCACGCCCGCGCTCCATGTGGCGCTCCGCGGCACTGCTTCCGCCTCCCTGGAGTGGGGGCCGGCCCTCAGCCACGCCAGCCACAGTGGCAGCCATGGCCAAAGCAGCCACGCCGAGAGCAGACGTGCAAGCTCGCAACCGGGAGGGAGAAGCGGCCGAGGCAGCACCGCCGGCGGCAGCGGGGCAGGGAGACCGCCAGCAGCAGCAGCAGCAGCAGCAGCAGGTGGAGGAGGAGGAGGAAGCTCAGTTACATCCATGGCTGATGCCGGCCCGGGCAGCAGCAGGCAGAGGAGGGGGACGGGTGAGCCTCGACAGAGCACCGGCGATGCTGGCAGCAGCGGCTGGGAGAACGCGCAAGGGGGGGGATACTTGCACGATGTGATGTTTCGCCTGGAGATGGAGGAGGCGCCCCCGGGGGCTCCGGGCAGGTCGGCGGCGGCGGGTGGGGCGAGAAGCGCTAGCGCGAGCACAAGTGGCGGCAGCACGTTCAGGGTCATCTACGAGGGACCCCTCTCCCGGTAAATGCACCGCCCCCCCCAGCCCCTCCCTCCTTTTTTTTGCAGTGTTGCCCGGCCTTGCTACCTTCTGCTGCCTTGCACCCGGCCTCGGGTTTGTTGGCATGGGGGAAAGCAAGCACCTCTGTCTTCCCGTGTGCGTGGGGGTGCTGCTGCTGCGCCTGCTGTCATCTGAGAGGCACGTCTTCCCAATTTTTTGGGGGCTGTTGCCTGCTGCTCTCCTGCTATGGGAAAGGACAGAGTGCCCTGACGCCCCGTGTGTGATACCGCGTGCATGTTGCAGGTACGAGGCTGGGCCGCTGCCAGCTGGACGTGCGTACAAGTTCAGGGTGCGGGCTGAAGGCTCGCCGGAACTGGGCGGCAACAGCGCCTGGAGCAACACCGAGACACTGCTCGTCGCAGCGCCACCTGGTGGCACATGGCGCGGCGTGACAGCTGTTGTGTCAGGGGTGCAAGGGGGTGTGGCCGCTGCTAACGGCAGCGTGTTGGCGTGGACCCGCGGCGCTGCGACGTCCAGCCTGGCGCTCTGCCGCCGCCACCTGGCACTCAGCAACAACCTCTCCTTCCGGCGGGCCCTGGCCGTGGGCGGCACAGTGTGCACCATCGCCGTCGCTTTCGCCACGATGTCTGTCTGAGCAACAGGTGGCAGCACCAGAGAGGACGCTGTTCTGTACACCAAGGCCAGCAAAGCCCACCAGCTCTGAGCTCCTCACTACTTCCCTCTTGCCCCGTCTGCGGTTGCGCGTGGGGTCCGGGTGCCTGTGTGGGTGCGGGCGCAAGTGCCAGCGAGGGCTCTGTCCTGACTGCCCCCTGCTTGCGTCGACGGGAAGGAGGCTCAGTCAGATGAGGCTTGGAAGCAGGGTAGGCTGCTTTGATGTCCGAGATGGGTCTGGGTATGCTTCCCGGGCTGGCTCGTTCGGTCCCCTCCCACCTGCTGCCAGCTCATCTTGCCGGTCTCTGCAGTGGGCTCATGGTGCCGGCTTTGAGAGGCGATATATCTGAAGCCAGCCATAGAGCCCGCACCATCGTCCCACTGCTGAGATTCACCTCCCCTGCCCGTAGCATCTGCCACGTGACCTCATAACCCGCCCTCCGCGGAGCAATTGCCAGTTGTCATGTGGCACGGGCTGGTTGCCAAAAACATGTAGGGCACATCAACTCACACACCATCATCCATCCTTTTTTGACGGTGGAGATACTACCTATATATGCCCTGAATTGGTCAAGCATCCGTCGGCAGTTGCACGTAAGGTTGGTCACTTTTCTACCTGTTTTTATGTCGCTGACCCGCCCAGGTGTGCTTGTTAATTAGCTGTAGCTTCTGATTGTCTAAGAGCAGCAGTTAGAATAGCGAGTGCGCCACCATACGGGGTCACCATAGACCGTGGAGGCTTTTACAAGCTGCCATGGTTTTCCTTGCTCTAAATCTGTGCAGTATTACGAATTTACTATGAGAGTTTGTTAACATCCTGATTGTTGTTTAGTTCTTCGGGTCATCGGGCCTGGGATCGATCAGCTTTACTATCGAGGGTTTATACTTTAGTAAATTGTAGCTTGAGTAAATGTCTTGTAGGTGTTTTTCTTGAGGATATTCTTTGAGTATATGTTTGCCATCATTTATTATTCGTACTTTTTAGGTTTCGCATACGCACGAGTGCATACAACTCAATAATTGTTTGTTTACTGCACTTTAGGCTGCTGGAGAATTTATGCATGACTAAACATTTATATATGTATGAATTGCTTTCATCAATGTCTGCTCAACTAGTTAACTCAACAGCACGGTGTCTTGTATTGCACACAATATTGTCCCTTGCAAATTTCGGCCTCACGCGCGCACCCTTCAGAGGAAAATTCAGCATGCTCATATCTCACTAAGAAGGCAATGAAATGGTTGCAGTCCTCGTGAGCTATCCCCACTCGGTGAGTGTGAAGTAGGAAATTCATGTAATGCTTCAAATATAAAAGTGTGCAACTGTTGACTAATCAGCATGTTGGAAGTCCTTGACTTCAGCTTTACCAATTGATGAATATAGTGCAAGGCCTAGTACGTAATTTCGAACAATGAATGTCATTGCTAATCCTCACAATGTCTATCTAAAACATCAAGTGTATGCCAAAGTTGACGGAGTAAAAGTACATCCATAGCTTTATGTTTGATAGATTCTCTTCTTTCTATTCCTTTACAAAAAAAGCAACACATTTGACGTGATCAATTATCAAGCATCGTAGTAGAAGTGCACTAATGAGAGTGGCGCATATTGTCCAACAATCTATGTTGGCTAATTCTCAAAGTTGGTTTTAGAATGTCTAGAACAAAATTAGAAACAAGTGTTGTCTTTCTTTTTCTTCTACTTACATGAAAATATCTTACTTGACCACCATGTGTTGCATAATGTTCTCTTGAATCACCACCTATCTCTCATTTAAAGTTGGAGCTTGCAAGTTGCTACTCTCTAATCTTATCAATGACAAACTAGATTGTGGCAAATTTTCTCCCAAAAAAAGAAGAGAACTTTTTTGATTGTCATTGGATCTAGTACAGTTTACGAATTCTTGCTTCACATCGAAGTTCTTATACAAAAAATTGAGAGTTAAAAGGGGTCACAAAGCAACATTGAGGAATGGCGATATATAGAAAACCATGCAGAAGTATGACTTTTGATTTATCATGGGTCTTTTTTTTTTAATCATCATGATGGATAAAGTTGAATTTTTATTTTGTTTTGTTTATATGTTGTGTTCAAATTTCTTTCACTATCGGTGCAACCAATATTGTGCAAGGATTCTCACAAATTTGCTTGGGAAGTGCCCCCAGATGAAAATCCAAGTTTTAACATTAAGGCAATCTCACATGCATGAACTTTTGTCATTCTGTTGAGAGGCCCGCGGGAAGAAAAATGTGTGTAGCTTGATGTCGTCAATGAAACGGCAAGCGAGACCTGTAACCTAAATGAATTAGCAACTAAAAAACGCCCAAAAATTTACGTAACGTCAAAGAGTGAACCAAGAGTTACAATATAATGAATTGTTGCTTGTGTGCTAACTTTTGATTGGTACACGTTTCAAATGTGCAGAATGTGAATTTGAGTTCATATTTAGAGGTATGGAAACTTGTAGTTAATGTGGTGATTTTTTTAACCTTTTTTAAAGTCTAAGAAAAACGCGATGCAACTTTTGGCGACCACACGCGCTTGTCAAACCAATGAATCAACGCTAATAACACCCACATACAATTGGAGAATATTATAAAACATGTGAAACAGGGCGCAAGAGTTCACAATGAGACTTATTTCTTGAATTTTATTTGTTGTTTTAAGTTGCTTTTGAAAAAGCGACAAATGACTACCTTAAATCAATCAAGCCGAACTTCACATATCAGAGAGGTTGCACCTTTTCTTTCCGGATTTGTTTTACCTTCCAACAAGAGTGCATTTTCATATTAAGTTATTGGAATCCAAAAAAAGCAAGAAATGAAATAATATTTTGAATGCACTGAAATATTTTCACGCATTAAAGATGAGTATAATATAGTAGATGAGTAACATAAAAGATGAGTATAACACGCTCCACAAATGGTCAACAACAAATTTGACTTCCAGTAAAACAGACGCATTTGAATTTGAAAGCCCGGCAACGACGTGGGGCGGGAGCCAAAATGTTCGTCTGCGAGTTGAGACTAACTTTGCAATTTAGAAGGGGTCGTTAGCCATTCAAGTGCACAAAAATGTGAAGAACCATTGTAGTTATTTGAGTTATTATATATTACTTTGCATATATGTTTCTAAATATATTTGGAGTAGTATTGTGTGGATTCAAGTGTGAATAGGTACTCTAGTGACTTGGTTCATGTCCTTTGAACCTTCTAAGGCATTTTCGAAGTTAGAGGAAAGTCCTAGAAGAACTCCACGTGGCAAAAGTCAAATGTGCCATTTTTAGGTCAAAAGGACATGTGTACATTATTCTAGAAAGAGGTGGCAAGTGTTGGATGTGTTGGGTGCCAACACATCAACATACACCTTCCTAGAAATTACTATTTAGCGAGTATATAAACAAGAGCTAGAACATAGAAAGAGATTCCAGAATCACTTTTGTACTTGCCAAATTCCAGAAATATATTAACTTTCAAGAAGCCATCTCTCTTTCAAGAAGCTACCGCTTGTGTTCAAAGATCCTTGTCTTGAATAGATAAAGTATTATATTTCACTAAGTACTTCATCTATCTGTTTCACTACAGTGGTATTGGAGCCAGGCTCTTTGGTAGCACAAGAAGATGGCCGATCCTCAAGACCAACAACAAGCTTTCGAAGGAAGCCCTTCCTCTCCAAGAGACCCTTCTCCAGNTCTCCAGCGCCGATGGGAGAGCCCACTCATAAAAATCTACAACAACAAGAAGCACCACAAGGAGGAGCACCGTCGAATCTCGTGGCAGCCGCTATAGCAAAGTTGACCCCACCACAAGGAATTTCCG
Source organism: Mesotaenium endlicherianum (assembly GCA_009602735.1). NCBI lineage: Eukaryota > Viridiplantae > Streptophyta > Zygnematophyceae > Zygnematales > Mesotaeniaceae > Mesotaenium > Mesotaenium endlicherianum. The sequence continues at coordinate 114,467 of WELA01003918.1, forward strand.
CACATGAGTGGGCAGCCTTCCTAATGACCGTCCACAACCAAGTGGGCTTGGCCACCTATGAAGCAACCGTGCAAGCGTCAAGAGAAGCTATGGCTGCCATGGTTGCCCCTATTGCGAGCAATGCTCAAAATCCAACCCCGGCTCAAGCGCCTCCACAAGAGCCAACGAGAGCAAGGAAACTCATCAAGCCCGGCAAACCCGACACTTTCAACCCCGGGAAAGGTGCCAACCTGAATTTATGGCTCTACCAAGTGGAGACGTACCTCGCATTCCTTGAAGTACCCGAGGAGGACTACGTTCCCTTTGCCGTTACCTTACTTAGAGGAGCAGCAACATCATGGTGGCGTAACTATCCAGCGGCTATATATCAAGCTATGGCACACCCCATGCTCGGCCAAAAGCCCCCACCATCACATGCAAGATGGGCAGATTTTCGTGAGGCCCTCAAGAAGCAATTCATGCCCATCAATGCGGAGAAGATTGCCCGAGGAAAGCTCCACCATCTCAAGCAAACGACGTCCGTTCAAGAGTATACATCCAGATTTCACGCCCTCACTCTTGAGATCCCCAACATGTCTCTCGAGGAGAAGATTGACCGTTACATCTTTGGCCTCAAACCCAAGGTGGCAAAGGAAGTGGAGTTACGCGACTTGACGGACTTCTCAAAGATCATTGAAGTNACTTGACGGACTTCTCAAGGATCATTGAAGTGGCCCAAAAGGAGGATACCTTGGATTTCAAGCACTCCGTGCCTCCATCTTCACGGGTTCCGGCGACGCGGGTGTACGCAGCCCCTTCCACATCCGAATCAGGACCCACACCCATGGAAACCGGAGTTATTAAAAGGGACCCCGCGGCTGCCCGGAAGAGTGGAAGACCCTCCAATGACACTTATGATGCAAGAAACCAGCAAGGAGTGAAAGCAAGACTCTCCCCGGCTGAAAAAGAAGCTCTCATGACGGCTGGACTATGCTTCTATTGCAAGGAAAAGGGCCATCGTGCACTTTCATGCCCCAAAAAGTTGTCAAAAAACGGACAGCGCCGGTAGGCCAGGAGCCTACCACCCCAAGACCCACTTCACGAGAAGGCAACACGCCAAGTGAGGTGGAGACCCCCGTTGAAGACGACGTTCCAGCCCCAATGAGTTTGAGAGGTTACCTTGGAGGAGAGAAGGTCCACATCTTGGTGGATAGCGGAGCTCAAGGCAACTTCATTGCTGCAGATTTTGCCACCAAGCACGGTATTACTATGCGAACTCTTGACCACGACGAGGAGATTATGATGCCCGATGGATTCTCCTATACTACCCCTTCCAAGAAGACGTACCCCTTGGCACTCTCTATCAAGTCCTTCAAGGATAGAGTAGTGTTCTCCCCCATGCAATTGGGCAAGTACGACGTCATCCTAGGGACGCCTTGGTTGACCAAGCACAACCCCCAAGTTGATTGGAGGACCGGTACTATCAAGATCAAGAATGACATCACTTCAAGAATCTGTATTTTGCGTGCAATCCAAAATATTCCGATCCAAGACATCGAGAAGCCGGCACACGAGATACTATTGTCCGCCCTCCAACTCAAGAGACTTGTGAGGAAGGGACACGAGCTTCTTTTGGCCTTGATCACGCCAAAAGACATCAAGAAAGACATCGAGAGTCAAGAAGGCAGCCCCGTTCCCAAGGAGATACAAGAAGTCTTAGAGGACTACAAAGAAGTGTTCTCCCCGGAATTGCCCAAGGGCCTACCCCCCAAAAGATTCGTAGACCACAAGATAGAGTTGGAGCCCGGAAGCAAGCCCATCTCTCGGCCTACGTTCAAGATGTCATACACGGAGCTAGACGAAGTCAAGAAGCAAATCAAGGAGCTACTGGAGCATGGCTTCATTCGACCTAGCAAGTCGCCATTTGGAGCCCCGGTGCTATTTGTCAAGAAGAAAGATGGTACCTTGAGGATGTGTGTGGACTATCGCGCCCTCAACAAGATCACCATCAAGAATCGATACCCGCTGCCGCGCATGGATGAGCTCATGGACCGGCTGGTTGGAGCCAAGTACTTCACGAAGATTGACTTACGGAGCGGCTACCACCAGATTCGCATCGCAGAACCGGACATAGAGAAGACGGCATTCAGGACAAGATATGGACATTTTGAGTTCATGGTCCTGCCATTTGGACTCACCAACGCGCCAGCAACTTTCATGACTATGATGAACACCATATTTCAGCCCATGTTGGACAGATTTGTGGTGGTATTCATCGATGACATCTTTATCTACAGCAAGACCCTTGAAGAGCATGCGAGACACTTGAAAGAAGTCCTTGAAGTATTGAAGCAAAACAAGCTATTTGCGAAGGACTCAAAGTCCAAGTTTGCTCAATTTGGAGCACTGGTGAGAGAGATATGATGCTCTAACTAGAAGGGGGTCAAGCTGCTGGTATTGTTAGGGCAGAATATGCCTTCTGACATTGTGCCCTTTCCTGAACTTGGAATGCTCTGAAACTCAAGACTCTGGTAGAACATCTTACAGCGCCCAGTTTGAGACTTGGTTTGCAGAATTTGGAGAAGTATAGAAGGACTTATGATTCTCAGAAGTTGCTGCACAGATTTGGAGGAGTGCCTACTCTCTCAGCTCTCAACGACACTCCAAAAATTAGAATGCTCTCAAATTTGATGACCCGGTAGAGTTCTCCGACGCGGTCTTGCACTCAAATTTTTGGATTTGGTGCAGCTCTGTGGACGCTATGAATTTTCGAATTTGTGGCAGATTCTGGGCCAACTTGTACAATTTTCTTTATCATCAAGAAGTAGGCTAGCCAACAAGGTCACACCACCCACGACCTTGCCTAGTCTACCTTGCATGTGTAGCACCTGACTTGGCGCCTTGGACTAATCCTCTTCACATGTGTGGCATCTGACTTGAAGATGTTGACTAGTCTGCTCCACATGTGTAAGACCTGACTTGACGCGCCGAGACGTCGCTTTTTCTGGCGGGGGGGTGATGTAGTGATTTGAATTATTATATATTAGTTTGCATATATGTTTCTAAATATATTTGGAGTAGTATTGTGTGGATTCAAGTGTGAATAGGTACTCTAGTGACTTGGTTCATGTCCTTTGAACCTTCTAAGGCATTTTCGAAGTTAGAGGAAAGACCTAGAAGAACTCCACGTGGCAAAAGTCAAATGTGCCATTTTTAGGTCAAAAGGACATGTGTACATTATTCTAGAAAGAGGTGGCAAGTTTTGGGATGTGTTGGGTGCCAACACATCAACATACACCTTCCTAGAAATTACTTATTTAGAGAGTATATAAACAAGAGCTAGAACATAGAAAGACATTCGAGAATCACTCTTGTACTTGCCAAATTCCATAAATATATTAACTATCAAGAAGCCATCTCTCTTTCAAGAAGCTACCGCTTGTGTTCAAAGATCCTTGTCTTGAATAGATATAGTATTATATTTCACTAAGTACTTCATCTATCTGTTTCACTACAACCATAGTGTCATTTATCTCTAGAACAATGTCCCATTTGGAATCTGGAGATGGGAAACATAGAGTTGGTCCAATATTTTTCCCACACATATTCACATGGGTTGATGTAACGTTTTTGCAAAACGTTCAATTTTCTGAAAATCCTTTCCTCAGTATTCAAGGAATCTTTGATAATAGCGGAAAGAAAATATCTACAATCTGTAATCTTCGCTAAGTCCGAGAGAGAGAGAGAGAGAGAGAGAGAGAGAGAGAGAGAGAGAGAGAGAGAGAGAGAGAGAGAGAGAGAGAGAGAGAGAGA
>WELA01003918.1:118306-132256 GCA_009602735.1 Mesotaenium endlicherianum
AGAGAGAGAGAGAGAGAGAGAGAGAGAGAGAGAGAGAGAGAGAGAGCAACTATAGAAATAGCGTTTGTGAGAGTTGCACTCACAATGACTCTTGCAGGTATTTTTACCTGTTCAACGTGAGGCGCTTGAGTGCTTCGAGTCACCACCTAGGGCACCGGTCATGTCAACGAAAACGGTCGAATAGATGTGACCCATTTGATCAAATGCCCGAAATCATGCCGTGTGGCAGTTTTGAGACTTTCAACGAATCGCGACGAATCGTAACAAATCGTTTCGCGCCGAATCGGCGTAGTCGCGTTCTTTGAATAGACGTGATTGTTCGTAGTCATGTCTATGCTTCTTTCGAAGTAGACGTGACTAATCGTGGTCATGTCTTCTCGATGTTTTTGATAGACGTGACCGTTCGTCGTACACACATGCTTTCGTCATGACCGAGTAGTTGTAATAAGTACTTCGCCAATCGGTTAGGTGTGATCGTCTCATATGAGGGTCACGGGTTCGAATACGCATGGACGCATAATCGTTGCGTTTGAGATTTACGACTTCGTTTGGTACGACGACTCGTTATTAATATGAAATCAATGACTGTGCGTTATCCGAAATAATGATAATCATCATAAACTAATCAATCCGTAATTGATTAGGTTATCATCTCATAAATATTCAAAGTACTTTATGAATAATTATGTCGTACTACTGCGAAGTAGTCGGATTTCTTTACGACGCTTATTGCAATAGCATCTTGGTCGTTTTTGTAACCAACCAGGGATTAGTCGGCACACGCGTGTGGCGAATAATTCATCAAGATGCAATCATTTTTCAAATAATATATTGATAAATAGCGTAACGTGTTTTAGGTTATTGGGAAAATGTCCCAAATATGCCTAAAACAGCTCAGATCGTTACAGTTAATTGATATGAACTGTTTTCTGAACTGCACATTGTCAAAGTAAATGAAAAATTAACGCATGATTTGATGTTGCCTCTTAATATTTTAATGAACGTGAAGCTTGTATGAACAATAGTATGAACAATTTGAATTTAAAGTTTACATGAGCATCACAAGCATTGAAAGATGGTAGTTGATACTTGGATTTTACTTCTCTGACCTAGAAAGACAATCTCCACATAGCTTTGGAGGGGACTACAGAGAAAAAATCTCAGAAGAATGCGTTCTAAGCTGCGACATATGTCGGTAACCAGAAATAACTGACTCAATCAGGCCGTCCAAGACATGTCGCTAGGTACTTATTTGCCCCTCGGCGTTCGACGTTGTTATTGAGGAGAGTCGCCGTTGGACGCCGGGTCAAGCAGTGAACACGCCTGGGTCGGGAAGTCTACCACAAAAATTCCCGCCCATAATGGCCCATGCTTCTCAGTGCTCACCTAACTGGCGCTAACATGGTATCACATAGGTCAAGGGGGGCTCACACGCGAAAGCAACGACACAAGCTGATACAAACTGATACAAGCCATAGATATGAATTTAGGGCTGCACTTTTGAAGTTTATTACGGGTTAGTTCGTAGCAGAAGGAATGTCGCAAGCTATTGTCTGACCTTGCGCGTCCCTCTCATTGTTGGCTCAATGTAATGCTCGCTCTGAAGTAGCCGTGTATGAACTTGGTTTGAGCAGAGTGGTACTCCAAGCGCAAGGTAAACCTTGTCGTTTTCAAGAATGGCTCGGATGGGAGGGAAGAGACAGGGCTTGCTTATTTTGTTGTGTATAGCATCTGCTATTGTCTTAGGATATGTAGACGCCGCTACGATGCCCCTTGTGGGACGCCACATCCTAGGTTATCGTGACCATTCGTACAAGATGCACGCCAAGGTGCCACTGTATGCCAACAAAGTTGGACCTTTTCACAACCCTAGGTACAGTATCTGTGCAAGACCTGTACTGCGAGCTCAGCTGTGTGACGAGGGTGTCCTGGTATATGGGAATGAATTGGAAGCGGATGAGGCAGCTGAAGTTCAATCACAAACGTGATCTGAGAACTCAATGCAGACTTCCACATCTTCCTTTGCCACCGTGATTCTCACGATAGGATAGCTGCTTAAGGTCACTTCACAGTCACCTGTGCTGTTGACAGTAGTAGTGTGTAACATGTGGTGTAGTTACAGTAATAATATGTAACATGTGGTGTAGAACCTATGCTGCATACGACGTGTCTGGATCTGGATAGTCTGCATGATCAATCATCTTTCTTGAGGACTGCGGAGGAGAGGAGTGCAGCCTTGTGTTGCCCATTGCCCAGCTAATGCTGTTGTGAGGTATGGTTGCGAAGGAACTTTGTTATGAGCTCCTCTGACGTATTAATTGGATGTTTTTCAGTGAGACATACCAATACTATGACCTGCCATTCTGCCCTCCCGAAGACATCAAGCATAAGCCAGAAGACTTGGGAGAGGTTATAGAGGGAGACCGCTTGGTCACCACAATGTACGATGTCAGCTTCAGAGTCGACAAGGAGAATGAGAAGCTTTGTCCTAAAACCTTGACTGTGGAAGATTTGCGCAAGTTTCGGAAGGCTGTCAAGGAAGACTACTATTTCCAGGTCTGCTGCTCGCATGTTCTGTTGGTTCTCTGCCTACGGGCCAAGCTCATCAGCTATGCGTTTGTAAGTTCGTGTACATGTGTAAGGCGTGTAGATGTGTATCCTGTCTTCCTGGCTCATTAGCCTAAGCCTGCAGCTACAAGATCATCGCTCCTATGATGACTGCAGTTAAGGGTGCCAATGTGCTATGTGGGCAGCATTGTAGGAACTCTTTTTGTGGAACTTAACATGGTTGTGGATGTGTGTCATGCAATGTGCTTAAAGGTTGTCAAGTGTATTGATGGCGGAAATGGCAGATGTTCTATGATGACCTTCCTATCTGGGGCTTCATTGGAAAGACATACCAGGACACCAAGCCTGATGGGAAGGAGGAGACCCGTTACTTGCTCTTCACTCACGTCCACTTTGATGTCAGCTACAATAAGGACCGCGTGATTGAGATCAATGTGTCCACAGACCCTCAGCAGTTTGTGGACATCACCGAAGACAAGACCGTCCAGGCTGAGTTCTCCTTCTCAACCAAGTGGAGTGAAACTTCCACCCCCTATGAGAAGCGCATGGAGAAGTACTCCCGCTACTCCTTCCTGCCCCAGCACCTGGAGATCCACTGGTTCTCCATCATCAACTCGTGCGTCACCGTGCTGCTGCTCACGGGCTTCCTGGCCACCATCCTCATGCGCGTGCTCAAGAACGACTTCATGAAGTAAGTGGCCCCCGAGCAGCGCTGAGCTGACTGAGCTGAGCTGAGCTGAGCTGAGCTGGTTGGGGCTCTGAGCATGCCGTCACACATGCCCTCCGGTCAAGAGCAACTGCCTAGCTTCTGCAATGTCCAGTTCTGTTGTTGAATTACTAGCCACTAATTGTGCTGGTTGGACGGCTTAGAAGATTGGCATTAGGGCCTGTCGCTTCATGTCCGTGCAAGGACAATGCAGGTGTATGTGAGATGAAGTCACTGGGATCCGCCTTCACCTCCTGATCTGTCACGTTTAATTGTCTTGGTAGTTATACAATAAGGTGCCCCGTCGTAGATAGCACCCAAGGCTCTGGCTTGAGGATTGTAGTACCTTATTGGCGCGTTGTATTCACGGTGACAGGTATACGCGTGAGGAGGAGAACGCGGAGGACCAGGAAGAGACTGGCTGGAAGTACATCCACGGAGACGTGTTCCGTTTCCCACCGCAGGTCAAGTGAGTGTCGTCATCACCACACCACTTCAAAATGGAGAAGGCTGATAGCACAAATTGCGACACTGTCCTGCAGCTTGATCTATTAATGCCTGGTGCAAGATTGTCGCTGCACGCAGAAATTGCAGTTGCAAAGCACCACTAGAACAAGTACTTCACACAGATATGCATGAGGGGCTGGCTCTAAAAGAAGGAGCAAAACCATTGATATTGCACGGACATCCTCATTAGCATACTTCATCTTTTTCGCATCGAACTGCTTGGTCACTACTTGACAAATGTCTGGGACTGCTCATATCAGATGGCCAGCTATATAGGGTTGGTAACTGAGGTGTGGGACTTGGAGAGCATTGGGTTGACTGGAGCTACAAGGGTGGTGCCCTTCTTCTCATGGAGCACAGCCAGTACGCTTAGCAAAGTAGGGCCTGGAGGAAGAATTTGGTTCTCTGTTTCTTGGGTGAGGTTTGGGGGAGGGGCAACATACTACACATCTATGGAAGGCCTGCATAATGTGGGCTTGTTGGTTCCTCTCAGGCAGGGCTCCACATGCTGCTGTTGGTGCGCCATGCTCGCTGCCCTTTCTCACCTTTCAAGACTCGCGCATGCGTGCCTCTTCTTGTGTCTGTGTGGGTGTGTCTGGGTGGAGGGAGCAGCCTGTTCTGTGCGGTGGTGGGCGCAGGCACGCAGCTGCTGGTGCTCGTGTTCTTCATCTTCCTGTTGGCGCTCATCGGCGTGTTCTACCCCTACAATAGGGGTGCCCCTTACACTGCCTGCATCGTGCTCTATGCTCTCACGGCCGGCATTTCAGGTTATGTGTCGGCCCACTATTACCGCCAGATGGGCGGCGACAGCTGGGTAAGTTCCGCATTCGCCACTGCTTATGCTCCGAAATCAACGCGAGTCTGTCACTTGGCGTGCACGGTCATGTCTAGTACTCGTCCCGGGAGCGCACAGTATGTGATCTCCTTTGTTTGACGAGTACACCACGAATTTGAGGAGGCAGGGCGGCAAAACTGACTGGTGTTTGTGATGTGCAATGGTGTTTGCAGGTGCGCAATGTGGTGCTGACAGCGCTGCTGTTCTGCGGGCCCTTCTTCTCGGCCTTTGCCTTCAACAACACCGTGGCCATTGTGTACGGCTCCAGTCAGGCACTGCCATTCGGCACCATCGTGATCGTGATTGTCATCTGGGCGCTCGTCACCTTCCCCCTCACAGTAAGCGCTTCGGCTCAAGCACGCGTTGCAGTTTATTGCATAATGGGCAGTCAGCTTCTTCATGCCAGAGTGTGCTCGTCGGTGCCCATTATTCGGTTGTGCAGAGTCGTTGTATGGGAGGAGAGCTTGCTTATCTTGAACGCGTTTGAGCCCAAAGTCACCAATCTATCCTGGAGTGCAGCGCACATGCTTGTCTCAGAGTCCTGCCACAGTGGATACCAGCTGACCAGCCAGCCAGCCAGCCAACCAACGCCTCAACTCCAACAATTGCTAAAGTATGTATGCGTCGCAAGAGGAGTTGGTGGTCACGCCAAAGGCTTGGGGTTTGGCGAGGTGCAGGTGCTGGGCGGCATTGCGGGGAAGAAGACCACCTCGGAGTTTGCGGCGCCTTGCCGCACCAACAAGTATCCCCGTGAGATTCCGGCTCTGCCCTGGTACCGCAAAGCCATCCCCCAGGTACTTATAAACCCCCGCCCTCCCCACCCCCCTGTCCCCTCTCCCCCTGCCTCCTTCTCTCTTCCTTCTCCCTTGTTAAGTGTGCCATCGTCAGTTGATAATTGTCTCCCTGCGTGCTGAGGACGACGTCGGCCCAAACCTGCTTAGAGTGGGATGCTTATTGCCTTCCATCTTTCAAAATGCTGCTCGGAGCACCGTGGGCTTCATCACTGGAGTTGTTCGAATCCTTATTGCCACTGTTGACAAATGTGCTGGCTGAGCCGTTGGTGCTGGGAAGCACAGGCATGTCTTAGTGCACTTCCCTAAGGATTGGCTGCGTACAACATCTTCAATGAAAACCCACCCGCTGTTTCTTCGGAAGTAGCTATCGTTGCGACGGCAGATGCACGTGCTATGGCTGAAGTTGAGGGCATGTTTTGTGTGCCTGTGTGCTGCAGATGGCCATGGCGGGCTTCCTGCCCTTCAGCGCCATCTACATTGAGCTGTACTACATCTTTGCGAGCGTGTGGGGCCACAAGATCTACACCATCTACAGCATCCTCTTCATCGTGTTCATCATCCTCATCATCGTCACCGCCTTCATCACCATCGCGCTCACCTACTTCCAGCTCGCCGTCGAGGACCACGAGTGGTGGTGGAGGTGAGAGGGGCTGCCACAGTCCTCCCGTTCTGCCATCATGCCCCCCCCCTTCAAAAAGTCGTGCCCCTTTACTCCAGCTTCTGATGCACGCCCTGGAAGGCAGGGGCTCGCGCTGCAGAAACCGAAGCTCCGTTGAAAGCCTCACTGTAACCCAGGTATTGCCGCACTCAAGTGGCGACCACCTTGTGAGGACACTGCAGGTGGGCCAGGCTACCACTAGGGCCAGTCTACTGTTGGTGTACTTGGGCCTGGCCCCTCTTGCTGGGTTGCTTCTTCAGATGAGAGGGGGGTCAAGCTTAGTCCAGGAGGATGCAGGGGTGGGAGTACAGTTGCCGTGATAGCACGGGCTGTGGGGACTGCACAAGGAAAGCACCGCCGTAGCAAGAGCACTCATTAAGGCTAGTACAGAAGCACCATCTGCAGCAAAGCTCTCGCGTGGCCTTCTGTTGTTATGGACCGCTAATGCCACTGATCTTCCACCTGTGTGCGCTTGCGTGTCTGCATCGTCATCTTCTGTGCCTGCAGGTCCATCCTTTGTGGAGGATCGACCGGGCTGTTCATCTACGGCTACTGCTTCTACTACTACTATGCACGGTCCGACATGACCGGCTTCATGCAGACGTCCTTCTTCTTCGGCTACATGTCGTGCGTGTGCTATGGCTTCTTCCTCATGCTTGGCTCGGTCGGGTTTCGCGCCTCGCTCATGTTTGTGCGACATATCTACAGAGCCATTAAGTGCGAGTGAAATGTACGCAGGGCACATGCTGCTTTTGAGGATTTATTTGGGGAAGATAATGTTATGCTGCCGTTGAAGTACCAGTAGGAAGTAGGTACAAATAGACCTCTCCTAGTTTCCTTGGGAATCTTTGTATACTGTTCAGAGACAGCTCGCTTCAGAACCTACCGGTTGCAAAAACATAGAGGAGTCCTACCAACGGGCACTGACTATTTGGTGTAGGCATGAGCAGGACTTGCATAAGCTGTTTTAGAATGTGGGTCAAGGCTGTCAATGAACAACGCAGATGCGTGTGAAGTATGCGAGCCTTCTTGAACTTAGGTCTATGGTTAAGGTAGTTTTTTAATATTATGACTGTGAGCATTACAAGCTTCTCTGAAACATGCTTAACTTATCTGTCTCCATCAACAAACTCTCTTGATATTATTCCTGTATTCGAATAAACATTACGCTGCACAAATGTAACGTGATTCTTTTGAACGTGAAGCCTGCAAATATGTTACACATGAAACCTGCTGATATCCTTGGGTGCTATCTTGTGCTGCTACCCACCAAGTGCAAGTAGCAACTAGTTTTTTTTTCAATTTGTCAGGCTGGGATGTGCCATGAGTAATTATACCTCATATAATACAAGCTACCAATGAGTTCATTGGTACATCATTCTACGACTAAGCAGTGACACCTAAGTCCCTACCTGAACAGCAGCTAGTTTCTATCCATAGGCCAACAGCCCGATTATTCTAATGTACCTAGTTGTTCACAAGCACTTACCAGCACCTTTCTGAACATGGTCGATGCATGATACAAACAGAACACGTCCCAGGTTTGTCCATGAGGTCCCCTCCCGTCAATCAGCTACGCCGTGGCGCCAGCTCCATTTCTTGGGTGCGACGCCTTGCTCCTCACAGCTTTGACAATATCCGACAACGTGACGACTCCTTCCAACACGTCCGAGCCCTCTTCAGTGACCCACACGCGGTGAACCTTATGGGCCGCAGCGAGCTCCATGACTTCACCCAGGGGGGTCCTGGCACTGCATGTTACCGGCGCCTTCAAGGAGGCCCGGCCCTCAGGAGGAGCCGCCTCCACAGCAGCAGTCTGGTGGGTGCCACCAGCGGCACCAAATACGGTCCCAAAGCCGCACTCGGAGGCAAGGGAGAGGCGCGACAGGAACTCGGCGACCGTCAGCTTTGGCAAGCTGCGGAGCACGTCGGCATTGCAGCCGCGCAGATCGCTGGCCGAGAACGTCGCTATCACCCTCCTCCCGACTCCCTGCAGCCACGTGGCACGCAGCTCAGCAGCGTCAGGCGTCAGGCGTCAGGCATTAGCCGGACACTTGCCAAACGTCAGCACATGAACATGTGCGGACACGTGAACCCAAAGGAACGGACTGGCTGCCGGCCAAGAACGCCACCAGGGACACCCCCAAGACAGTAAGCCTGGTCCTGTAGGTACGCTACAGTGCCGGACATGCTGGCAGGGATGAAGACAGGTGAGAGAGCCAAGGGCAGTGTAGGAGCAGAGGGGATCGGGGGCGATATAACAAGCACTGTGCGTGTACGAGGAGCTTGGAGAATGCTGCAGAGAAGCCTGCCGAGCGCAGCTAGCACGGCACGCGGATGCGGATGCACACGCGTACAGAAACAGACATGCAGCCTACTAATTGTGTCGAGAGCACGAACACTGGATGCAAGAAAATGCCCCCCCTGTTTGTTAACAGGAACTTTGGCAACTGGACCCGAACGGGGAACAAGATATGGAGGGAGGGCAGCCACTGACATCAAGCAACCATGCTGTAGAAGCCATAGCCTAGCTGTCATTCGCAAACGATGCGCCCTCAGGTCCAGTGCTTGTTTTCCGTGCTGAAGCACACACAGGCCGGCACAGGCTGGAGGGAGGGGCAGGGGTAGGCCAAGCGTGAGTCTGGGATGGAGGGGGAAGGGAGTGGAGGAAGAGGGAATGTGGGCCCCTGGGGCTACAGGCTGACGGACCATGGCAAGCATCAGCTCCTGGTCGATGTCCGGCGCGGGCTCCACCACCGCGACAGCTGTCACGCTCGCCTGCTGCATGCAGCGCACAGCGTGGATGACGCGCATGCTGGCCGGCACCGCCAGCACGGCGGCGTGCACGGCCCCCGCGGCGGCCGCGCCCTGCGCCAGCACGGCCGCGAGCTCCGCGCCCAGGTCGGCGCGGCGCGCGAGCAGGAAGCGCATGACGTCCGACTGTGTGAGCATCTTGTACGCGGGCGCCGTCTCCACCAGCTCCACGCCGCTCACGTGCGGCGGGCCCGGGCCGGGTGCGCCCGCGGCGGGATCCGCGGAGGAGCAGACCTCGAGGGGCACGAGCACGCGGTGCACGCCCTTGCAGAGGGGCTCCATGGCGTCGTACAGCCTGCCAGAGGGGCGGGGGGACGTGATTGTGGGCGTACAAGCGCATGCACGAATACAACAAAACGGACAAACGAACACACACACACACAAACACACACACGCGCGCGCGCGTGCACACACACACACACACACACACACACACACAAACACACGTGCGCGCGCGCACACACACGGCGTGAGGCACAGAGCATGCACTTACGAACTCACACATATGCACACGTGTACGTGCCCAGGGGGAGGGAGAGCACGCGGGGGAGGAAGCAGGAGAGCGCGTGGGAGAGCGGGAGAGTGGGAGAGCGGAAGAGCGAGAGTGCAAGAGGGAGGAAGAGCGGGAGGGAGTGCGGGAGGGAGGGAGGGAGAGAGGACACACGTGCATGCATGCACAAAGGCAGGCAGGCAGGCAGGCAGGCAGGCAGGCAGGCAGGCAGGCAGGCAGGCAGACAGGCGTGCATGCGTACGTAGTGGCCGGCTGCAGCGTCCAGAGGCTGAGGCCCTCGAGCGAGTGACCGATGATGCGCGACACGGGCATCTCCAGCGCCCACTCTGTGTTGCTGGCGCCCTCCGGCTCCGCCAGGTGCATGAGCACGTCCAGCACGCTCACCAGGCCAATGTACTGCTTGCGCGCCTGCCCCGTCTTGGGGTCGGACTCCAGGATGACGGAGCCGCCCGCGCCCAGCCACTGGCCCGGGGGGGCGGCCACGGGCAGCGCCAGCACGTTGTGCGTCAGCATGGCCTGCAGCGCGTCCCTCACTGCTCGAGTGCACAGGCATGCGGGCACGCGGGAGACACACACACACGCCCACGCAAAAACATGTACATGCAAACCACACGAGGTCACGCTCACGCTCACGCACACCCACACGTGGTCTCACGGACGACGCACACGAGCAGGGACGCACTCGCACAGGCACGCACGCATAGTCACGCTCACGCACACCCACACGTACACGCGCACGCGCACGGCACGCGCAGACAAGTGCATGCGGGCGTGCACACGCAGGTGCGTGTGCAATGAGTGCGAATTGAGGGCCGCATGTGCGAGGTGGTGCATGATGAGACTGCGGCCAAGGGGCCCTGGGATTGAAAGAGACGTAAGGTGGGCACCATCCCAACAGGAGTGCTGGCAGAAGGCACTTGAAGTAAGTGTTCAAGAGGCTCCCCCCCCCGCTTCCTCCCTCCAGCTTGTTCCCTCCCACTCCCTTCCGCCTCCCCCCCGCTTCTTGCCCTCCCTCCCTCTTCTGTCCCCTCCCCCCTCCCCTCCTCCAATCCTACTCCCCTCCCCCAATTTGTCTCTCGGCCAATCACGAGAAGTGCCCTCCAGAAGCTGCGCCAAGTATCCTTATGAAACGATTATAGCAGCCAGATTTAGCACACCCTAAGTGGCCCAACTTGGGTGACATGTTCTGCTTACTTATTCGTTTTCCCTACTTATTCGTTCTTCCCCTATTTTGAGATTGTCATCTACACACAGCTCAAGAATGTACTGCCACAGCAGGCCGTCCCCAGAGACGTGCTCTGCCACATTACACATCTCTGATGTGCCTTGACCACACATAAGTCACTGATGCGTGATATTATTTGATGAAAAGTGTAGTGCTCCGCACTGGATGCGTACAAACTAGTGACCAGGCTTCCAGTTTCCTGCATTTCTTACTTTTTAGCGATGCAGCTGCACATGAAGGCCAAAAATTCTTATTTGTATTTTTTCCACATAATTTCAAGCTTCCTTGCCATCTACTGGAGGCGACACCACAAGCTCTTCCGAATAGGGGAAATACTGTAACACGAAGAAAAGGCTGTACCTGTGGCAGAATGAGGTATCTGAATTAGTCGTCCCTTCCCCTGCAGAAGCTCACGTATCGTATGCTGCTGCAGAATGTTTGGCTGGTCCTGAGCCATGCTGCCTCTCTGTGATGCGGAAAATTGATTTTTCCCGATCGAGTGCACAACCTGAGCACGTAAAAAGCCTCTGCCAGTCAAGGCTACACGATGGGTCTTCACCACTTTATGCCGAACTGACAGTTGCTGGAAGACTGAGGGGTTCAATCGGATGTGCAGGCCACAATGTCGAAGTAATGTCATAGCAATGTGCTCGCGAAATGTTAAACGAGCTCCGGAATTTTGTGGAACGATGGAGAGGCCGCTGGGGTGCAGCCAGTTTTCTGTGCAATTGAGCAATGCTTGTATGGTTTGCCACCAATTGCCAGCGCACCAAAGCGCACCGCTAAGCACCCATGCCCACTAGGCAGTATTTGCAGCCATTTGCGCTCAATAACGTACGTAGCCGTACCGCCAGACTTTTAAGCACCTGACGTGGTACTTGCCAGCGCCGCTTAGTTCGTAATTCGAAGAGTCGCGCTTTGTCGCGCTGCCCGAGACGGCTTGCCTCAGGTTGCCCGGATAGCTGTTGCCTTCTTGATTCCTAATTATATCTTCAACACCACTGTATTCGACCTTTTTTTGAAGCAATTTCTTGCCCATCATCCTTAAAGTAGCAAGTATAAATATGTTCAATGGGAGAACTTCGGTTCATGGGCGTAATTGTTATCGTCCAAAGGGCCAACGATGGGTTATTAAGCTTAGAGCGTGCACACTTATCAAACTTGGCCTTGTTTACGTATTCATATTAGCTTGTGCACTTATAACTTCAAAGCTAGAGGAAGGACCTAGAGAATATTCTAAGCTCAAGACATTTATTTTCTTTTTTGCACTGCCTACAAAAATCAAGAATATATAGTTTCTCTATAAAAAATATCATAGATTCATAACCAACTTCAAACACTCACGGCCTTGGAGCATGCGTGGATTTAGAACTTAAAAGCCGACCAGAGGCGCCTTATTGTCTCCACAAAATGTACAATGCCGTTAGTCGCTAACTTCATGGACCAATCCTGTGTAATTTTGATACCTAAGTCCATTTAGGTAAGAGTAGCAAACATATTTTGTGGTTGTACACCGAGGCACTCCTTTTACGACAATGGTTCGCCTCACTCCCTGGTTTTTAGAAATCATCCATGTATGAACAAACTACATCATCTTAAATCTCCGGGGACGTATTCAGCATCTCTTGCACATTTACTACTTGGGTTCCTTCATTTGTGCATTGTACCATGCATGTTCTCCACATGTACATCATCAGTTGTTGTTCACAATCACATTTCGACATCAAGTCCATAGAACATATGTCCTGCTTTCAGAGGAACATCCATCAAACACCCCTTTCCTTGAATGCCAATGCACAAACTTATAAAAAAGAAAGCACACACCCAACAAACATTGCGCTTGCTTGTACAACCTATATCACGTATTTATTTCAAGGAAGCAATCAATCCAAAATCATAAAGCACCAAATCAATACTTATCCCATATTCATGTGGGCTTTTAAGGGGCTTATAAGCTAGAGCTTGCTTCCTTTTTTAAGAAGCGAGGGCAGTACCCTCATCAGTTTGCAATCTCAAGATACATATAGAAATCTACTTTGGCCCAATGATCTATGTAAAAAGACTCCGCAAAGGTCACAGAAAGAGCTCTACTTGTCTCCCTTTTCACGCACAAAGCATTTACCTCCGTAGGAGGTAGTCCAAAACCTTGCAACTACTCCAGCTACTCCGACTGTACAATTATCTACAGATTTGTCGTCCATTGACAAATTAGGCGAAAGCTGTTTGTTGGCACATCTCCGGCATATAAGGGGTGTTTTCACTTATATGCCCTTATTGTATGTCACCCTGTCGATGGGTCTCCCGAACTTATCCTTGGCATCGTGGAGGTGCGCTTCGAGCTTGTGGACTTCCACCGAGGCTTGCTGACGGAATATGCCAAAGAAGAGGGGGACGCAAACTTGAATCGATATGCCGATCATGCCCATGAGGGCCGGGGTCTTCAGCCACGGCTTTTTGACGAAGGTTTGGGTTTGCTCCAAACTGAAACATTGACAACCTACCGCTTCGGAGTCAAAAGAAAGTACTTAGCTTTCACCTATGCGGCGAAGAGAAGAGATGTGCGCACACCCCTATTCAGCCTCGCCCACTTCATACCTCGTGAGTCGTTGTAGGCACGTGCAGTCCCCACTCGCAGCAGGCCACACTCCCCCATTCAACACCAGGGGCTCTCACGTTCCGTCTCCCCCGTTCAAACATCGCCTTGACTTTGGTACACTCATAGCTTCATTTCACCTCAACACGTGCCACCAAGGGCATCATCGTCATCGCCGCGGGGCATCACTTGGTCCAGTATGCACATTACTTCACTACACGAAGTGAAGTGACGCTGCCAGGCGTGTGGGTGGCGAAAAGAATATCCCTCCATTCTCCCCCCCCCACCGTCTCTAGCCACGGCAACTCTGCGTGCAAGAGTGGGTGGACCGGCTGGGCGGCCCCGCATGACCAGAGAACATCAGGTCCTATTGGGAAGGCACTGGACCACACTGTACCGGACATGAGCTCTGCACTCCTCCTAAAACTTCTGACATGATTGTGCCCAATCATGCACTTTAAAGTGTGTGTGGGAGCACACAAGGGTGTACAAGTGTGTCTCGGGAGGCTGCTCCTGGGGGAGGGGAGGGGGGGTTTGTGTGCCAACAGATGCACAAAAACAGAGGGGCAAAGCGTGAGGGGCGACTGCTTGTGCCCTGCTTTATGAGAAATGCAAGTCAAGACGAAGTACGAACGCTTGAAGCCCGCAAGGGTCGTAGAGGAAGGAAGGAGCAGATGAGACAAAGCCCGGAGGTGGTGGCGGCGGTGGCAACAAAGAGGTGGGGGCCCCCGGGGGGGGG
>WELA01003918.1:134996-152343 GCA_009602735.1 Mesotaenium endlicherianum
GGGGGGGCGGGGGGGGGGCCACGACGAGGGGGAACAAATCTGCTGGGGGCGAAGAGAACTCCTGCCCACCGTGCTTCTCATCGCACCGAGCCGAAACTTTCATCTACTTTCACTTTTGAATGTATTGAGTGGATCCAGTGGAACGGAAGAAAGGAGGAGAGAGAAACGAGGAGGCCAGCAAAGCAGGTACCAAACAACCGCAAGGAACGACAACCACGCAGGTCAGCACTCCAGCCTCGAGCTCCCCACCCCCTCCCTCTGATTGGTGAGTGCCCTGACGACGCACCACCTGGCCAGCGCTCACTCCGGCCTCCCATCAGGTCCACACTGACACGTTCAAGTGACGAGTAGCTGCTAGAGCCTGAGGCCGCCATAGAGCACCCACCTGGGTGCAGGACGGCGTCTTTGATCTTCCTGGCAGCTGCCACCTCCTCATCCTCCCCCTCCTCCTCCTCCTGCCCCCCCCTTACGCCTACCACCCGCTGCTCCTCGTCCCCCCCTCCGCCCCGCAGCTGCTGCCGCTGCAGCAGCAACCGGTGCTGCTGCTCCTCGAGCTCCCCCTGCATGCTGCTGACTTCCGCCAGCCCTCTCGCCTCTCCTTCTCGCCTGCCTGCCTCTGGGAGTCGCTTCTCCCCCAGCAGCCCCCCCCCGGGCTCTCTGGCCCGGCCCCCGCGGGCCCTGTCCTCGTGCGCGGCCAGGACGTGCAGGGCGTCCGCGAGCTGCGCGTCCGTCACGAGGGCGGTGCGCATGTCCATCATGGCCGCCACGCGCCGCACCCGCGCCCAGTAGCTGCCCTCGTCCATCTGCGCACTCCTGCGCTTCTGCGAGCCTCGCAAGCCCTCCAACACACTCGCCTAGCTTCCCCACCAGCCGCCACCCGCCGTGCGCCTGCAGTGATGTTACCTATCAGCACCCCGAAGCTTGGCACTGGTGCCTGTGCCTGGTGCCTGCGCCTGGTGGCTGTGGCTGACGCCTGTGCCTGGTGCCTGGTACCTTGGCAGCGAAAGCTCAGGCCAGATCCTGACCGGACTTGCAAGCAGCCCACCAAGCCCGGCTGCGCTGCAGAAGGCTGTATGAGGCTCGCTTGAACTGCTGGGCCGGGCCTTGGCTCCAGTGGTGGAGGAAGAAGCCCACCTACTCACACCCGGAATTCAGACAGGCGCGCGGCTTCAGTTGCCCTATCTAGTCGTGAGGGCTAGTTCCGTTCCTCTGCTCGACGAGGCTAGCATGGATTCTGCCTCCAAGCCTGCCTCAGGTTTGGGCAGCATTTGCTTCGCGTGAGAGCCTCTGCCTTGCAATTACAGTCGCGCCAACCCTGCTCTCATTCTCACCAACACCCAGCGCCCAGCCCCCAGCCCCCGCCCCCCGGCCCCTAGCCTTGATGGAGCCCCTCGCTCAGCACTGGTGTCCACTTAATTGCAGACAGTGCACAGTGCACCACCCCAAAGCAGGATCGCTGAAGTGCAGGTGCAGGTGCAGGTGCAGACCAATGTGCATGCACCTCCCTGCCCCTGGCTTGCCCCTGGCTGGACTCTACGTTTCCAAGGGCTGAGGCAACCGTTTGTGAATCCCCGTCACTCGCAGCCTGGCCTGCCGCTTTGCACTTGTTGTATGAGGTGCGTATACCCAGCACTTAGCATCTGCAGAATAAGGTAGCGTGGGGGTCCACGTGCCTGCAGACCGTATATATAGCATAAGATGGAATCAGAGGTTATCAATGAAGTTGCACAGCGGTGGACACGGTGCCGCAAACTGCATCGAATACTTTCATTCTGCGTCGTTGTATGGAGGTTCCTCTTCACCCGAGGCATAGAGATCAATGCCACCGTCAACCCCTGCTGGCTGGCAAGTTGCACAGTGCCTACGCTTTGCATTGCTCCGTTTGGTTGCTCCTTGCCAACTAGTCCCCCATCCCTCATATAGTCCCCAGATAACTACGAAGGTTCTGAAGGCCTCAGAGGGAGCGCAATGCAGACAAAGGCGTGCTAGGCATGAGTCTGGAGCATCGGAGTGTGTACAGCAGTTTACACATTCGCCTCTAAATAACTCACTTTGCACCAATGCCACCTCCCTATCACAAGACTCTGCGATATCAAACTAGAAAGAAGGCAAGGAGGACGTCAGAGCCCTACACATAACACTTCCGTCAGTGCATTTTGGCACAAGCTATAGCGTGTCATCCATTTAAGCACTTCCAGTTCAATGCTCTAAGTGCAGCTTTTCCTGACACTTAAGGGACTGTTGCCAGACATTTGGGGGTACATGGAATGTTGATTACTCCTCGCTCCTTTCTAGCCACATCTTCATGCTTGCATCGGAATGAGTGCCAAGTGATATAAATTTTTGGAAACCAAAGTAAAGGAGGAGAGTGGTTCATGAATGCAATATCAAGTGATGGCGATCATGGAAATCATTGCAACAAGGTAACCTAGTAGTAACTTCACCTGCTTAAGCGCTGATCCGTCGTCTTGTCTAAGAAGGAACATGTCGTGTGTAGTATTTACTGCTCCATGCGGGTTACAAGAGCAGACAAGGTGGGAAGTTCTAGACGATACTGTGAAGGGTTACCGACCAGCATCCTCAAGATTGAGGTGTTATGATGTCAATAAGAAAGTTATGATCGTTCTATACGCCGAAGCACAACCACATCCATACAGAAGCAAACTGTCCTTACGTCCAATGTGACATCAGGGCAGAATAACAACTTAGAAGCAGTCGGATGGACGTTTCAATTGCTTCAGTGTGCCATCGATTATTTCGTTCACGGCCTTCGCCAGATATGACAGAAACGCAGCGAGCTATAACTGCAACAGTAGACGTGTGGTGTCAGCGGTCGGAAGCAGGTTCTTTTACTCCTATCAGTGAATTGAAGGCCATGGCTATGAAAAGTTAGTGCGTGGTGATACCCACCTCTGTATATGCTAAATTTACAGGACATGCAGAGCCCAACGCACGTCCAGTATCGCAGATTGCTGAAATTGTATTCATGTGAAGTGGAAAGGGTGACTAGTGTGTGGTTACCATCGACGACCCAACCAAGTTAATACCTTCAAATGAAGGTATTATGCTCAATTGCATCTATAGAGAAACACCACCTTACTTCATTGAAGAACGTCAAAAGTCTCTTTTTCTGTGCGTTGAAGAACGAGTAGGGGATTGTATCATCAAAGTACTGCCCTGAGAAGCTCTTCCAGCCTCCACGTCAGATTGAGTCAATGGTCACGATTGAGCCAGCAGCATTCAGGGCTCATGTGGACCGCTTCTTGGACCTGGCCCTTCTGGGACTGCAAGCTGCAGACACGCACGAAACTCGTCCTGATGACAGCCTCAGGGTGGGCCTGAAGCCCCTGCCAGAGCTCCTGGGAAACTCAGGCAGCCCTGTGAGCTGCCCCTTCTGCTCTGTGGCTTTAGCCAGGGGGCCCAACGCCAGGCTGTGCCTGGCATGCGGGAAGGCCCTCGGCCCTCTTCCCCAGGGGACTGCAGGCTGCTGGGAGGGCTCGGCGGCCGAGCGTCTGTTTGTCGACTCCCTGGGCCTCCAGCAAGACAAGGTGCGTTTACTTTCTTCCGACGCATAGATCCTGGCATGCGCCCCCCTGCAAGCAGATGGATTGGCTGCTTGTGAGAGGCTCTCCTCTTGCTGCCGCTCAATTTTTCCCCCCCAACGTGCATCCCTGCAAAGCCTGCACAGCAGCCCTGCAAAGCAAGAGCAGGAAGACTGGCTGCTCGTGGGAACGCGCTCTTGCTGGCGCCTCTACAGCTCTCGTAGGAATCGGGAGAGGCGGAGAGAGGGAGGGAAGGAGGGAGGGAGGGAGAGAGGGAGGTGGGACTTGGCAGGGGTGGTTTGTTGTCGTCAGGCGCTGTGCGCAGATGGGGAGTGCCAGGAGGTGCAGGGGGGCTCTTCTTGGCTGTGCGCAGCTTTGGACGTGAGGTAGTGCGTGCGTTGGGGCCTCAGCCGTGTTCACACTGCAGCCAAATCTCATTGCAAGAGGTATGAGACGAGCTGCGCATGTCAGGGGGCCAGGGCAGTCAAGAGCGGCACACCACATTGGCCGGAATGTTCTCCGACGGCCTCCCAGGGACAGCAGCGGGACAGCAGCAGCAGCAGCATCCTCGCCAGTTTGGTTGAGAGGTGTGGGGCAAGCAGGCAGGCGGCATGCAGGGGGTCGTCAACGCAGGGTGCATGACGGACATCCTGCAGGAGCGTTTGGGGGGAGTGCCTGATGTTTGTTTGACTCTAAGGGGATTAATGACGTTGACCCTGACTCGATGAAGCCGCCAGGAGATGCTTCACTGCGGGCTTTAGGGGACGCAACACTCGGCCATGACTAGAATGCAGGCCCTAGCTTGACAATCCATATAATGCTCATCCCCCCCCCCCCTTTCCCTCGCCTCTCCCGCCCTCCCTCCTCGCGTCTTTTGAGTGCCATGTGGTTGGGCACTTGCAGCTTGCTCACTCTCTTTACCGTCACTCTGCTTCAACCTGCATCATTGTTTGCAAGTAACTGTGGAGATGTGTAGCTGCTGGAGGCATGTGTCAGTTCCACGAGGGAGGGAGGTTTCCAGGTAGTGTCATAATAGGGAGGGTGTCCTGTCACCACGTCCCAATGGCTGGCCCAAAGCAACGGTTTGAAATACTGAGATGCAATCATCCTTCCAATCTAGCTCATTGCAACTTCACCCCCCCCCTCCCTCGACGTGCAGCAAAGAAACAGCAGCAGCGGCAGCAGCGGGCGGCCGTTGGTCGCACCCGCTGATGCGGTGCTGCCAGCTGGCGGCGTGGCGGAGCAGGGCCCCAGCCCGTACGCGCAACGCGCCCGAGGCTCCACCAATGAGGATGCGGCTGCAGGCGGCACGCTGCTCGCAGACGAGGGCTCGCTCCTGGGGGGGCTGGCAACTGCGCCACGTGGTGGTTTGCTGGGGCAGCAGCAGCAGCAGCAGAATAATGGATCGGTGGCCGCCTCGCCCGCGCGCGTGCACATGTTTGCCTCTGCCTCGCCCTCCTCCAGGTCCGCTAGCCTTGCACGGCCATTTCACCCTATCCCCCCTCTCCCTCCTCCCTCCCCTCGCCTCCCTCTCCTCCCTTGTAACACTCGCCACACCCAGAACTTACCTTCTCTCTCATGCCAGCCTGTCCTCCGCCTCCAGCCTCCCCCATCCAGCTGTTTGACGCTCCAGAGAGTCTGTCGCCGACTGACTGGCCGGGGTTGAGGGTTGATGGCTGTTGAGGGTTAGGGATTAGGGTCCTCCGCTCCGTCTGTTACCTGTGCTCTCTTCACCCACCCTTCCCATCCTTACCTCGCCAGGTAGCCTTAGCCCCTCTGCTAGTCCAGAGCCAGCACTGCCCCGGCTCTCTTTCTCTCTCTCTCAAGTCTCCCAAAGCTCAGACGGGGGAGGGGGGTGATCGCACTAGCGGTGCAGTTGCTAGGTGACAGCGTGCCAGAGCACTTCCAGGGTGGACCATCTTTACCTCCTCTTGGTGGAGGGGTCTGACAGCTTGCTGCTGTTGAAGAGACGCAGCAGCGTCGTCGCTCCCCCCCCCTCGTTTGCGGCCTCCCTCACTGTGGCTGCAGCACCCGCAGTGACGAGGCGCAGCCAGCCATAGGCCTCATGTAGTGACGGATAGGCATCGAGCGATGGCTCCCCTGCTGCTCTGGACGGGGCTCTCCAGAGTCACAGGATTATTTCTGTTGCAGCCTGCGTGCCGCTAGGGGGGGGGCCTCTTGCACGTCGCGGTAGAGGAGAGGAGCGACAAGTTGGGGGGAAGTAGAGCTTGGCGGCCACTTGGCGTCTGTGAAAGTGTGCGCTTAGACGTTGAGGAACTCGCTCACACAGTCGCATACACTCCTAGGCCAGCTGTCCCGCCTGGATCGAACCAGTGGGCCAGAACACGCGGCGTGGTGAGTGGCTGCATGACCATGCTTCTGCATCCAGGCGTGCTTATCCACGTGTGTGCGTCTCAAATTCTTTGTTATCTCTCTCAATGTCTCTCTCTCTCTGTGTGTGTGTGTGTGTATGTCTATGTGTGATTGCGCACAGCCCTGTCCACGACATGATGAGTGGGGGAGCAATCGACTACCAGGGCGACAGGCTGGGCCTCGGCGGCGGCGGCGGCGGCGACGGCAAGGAAGACTTCTTCAGCCAGCTCAGCGGGCTCAGCGCGCTGCCCCTCTCCCGTCCAGACACGATCCCCTCAGACCTCGACCCCAGCTTCAAACAAGTGCTGCAAGCGCTGCCGGATCTCTCCTTCATGCTTAGCAATCATCTCGTCGTCCCTCCCGGGCACCGAGCGACGCCAGCCTCGGCTGCTCCCGACGCAGCTGTGGATCCCAGCCGAGCTGCAGTCCTTGGGCAGGCCCCGAGCCCGAGTGCGCTCGCTGCTTTGTCGCCAGTCACCAGTTCCCGAGGAGCCTCAAAGGAAGTGGCTGCTGGAGCTGCCATTCCTGCCGCCCCTGCCGCTGTCGTTGCCACTGGTCAGCCAGAGAGGACTAACTTTGTGGGGAGTAGTAACTCTGTGGGGAGCAAGCAGCAAGATCTTGGCGGTGACGACGATGACGACGATGATTGGGATGCCAAAGATGAGTGGGGTGACTTCACCTCGTGATCATGCACTGCATCTCCGTAGAATTGATGGCAAAGAACTTGAGAGCTTGATTGACCCGGCCAGAGTCTGCGGTCTCTCTGTCAACGTTCAAGGCAGACACGAACAGCGTCCGTCTCTTTATTGAAGAAGTGCTTTTTCATCTTGGACCACGCCCCTGGACATCTCAATACACCGTCCTGGAGTCCTTCATTTGTGAAATGATGATTCCGAAAGCCATTTTTTCTTTACCATAGCGGAGAGTCGATAAAGTTCATTGACATGGTGATTTGAAGAAGTGGCTGTATTGATTATGGTAGTGAATGCACACATGCAGACAAGTTGATTTGAATATTGATGACGATAAGGATGAAGACACGGACTTGCAATTGCACCAACTGAATTTGCAGAAGCACGGCTTGCTGCATGAATGTATCGACAAAAAAACGTCCTGCCTCCTCACCAAGAGAGGCCCAAATAAGGATCACAAATGATGCTCCAACCAAAACGTTTGCGGACTACCAACACTTGGACGAGGCTCTAAACAGCACCTTACTAATGTAACCTTCCAAATATGCACCCTAAAACGTTGTCAATTCCTTGTGCTATATACTGCCTGCACAGGTATCTACTCAAAGGTTAAATATCATCTTTACAACTGCATCGTGCAACAATATCCTGAATTGTCTGTTCCAAACCCATGTGAAACAATAAGCTCTAAGTCCACGAAAAACGGAAGCGGCCAGCCGGGCAGAGATCTGTACACAAACAACTACTCCATTATAAACATCACAAATTATAACGGTGAGGCGGGAAGACAGAGCCACCTATACAAGAGTGCGAGTAAGTTACAGACAGCTACAACATCGAGTGGGCTATATGAGACACTTGGACAGGGTCCAGCTGACGGGCTCAGGCCGGCTGTAGACATCATTTGACCAGGTCTGGCTGAGGCGTGAGGCGGATGTAGCTCTTGCCCGACGGGACCTGCGCCGTCTCAAAGCCGGCGGGGAATTTCGCAGTGGCCTCCTCGTTGCTGAGGGTTGGGATGACCATACACTTGTCCCCGTGCTTCCAGTTGACAGGTGTCGCCACGCTGTGGTTGACCGTCAGCTGGAGGGAGTCTATCACTCTGAGCACCTGCAGTTGAGAAGGCACCACACAATCCCTCTAAACAGGTCAGCACTACTCATTGAGGTTCTTGCACACCTCAGCAAAGACAAGTCACTGAGTCGTCTAAGGTTGAGACCTGTCTCTGTCTCTGTCTCTGTCCCCCCCCTTCCCTCCCTCTCCCTCCCTCTCCTTTTCCCTCTCTCCCCGTCTCTCCCTCCCTCTCCCTCTCCTCCTACCTCCCTCTCTCTCCTTCACGATGAGCGAGCAACAAGCGAGCAAATACTGCAAGACCCATGATCGCAAGAGTGCGGACTCGCCAGCACTACCCACAACCACTACTCCTGCTGCTGCCGGGCCTCTCGCACTGACCTCGTCAAAGTTGCGGCCGGTGGTGGCGGGGTACAGGATGGACAGCTTCAGCTTCTTGTCGGGCCCCACCACAAAGACGGCGCGTGCAGTGAGCGCCACGCCCTTGCTGTCCTTGTCCATAGGGTCCAGCATGCCGTACTTCACCGCTATCTCCCTGCTGGGATCTGCAATCCCGCCCCGCACCAGCCCCCCCCCGACCACACCCAATGACCCCCAACCCCAGAGAGAAAAGAGCACGTTGAGCTTGACAGCTGGCCACCGGGGAGGCCAGAAGGAAGGGACGGTGAGAGGGACGATTGCGAGGGAAGGGGACAGGTTGGAGACTGCCTGGGGGGACGGTTGGAGGGAACAAATGGAATCTACTTCTCTCATTATTTACAGTCTTTTTTTGGAGAAAGAGGGGGAAGGGGAGGGGAAGGGGGGGAGTGGGATGACTATGAGAAAGAGTCTGGAACAACAAATAAGAGCTGCGAGAGCAAGACAGAAGAGGAGGGGTAAAGGAGTTGATGGAGCTCTAAGAAGGTGCGGGGGAGCTACCGGCAATGATAGGGTAACCGACTTTGGCGCCAGGTGTGTAGGCCTCGATGTCGGCAATCCACGCCTTGTGCAACTCCACCTGGCAGACGCGTCCGGTGCAGACGAGCACGTGCACACTTCGTATCAGCTCCTACCTCTATCTCTCTAGCGGGCCCATTTTAGAAAGGCAGTCATTCAGAGCGGCGACCCGTCACAAATGTCGCAATAACAGCTAGCCTTTTTGCTCGATAAGTTCCCCTCCCTGTCCTGGGGGGGAATTGAGGGGCAGCTGGACTCCCACAGAAAGGATATGGTGCACTCTGGATACAAGCCTCTACGGATACACTGGGCCCCTCCGAGCTCTGTCCCTCGTGCTGTCCCTTGTGCTTGCTGGGATTCTTGTGGAGACGTAGGGGAGGTGGGGCGAGAACGAGAGGCAACATGGCACGTCCAAGTCTGTGGCCGAGGGGTGCACGGGTCCAGCTTACATCATTGCAGCTGAGGGCGAGCACTTTGACTCCCCGTTTCTCAAACTCAGGCAGGCGCAGCCCCACAGCTCCTAGCTCTGCACACGGAGTGGAGGAGAAGTAAGGCACACGGTACAAGAGAGGAAATGTGAAGAGAAAAGATAGACGAAAACACCGCCTGAACCTCTTGTGTGAAGAGACAAAGGATAGATAAAAATACCGCCTGAACCTCAATAAGAGTTCAGAATGCCCTCTGTTGGGCTCGACAATCATGCAATGCTGTCTCCTGTACATTCACGTCAGAAGTTTTGAAACTCCTGCGATGACCTGGCGGCTGCCACATTCGCGAAGGAATTTGCATATCCAGGTAAAGGAGGGAGACAGGAAGGCTGAACATCAAGGCTGAAAGTATAAGCGAGAACTAACGACTGACAGAACTGTTACCTGTTGTGCACACTGGGGTGAAGTCCGCTGGGTGAGAAAACTGCCATCACAAAAGTTTCGACTCGTTAACATATAGAAGCTACAAATAGGGAACTACTTCCTCCTACTACGATAAAGATAAAACCAAGACCTTACCAAGATAGCCCAAGAACCATCGATGTACTCATGAAAGTTGATCTCTCCTTCGGTCGTATCGGCAGTGAAATTAGGAACAACCGAGCCTAGCAGCACAGCCATCCTTACGCACGGTATCTTGTACGCTGCGGACAAATGATTGACAGTCTACGTACTGAATCTATATCCGTCTCCCTTTATAAGGATCCAATACTATTATGGACAAAATGACACCCAGTGACAGCTAATTCAGCGATGCCTATGTTTTATGCGTATTACCCAACGTCCCACAACTTCAAGGCCCAGCCTCCCAGGTAATGCAGCTCATTCATGGTGTTCCAACGACATCCTTGTCCGACTAGACACTAAGGAGTTTCCAGTCAGATTACAAAGAAGTAACATGCAATGAAGGTTGCAACACGAGCTACCCACGAACGTCCGATTTTGCATCCAACACATGAGTTCGTCCAATGCCGTAAACTGCCGAACTGCAACTAACTGCTACAGCATGTGCGGAAGCCCAAGCGAGGCAATGCAAGTCAATGCAAGTTAAGCAAGCCAAAAATAGTTGTGATTGGTTGCAACATGCAAGTACCTGCAAGTTTCTGTAAAGTGTAAGGGCACATACCAAATTTCAGCCAAATACACTGAACCGCGTCGCACAGTCCGCCCTGCCTTTGGTAACAAGTGGCAGCCTTAGACAAATTCGGATAACACCAAACGACCGAAACAGCTGAACTAGCTGAACCAAGGGGAACAAGTCCGGACCAGTCCGGACCTTCAAACCGGATGGCATTTGTAGTGCGTTGTTGACGCCAAGTTGCAATGCTTCGACGTTCCTGTTCAAGTCTTCAATGTACTAGCTGGTACTCGCTGCTGCCCCAGCAAGGGCGGGCTCGAGCTGCAATTGTGCTTAGCAGCAGAATAGCATGCATCAAAAAGTTGCTAACAGTCCTCAATCGCGCACGCGTCTCCTCGACAAGCTCCCAGTTTACAGAACTGAAGCCTCCAACATCCAGTGCGCGCCCTCGTCAGCTGCTCTCGAGTGACTAATCTCGTGTGCAGACAAAATTGAACGAAGTATATCAGAGAGCATATCAGCACATGTAGTTCGGTATGGCCAGGAGGTTGTCATATGGTGGCTTGTCATCCGTTTGGTGGACGATTGTGCGTTGAATTTTTGGGATTGGAGGGCTAGTTGTTGATGCATATATTCCCAACTTTGTTATAGGGGATTGAGTTGCCAAGAATGGCATCCATATGTACCAGTCAGCCATCTTCTTCGGCCGATCTCCAGACAATGGCAGAGGAGGATGCTAAGCTGTTTGCGAAGATGGGTCTGGGTGCAAAGGATGCAGAAGTTGTAGGAGGTGAATTGCAGTCAAGAGAAATTTTAATGACAACTATTGAGAGTCCCTCCCACGATGGGATTTCCTACCGAGCACTGAAGGATGAGAGTGATCTGCCTATTATCATGAAGCTTATTGATCAGGAGCTGTCGGAACCTTATTCCATATTTACATACCGCTACTTCATCAGCCAGTGGCCACAGCTGACCTTGATAGTAAGATACCATCAAACCACGCTCGACCTGGTATCATAGCCACTGTATATGTAGGGAATGATGTTTGTATTCGTGAGGTAAGATGCGTCATAGTGATAACAAGGAGTGCTCGATTACTTCCAAAGATATATGATGCATCCAGTAAAGCCCAGGAGCTGGTAAGCGAAAATCGAAAAAAGAGGTGATGTAGGGGCGCTAGCACCTTTCGTTTCGACAGCAAAAACCCTTTAGACTATCACCAACTTAAGAGCCTTGTCAAAGTTGTCAGTGGTAATAAGGATTTCTGTTCTTCTTGTCCATTCTCATTCACCACAATGTATTAAAGTGTCACCTGAGCTTCTGGCATGCATGTAGGAAGGGGACTGGGCTCTCCTTCGTTGCAATTGGCTGGTTGTGGACGAGAGGGGCATCTGGGCAGCTGTCCTGCCGTCTGGACAGTGCTTCAGAGAAGAGTGCATATCATGAGGAGGATTTCTCTTGGGGGAGTCAAAGCATGTATACTCTTTTGGTCTATTGAGGTTTTGGGACACAAGGGGCAAGCCAACGCCTTAGGCGAATGACAGAAGGAGCCGTAAAAGCGGGGGCAATAGCATGGGGAGATTTTAACCTAGAGTCTCCTCCACACAGGCTCCTGCCTGCGCAGCGTCTTATCGGGAGTTATGAATACACTTGCACCCTTAAACCCCAACCCTGCCCAAAGGAACCCATCGTCAAGAGTTAATTGCACGTGAGGTGATGTGGGGTCAGATCTCACTGCATCCCCACTCTCGTTTCAATTCCGAATCCTCATCTCGGGAGCAGTGCGTCGCTTCCATTTCAGCTGACAGTTGCTGATGTGTCCGCTGTGCTCTCCGGCGCGACGCGTGTCACACGCGTCACCGCTTGCAGGCATACGATGGTGTCAACCCCGTGGGGACCATCGTGTGCAAGATGGATCTGGACAGGTCCACCCCCCGGGGCTACATCGCCATGCTGGTCGTCCTTAAGCCCTACAGAGGCAAAGGCATTGGTAATTCTATATTTCCACTCTCTCTCTCCCTCGCCCATTCCTCGCACTACCGCGTTCACTCGCTCCCTCCCGCACTTCCTCACCCAGCCACTCAGAATTTTGATGAGCGGAATTTCCGAGTCTCACTTCGCTCACTAAATCTGCTACTGCTGCTACTGCTGCTGCAATGCAATGCAGCTGCACTTGTGCGTTGCGCTGAGCCCGTTGCGGCCAATCGCCGACCTATTCCTTGCCTCACGTGTTGACATGTCGCCCCGTTGGATCCACCGGGTGAAGTCTGTACTCTATAGTTTCTTTTTTCAAGTCCTTCGTCGCCCCTCCTCTGACCTCTTCTGTCGGAGACCTCAGGGTGCTTGTCTCTTTGATCATCTTTGAGGAATTAGAGCAAGAGAGCGCTCTGTGTGGCACCTTCACGTCGCTTGCAGATGGCGCCCTGCATGACCAAGGCGCCAACGGGCCAACTGGGACAAATGGCGTCAGCACATCCAACCGCATATGACCTATATGATACCCCTTCCTCCTCCCCCAAACCCATGCCAGGACCGCCCCCCGCCCCCTCCCCCCCCCCCTTGCAGGAGGTCCTGACAGCCCCGCAGCCCTTATCTAGTCATGATTCAAAGCTCTGGCACAGATTGACTCGATCTTTGGAGATTCCTTGGGGACTGGGCAGTAGCACTCCTGCAAAGCCCCTCGCGGGCGGGGTTTGCCTGAGGACCTCTTGGCGCTTTGGAAGCTCAGGCTGGCACACGAGTTTGGCTTGTGCCGCCGTTGCGTGCACGCGCCACGTGCCACGTGCCACGTGGCATGGGCGTGGGTCTCTCTTCCTTTCCTGGAGTCAGGCGGGAGATGCAAAGGCAGTGGTCTCACTTGAGCCGCCGGCGCAGCTGACTCCCGCCTCCTGGGATTAGCTCCACTCCACTCTGTTGTGCCGATCTTTGAGTGGGGAGTTGCCACTCTGTCACTGCTCAGTCCGTCGGGCGGTCCGTCTGTCCGTCACTCCGCCAGCCGGCAAGCGAGCCAGTCCAGCGGTATCAAAAGCGGGCGGGCACCGGATGGCACTAAGGTGCATTGGGCTGGCCTGCCCAAGCTCCAGGGAGGGAAGCTGAGGTGGGGTAGGGTTGGGGAAGTTGGGGGGGACGCCAAGGGTTGGATGTTGGATGCAAAAGGAGCTCCTCATTTTCTACTTTGCTTGCCCGAAGGGGGTGCTGCCACCTGGCATGGGGGGGGGACCTCTGCAGCAACGGAGCTGGTGGCGCGATGCGTGAGCAGCATGCACGACTCGGGCTGCCACGAGGTGCGTGTGTGCCATCACTCTCCTTCTCTCTCTCTCCTCCATTACTCCGTTGTGTGGTGGCAATCTCGATGGCTGATGACGGGCGTTCTGAGTGAGGTTTTAATTATTTGTGGTAGCTTTTCACTAGATGTCCAGTGTGATCTCCAGCCATTGACATATGTCTTTTCCTCGTACCTTAGAGCAATCACACACACACACACATACACGTGTTGCATATTCTCTACCTGTGTGTGGTGTAGGACACGCTTTGTCCTGCGAGTATGCCGTACTCGTACATGCACTCGCCAAGAAGTTAGAGTGGCAGGCCCCGCGTATTTTCATGTTCTTGTTTTTGGTGTCTATCATTGTTGATTGGTTCTCTTGCGTTCCCTCATGGCGCGTTTCTTTGTCCCCTTTCTTTTTTCCCTTTTTTTTTCTGGGAGGAGGAGGAGCAGGTGGCCCTGGAGGCGGAGGTGACGAACGAGGGCGCGCTGGCGCTGTACGGCAACCTCGGCTTCATCCGCGCCAAGCGCCTGCACCGCTACTACCTCAATGGCGGCGACGCCTTCCGCCTCAAGCTTCGCATGGCCCCCCCGTCCTCTCACAACGACACGGACGACGCCGCCTACATCAGCGACGACGAGATGGAGGAGGAGGCGGACGGTGCCGGCCACGTGCGCGCGCATCCTCACGAGCACGGGCCGAACTGTCGGCACGACCACGAGCATAGTGGCGGCGGCGGCGGCGGCGAGAACGACCACCACCACCACCACGACGATGTGGCCGCGCATCAGCACGCACAACCACACCCGCACCCACACCAGAACCAACATCATCAGCAGCAGCAGCAGCTGCAGCAGGCGCAGCAAGGGCGCCACTCGCACCCAGGGGGGGAGCATGTGCACGTGCACGGGCCGAACTGCAGCCATGCGCCGCCGCCCGGTCAGAGGGAGTCAAGGCCAGGGGCCCGGCAGAGGCAGGAGCGCGGGCGCGAGCACGTGCACGGGCCTAACTGCAACCATGGCCCGTCTCACCACGCCCCTGTTCAGACTGCACACACGCACGCGCACGTGCACGGGCCCGACTGCAACCACGGCCCCCCCGCCCAGGCCCCTGTTCAGACTGGGCACGTCCATGGGCCCAACTGCAACCATGGCCCACCTGTCCAGGCCCCTGTTCAGACTGCGCACACGCACGCACACGTGCACGGACCCCACTGCAATCATGGCCCACCTGCACAAGCTCACGGTCAACGTGGGCACGTGCACGGGCCGGGCTGCAGCCATGGCCACGAAGGAGAAGGTTCCGAGAGAGGGGAGGCGCCACAAGGAGCTGATGGAAAAAGCGGAAGTGCAAGCAAGAGCAGCAAAGGCAGAGGCTCGTCAAGCAACAAGAAGAAGAATCAGAAGAAGAGATAGTGTTGAAGTGGCTAGTGCCTATATGGAAGCGCCAACTGCTTCAGTGCAGATATGGTGTGTACATATATATTAGTTTTGATTCTCAACAAGTCTTATCCTCATTCATTCATTCTTTATCCGGCCACTGCTGATTGTTCTGGCTAAAATGCTCAAGGGTCAATTTTCTGACGTGGCGGGGTTGCACAATACTCTATTCCTTACTGGAAGGAACATTGCACTCAAACATCAACAAAACTGTGCACAGTATGTATCACAATACCAGAAGTTTAGTACACCGACCAGCCTCCTGCATGTGACCAATTCACTAAGCCTTGCCAGCCTAACTATACAGCCACCGCAGCTCATGAGAATGAGGAGTCCCAGTGGCGGGAAGCAGCAACCTACTTGCGCAGCACTCCTTACCAAGAGAGGGACGCAGATGCGACTCTGTACATGGTCTAGCTACCCTCCACCAGTTGACATTCCTAGCAGCAATCAGACACGCTGCGCATACGTCGCCTCAGTACGCTTGCTAGTACGCTTGCGTCAAGTCCAGGATCGGTGGGCTGCACTTGGTCGGGGGCGAAAGCGGGTCAGTTGCATTTGTCACATTGGCGGATATGATGACGGACTCGTCCTGCGCGCCTAGCAGATCGTCGAGTTTCTCTCGGCGCACGGTCGTAGATGCGCTCAGCACATCCGACCCCACCGTCTTCAGCACCGAATTCATCCCTGCAGCATCCACGCACACACTCCCACACACACACACACACACACGCACCCACATTGCACACGTATCACATTCAAGGTTGAAAACATGAGTCCAAACATAGGATCTCTCATACTAGTGCAGGTGAAACACAAGGTGGTGAACAGGAGGGGGAGAAGATCGCCCACAAGAATGAGAACAATGTGGAATACATCTACCCAAGCTGCAACTGGCGTGAGGACGTAAAGCCCCCCGCGCTCTCCACCAAACAGGCCTATCTCTTGACACAGTTGCAGCGACACTCAACCGGCACACTTCCAAGCATCACCCGACCTGGTCCCCATTGCCTTGTGAGCCCCGCCCCTGGACTCTTGCATTAAGAAGAAAACACTAGTACTACACACAACTCCTCCTATGTCCACAGGCACCAGGCTGAGAGACTAACTGACGCATCGCAGGTCTGCCTGCTGCCCTGTTTCCCAGCTCCACAGACATTCTGGCTCCCACAGCTACCTCTTGACAACTTTGCACGCCTTTTAAGTCCACCTGACCCATGAACGTCACTTGCAGAGCATGCTGTTGCTGCTACCGCAGATGCAGTTGATACGACGGCTATTGGTCTCAGTAATAACGAAGCGGCAAATTTCAGCAGCACACTGCCGCAAAAATTATCACCCCAGTTATGACGTATCCTATGTTGGTAAGAGTGCGGCACAATTTGCCACCTGTCGGACATACTCTGCCGTGCAGCTGCCACGTGCTAGCTGCCACTCGAACCTTCAGCCTGCTTATGAGGCACCTGCGATTGAGCTTGCGCGTGTGCTTGTCTGTGCTTGTGCATGAGGTGCAGATGCAGAGGCAGACAAAGATGTAGACATAGACACTGGAGTAGAAATGGTGCATGTACGCACACACCATGAGGGAGGGTCGGTCATAAGGCCGAGAGCGGGGAAAGGGCTGTAGGGCTGGCCTATGTGGGACCGATAGGCATTGGCAGGCATACGATATCTCTATGATATGCCTGACAGCCCTCCCTTGTATTTGAAGGAGCATGGGTAGCCTGGGAAGGGGAGCAGGGGCCAAGGGGGGCTTGCGGGTGTGCTTGTTCACACCTGCAAGAAAGACGGGCTCCACCTCCTGGGCCGTTGTGTGGAAGCCGGCAAACTCGAAAGGGTCCTCCTTGGACGCCAGCTGTGCGACGGCGTAGAACTGCGGGACAACAAAGATTGAGCCCGGCTCCAGCAGGGCGTGCGTCACGCTCGTGCCGCCCGGGCCGGCGATCTGCACCCAGCCTCTGCCATGTGTCACGAATGCGACCTCCGTTGCGTCCGGGTTGTAGTGCGGCGCCAGCAGGGCTCCCTGCGCGTCAGGAATGAATCAATCAGAGCAAGCAGGCCGAAGCCTGTCAGAGGGCTTTGAAATGTGTCAGGCAAGACTTCCCTCTGACCTCCAGTCAACTCCCTGTATGCAGTCGGCGTTCACCGTGACCATCGTTGGGGCGAGGGGGGTGCAACATCTGGCACTTTAAGCAGCACCTGTGCGACAGGTTGCGTGACTTTGCTGGTAATGTGTGCACAAGTTATCTATTTTCAGCTGCTGCAAACTTTTTAGAGACGAAGTCGCATTCTCAATGACCCCACATAAGTATTGGAGATCTAATTCTCTGCAGCAAGTTGCGCCCTGTGTCATGTGTAGGTGTGCGTCTGCGTGCATGAGAGAGAGAGAGAGAGAGAGAGAGAGAGAGAGAGAGAGAGAGAGAGAGAGAGAGAGAGAGAGAGAGAGAGAGAGAGAGAGA
>WELA01003918.1:172630-205174 GCA_009602735.1 Mesotaenium endlicherianum
GTAAGTCCAGCATACTGACTATTAACTTAAAGTTTTGCAGGCTGAACTTAATTAACTATTATATTTAAATGAATATTATATCCACTAATATACTGATTCATTACAAGCAGGCTGAACTTAATTAACTATTATATTTAAATGAATATTATATCCACTAATATACTGATTCATTACAATCCCTCCAACTTAACTTGTTGTCGCCTCGACAACATTAAACTGCAGAAATTTTAAATAAGGGAACTGAACCTGACCAGCCTCCCTTACTGACTGCCTCTTCAGCGTGTCACCTTAAGGGGTTGTTCCTGGGGCTTCAAGGTCAGGAGACGGAGATCTGGACCTAGATCTGGACAGCCCTCTAGGTCTGTCAGCTGGCCTTCTAAAGAACCCTGTTTGCTCTAAAGTTGGCCCTCGAGGAGAACGGAGGATGGTGGCCTGCTCTTCAACCACTTGGGTGTTGATTCCCACATAGACAGGCATTCCAGTAGGATGCTGAAATACATTGGCTAGAGGTACATGCCCCTGAGCGGAGGGGGAGGCTGGCATACCTCTGGCCCACCCGCGTGTCCCTCTTCTGGCACCCCTGTCCTCTGGGGATTTCTGTCTGTGTCTGCTGCCCAGTACAGTCAGATCAGCTTCTTCCCCTGCTTGGGCAGGTGGGCTGGGGGAGCGAGCGCGGGGTCCAGTTGTCGCCATAACGGGGATCACATTCCACACACCTGATCGTGGTTCTTTAGGAAGTGCCACTGCCTGTCCCTGGGTATCCTGAGTACCTGCTGCTGATGCTTCTCCTCTGCCTTGTTCTTCTTCCTCATCCTCCTCATCCTCCTCCTCGGAGAGAGTAGGGGTCTCGTCCACTAAGTCGTCCTGCTCCCTAGTAGACATGGAGTAGTCTACCGACCTCCCTTTCTTAGGGCGCGCTGGAGGTTGCTTGGCCTTCAGCCTACTGATATCTATCCGGCCTGCATTCTTTGCCCATTTGACAAAGGCATGCTTTCCCTTAGAGAAGTACTCTCTTCCCCTCCTCCTATGTTCCTTGGTCTCTGCATTCATATTGCTCAGGCATCCATTCAGCCTGGGGTCCCAAGGGGCAATGTGAGGTGGTAGGATGAGATAGCCGTCTAGGCCATAGTGGAAGTCATCCGGTTGGGCTCGGTCACACTCCTGCTTCTTATTTGTGACGGTCATCCACCTCCAGTCTGTTGGCTGCTGGTAGTACTGGGGTCCGTGCTCAGCCTTCCTCAGTTTACACGGGAACCAGTGGGGAGAGAACATCTGCTGTCCTGCTTCCCTGGCCAAGTACTCCCAGCTCCTTCTCTCAACTTCATTGTAAGCTGGCAGGAGTGTGAGGTAGAATACCGTATCCTTAAAGCTATCGGGCCGCATGCTCACCATCCGGATGAGTCTCTGATCTCCCACTATTCCCGGTATGGGGACCGGCTTGTCCTCTGAATCATCTGCGAGATACCGGGCCTGCTCTGCTGTATAGCCCACCATCTTAGCATAATCTTCGTAAAGGACCACGCCGGTGTGTGTCTCGATGTACCTGTCCAGTGCTGTAGCTCCTTCCTTCTGTAGCAGTGTTGTCTGTTCCAGCCTGTTGATCTCCTGGGCTGCCAGCAATGCTTCCTTCAGGTTATCGAAGTTTTGGCCACCCACCACAGTATACCTGTAAGTGGCCAAGCTCTTCTGTCTGTCCGCTTCAATCTTTTTTCTTTTCTCCTCTTCTGCCGCTGCCGCTTCTTCTTGCTGTTTCTTCTGTCTCTCCTCCTCAGCCTTCCTGAGGTTTTCCGCTTCCTGATCCTTCTTCCTCTGTGCCTCTTCTGCCGCCTCTTGTTGCTTGCGGACCCTTTCTTGTTCTCTCCTGGTGAGGGACGTCGCCGCCAGCTCCTTCTGGTATTGCTCCATTGTCCTCCTGGCTTCTTCTGCCTTGCGCTTTCTGTCCTCCTTTTGTGTGGTGGGCGCCATCCTGCACATGTAACCAGGGCACAAGTTAGTAGGATATGGACCTTTGTCATAGGGATTGCAGGAAGTATGTTAGTATTTAGTATAGTGGCTTCGCTGCTGTTTACCTTACAGGATGATTGCTAAAAGTTGACGTAGTTGCGATGCGCTACACATAAACGTATGAGTGTGTTTTTATCGCTCTCGCTCACTAACTGTCATATATTTTCCCCTCCAACTTAAATGGAGACAGGACCGCCTGTCACCTTCCCGTGTCAACTGAAATGACAGTTATGGAGGGACTCCAGCGGCCCGAAGGTGGAACCGTGTCAACGCCCCTTTGGCATTGGTCAAGTGGTCCTTAAACTCCCAAGTGTCCCCAGAGGCATCGTAACCCTTCCATCGAATGAGGTATTTCATGACATATTTAGACGATCGACGGACCGAGCGAGCGTCTAAAATCTCATCGACCTCATATTCCTCAGGGTCGCCGTCCCGGACAGCGGGGACCGGTCCCGGTTGGACAGGGAACCGACCTGTGAACAGTGTATCACCTTTGATGTACGGTTCCAGGAAGGAGACATTAAAGACCGGGTGCCCCTTGTATTCAGCTGACATGTTCAGTTTGTAAGCATTCTGACCGACACGACGGACCACCGAATATGGACCGACCCAGACAGGGCCAAGCTTTTTCTTGACCACACCAGGGAGGTACAGGTGCTGAGAATGCAGTTTGACTAAATCCCCCTTGGAAAATGTCAGTTCCCGACGGTGTTGATTAGCGTATTTTTGTTGGTTTTCTTGGGCCGTGTGCAAGTTTCGTTGGACTTCTGACAGGGTGTCAGCAAACTCCTGAGTTAACTGGAGGGAGACCGGGTTGTCAATCCCTTCAGGGTGAGTTAAAGATTCCCCTAGCACATCTAGAGGAGACTTAGGGACTCTACCCAGGCTGAGTTCAAAAGGAGTTTTGCCCGTTGACGCGTGCACCGCACTGTTGACCGCAAACTGAATTTGAGGCAACAGGTCATCCCAATTATCTTGTTTTTGGTTAATATATGCTCTCAGCACCTCCTGCAGAACTCGGTTAGTTCTTTCAGTCTGCCCATCAGTCTGAGGGTGGTTTGCTGTGCTGAGCAGCTGTTTGACTCCCATTAACCCCATTAAAGCTCTCCAGAACTTAGAGGTGAATTTTGAGTCTCTGTCTGAGATGATATTAGAAGGGAGCCCATGTTGGCATACTACATGGTTGTAAAACTGTCTCGCTGTTTCGAGTGCAGTCACTTTGACAGTTGTGGGGATAAAAATGACCATTTTTGTCAGTTTATCCACGACTACCAGTATTGAATCATGCCCGTTGGCAGTTCTTGGTAGTGAGACCACCCAGTCCATGGATATAGTTTCCCAGCGTCCCGCTGGGATGGGTAGCGGTTGCAAGAGACCTCCGGGTGGTGTGTGCCGAGACTTATTTCTCTGACACTGGTCACAGGACTTGACATATTTCAAGACCTCCCGGGGTAACCCCTCCCAATGATAATGTTTTGCCAGTTTGCCAACAGTTTTGGCCTGCCCCAAATGTCCACCCAGGAGACTGTCATGAGCTTGACTCAGTAAGAGAGACCTTATTTCCAAATTATTAGGAATGACCAGCTTCAGCCTGCCTGAAGTGGTTTCAGTCACCCAGACCCCTCCCTTGAGCTTATACCCGAGTGCAGTAGCACGACACACACCAGTAGTGGGGCTGGGCTCAAATGTTGGGTCAGAAAGGTAGGCTTTCCTAAGTTGTTCAAGGAAGGACTTTTTCACCTTTAGTGAAGTGAGTGCACACAGGACTTTATCTACAGCATGCTGACTAAAGTTCCTTTCTTGCAAGTCAGGTCTTCTAGAGAGTGCATCAGCAGGATTCAACTTCCCTGGTTTGTAGTCGATCTGGACTTGGAACTGCTCCAGCATCTGGCTCCAGCGGTTCTCCCTCCTCGACAGCTTGGACTTCTTCTGAAAGTGGGTCAGAGCTAGATGATCTGTAATCACCTTAAAAGCTTTACCATGTAAGTATGCTCTCCACTGTTTGAGTACATGAATGATAGCTAGCAGCTCTTTATCATGCACTGAGTAATTAATCTCCGCTGGATTAAATTTCATAGACTCATACAACACAGGATGCCACTCCTGCCGTACCTTACCATCCTTTGTGGTTTTGTCAGCAGGCTGCAACAAAATAGCACCCATGGCAAAATCAGAGGCATCAGTAACCACCTGCACCGGTTTGCTGGGGTCATACACGGCTAGCACTGGGGCAGAACAAAGGGCATCTTTAAGGGTCTGGAAGGCAGCCTGCTGCTCTTCCCCCCACACATACCCGATGTCTTTCTTAGTAAGGTCAGTCAGTTTACTGGCCTTTGTGGAATAATTCTCAATAAATCTCCTATAGTAGTTAGCCAACCCGAGGAAGGATCTAACTTCAGAGACAGACTGTGGTACTGGCCAGTCCCTTATGGTCTGGACTTTCTTAGGATCCACACTGATGCCCTCTTTACTGACAACGTGGCCTAAGAATTCAATACTTTCCTTAAAGAAATCACACTTGCTCATTTTAGCATACAAGTGATTTTTCCGCAGAGTGTCCAGCACTTTCTTTAAGTGTTCAGTGTGCTGAGCTTCATCTTTAGAGAAAATTAAAATATCATCCAGGAAAACTTGCACAAACTTATCCAAATAAGGTCTGAAAATGTCATTCATAGCACCCATAAAGGTAGCAGGAGCATTAGTCAGTCCAAATGGCATCACGTTGAACTCATAGTGTCCATAACGTGTGCGGAAAGCAGTCTTGTGTTCATCCCCCTCAGCAATTCTGATTTGATGATAACCACTCTTGAGATCTATCTTACTGAACACCTTAGCGCCAGACAGGGTATCAAGCAAGTCCTCGATCCTGGGTAAAGCATACTTGTTCTTTACTGTAATTCTGTTCAGGGCTCTGTAATCCACACACATCCGCATACTGCCATCCTTTTTCTTAACAAATAGGATAGGTGCGCCGTACGGTGATTTACTGGGAGAAATGTAACCATTTTCCTCCAGCTCTGCAATCTGTGTTTTCAACTCCTCGCTCTCCAAATAAGACAAGCCATAAGTGCGTTGCCAGGGTGGCTGGCTACCAGGTAATAGATCAATCCTATGATCTACTTCCCTTTTAGGGGGTAGTCCTGGAGGCATGTTAAACACATCAGTGTACTGAGCAACAATTTTTGCAGCAGTAGGGTGCTCCGGAGGGCTTACCTTTTTCTCAACCACTTCTTCAGGTTGAGGAGGTACCTCTCTTAGCAGCAGACAGAACATTCTGTCTTCCTTCTGGTTCCAGCTTTTGACGAACTCCATTGCATTCAGCAACTTGCATCCTTCTGGAAGCCTCTTCTTTTCCTTCATTTGCCATCCACACAGGGCAAGAGGAAGAGCACTGGTGGGTGCCAAGTCAGTCTGCCCATCACTGGCTCCTCTCACTTTAACTGTACCTCTGCTCCAACACACTTCAGCTTGATGTCTATTAAGCCAGGACCTGTCTAGCACGAGATCATAAAAGCCAGTGTTGAGTACCTCAAATGTAAGCGTTTCAGTTAGAACTGCAACGCCAGAACCAACTGGACCTCAATAGGCTTGGTTATAACTCCTCCTGGCATACTTGAGGCATCTCCAAGGAATATTTTTCTATTCCCTTGGGTGACAGTAGGCAGCCTTAGCCGCTTAACTAAGTCCTTGTGGATAAAGGTATGTGACGCCCCTCCGTCAACAAATGCCCTCACCTTCCTACCTGCAATCATGCAATGCAGTAGGATAGGGGGGACTGTCTTTTCCTGACTTTCGCATTGTTCTCCTGACGTAGCAAAGAAATGTTGGACATCAGGTGGAACAAGAGCATCCAGAGTGTGCACTCTCTGGACGTCTATATTACTGATGGTCTCCTTTATCTGTTTGTCAGGCATGCATAGTGAATCCAGTTCAGCAGGACCCATAATACCTGCTACGAGGGCAGCTAGTGACGACTCACTATCTCTAGCATCCTCACAGTCAGTAGACTGGATTACTGACTGTTGCTGTCTTTTAAAGGCTGGTCTTTTCTCTCGACCTTAGGCAGGTGCTTGACCGGACACTGTTCTCTGTAGTGGCCTTTCTGCTGACAATGGTAGCAAGTAGATTTTGCTGAGGCTGGTCTCGGCTTAGTCCTACCACCACCCCTTCCATAGCCACCTCGAGAGGGACCACCTCTACCTCTAGACTGAATAGCATTGTACTCATACTCATATTCATCACCCTGATTATCCTCAGCCTGGTCTCCTTCAACTGCATTGTAGGAACCGTGGGGCTTTTTGACAATCTTAGACACCAAAGCGTTACTCTGGCGCTTGTGATTGAACTGCTGCTGATCCCAGGCGTCAGCATCCTGGATCAAGTCAGCCAGTTTCTCATACTTTTTCTCAGCAAAATGACCAGAGACCTCGGATTTCAAGCCATACCTGAAGTATGCTATCCTATACCGTTCTGGCAAATCAGGCTGCTTCATCATGTTCTCTTGGAACTTTTGAGCAAACTCAGCAACTGAAGTGGTCTGCTTCAGTGTCAGGGAGATCATCGCATAGATAGCTTTCTCCTGCTGGTTGATGACATCAAACTTCTCATGCAACTTCTCGACAAACTCTACCCACGTAGGGTCACCGAGTTGCCGAGCCTTACGCTCTTCCTTCCAGTAAAGCCACCAGTCTGCGGCACTGCCTTTCAGTAGCGCACCGGTGTGCCTGACCTTCTCGTAATCTTGCAGTTCTGGGTAGTTCTCCAGCCACTGCTCAACATCCGCGAGAAACTTGATCAGGTAATATTTTCTGTTTCCCTCAGGATCATAGTCCTGGGGAGGTTTCGGCTTGGGCTTACTAGGCCCTCGGCCACCACCACTAGTGGTGTGAGACCCCAGTTGGTCTCTGTCCCGGAGTAGGGACATTATGATTCTTTTGTCCTCCTGCTGGGACTGATACATGGTCGCCATTTGCGACTGCATCTGAACGAACAATGCTCCCAAGTCTACATTTTGGGGTGGTAGATTAGCAAATGCAGCAGCAGCATTGGCATCTACTCGCTGAGTAGTGTCCTCAACAA
Organism: Mesotaenium endlicherianum; assembly: GCA_009602735.1. NCBI lineage: Eukaryota > Viridiplantae > Streptophyta > Zygnematophyceae > Zygnematales > Mesotaeniaceae > Mesotaenium > Mesotaenium endlicherianum. The sequence continues at coordinate 179,714 of WELA01003918.1, forward strand.
TCCCTCTTGCTCCTGCAGCAGCAATTCCTGCCGCATTCAGCCGGTCACGTATTTGACCTAGGGGTACATTGAGTTGTACGGCAGGAGGTGGGTTCAGAACATTGGCCCTTGATGCCATAAGTTCTTCAACAGTGCGCTCGTCAGCTGGCTGTCCTTCCCTCCTTTGTATATCTTCAGCGGCCTTTGCTACTTGTTCAGCTTCTAGTCTGGCTATCTCCTCCTCAGCTTGCTGAGCTGCGACTGAGGCAATAGCAGCTGCCTCATCTGCAGCCTCCCTAGCTGCAGTATCCGCTACTGCTTCCGAATAGGTACGGTTTCCCGCTACATGGCTTTCCGCCTGGTTTTCGACATTCTCGTTATCCTGGTTCTCCATGTCTCGGGAGTTGCTAGTTTGAGACCTTGTCCTTACCATACAAAGAAGACTGTGATAACTGCTCCGATACCACTGAAATGAATCGACTTACCAAATAGGCGATTAACAATTAATAAAGATCTTTATATCAGCAAGTAATCTTTATGGTATTTTCCGTTAACTGGTTAAACGGCAAAGGACAACACACTAGCAGTGAATAATACTCGTAAGTCAAATGCGAGTAAACTAGCATCAATAATGCAAATCAGTAAACTCATACATAAGCAAGGTTAGAAGACAGTGCGTATCAATGGCTTCTCGCCTTGGATTCAGATCTCTCTCAGTAAGCTGTACAAGAGAGTTGGCCTCGTTTCCGAATGCCGAACTCGAGAGCAATGCCTAGCATATGTACATGGAATGAGTTTACTGTTCAACGGTCAGTGCGATGGCACCGCCTACCCGGGAGTTAACCACGTTGGTAGGACCTCGGTTAACCAAATCCACCGCCATCTCCCATCATCCCGAATAGCCATCCATCATAGGGATGTCATCTGGCTATTCATCTAGCATATCGCACTTAGATGCATATCAAGGCAGTTCGCTGCTACCGAGTACGGAAGTCAGCTGGCTGTCAAAGAATGGGTCAGCAAGCTGACTTATATGGACTTCAGCCTGCTGCTTCCGGCTGAGTCATTAAACTGATAATTATGTTAAGTCCAGCAGACTGACTATTAACTTAAAGTTCAGCAGGCTGAACTTAATTAACTATTATATTTAAATGAATATTATATCCACTAATATACTGATTCATTATCAGCAGGCTGAACTTAATTAACTATTATATTTAAATGAATATTATATCCACTAATATACTGATTCATTACAAGCAGGCTGAACTTAATTAACTATTATATTTAAATGAATATTATATCCACTAATATACTGATTCATTACAGACCTCATGAAGTAAAACTGGATGAGTCTTGTTGTTTCTATCAGAGAAGACCACAGCAATGGTGCCAGAGTGAGTAGCCTGTACTACTAATCCATTGCCAAGGGTGATTGGCTGGGAAGGGTGAAGCTCTGTGAGTGTGGAAAACCACTCTTTGACATGACACATGTGAGCAGAGGCTCCCGAGTCAAGAATCCAGGCAGGAAGAGGCTGGCTGTTGGTCAATAGGAGAGAGACAAAGAGACTATGTTCCCGAAGGAGTGAGGTATGTGCTGCTATAGAGTCTGAATCTGTCGTAGAAAGCTGAGCTGATTGAGCTTTAGCTTTAGCAGCAAGTTTGGGACATGCCTCTTTCTGATGACCTTTTTGCTTGCAGGAGAAGAGGACTTGGCATATAAGGCCAGATCCTGAATGCTGTCGGTGATAGCTCTCTGATTGTCTTTAGTAATCAGAAACTTGGAGAAGCCTTCAAAAGTTTGGTCTTCTGGCTTCAGGACACTGAACTGAAGATTCAGCAACTGTTGATCAGGTAAGCCACCCATGAAAGCTGAAAGAATCTCAGCATCAGTCACATTTTGGGCGATGGCCTTCAGATTTGTGATGACAGCTTTTGAAACGAAGGACATAGGCTTCCATTTTCTCATGAGTCTGCTTTCTCATGGTATTCATCTGAGATCTGTAGAGACGCATCTGAGGAACATTGTTAGGAGCAAAGTGTGAAACAAGTGCTTTCCAAGCAGGTCTAGGCTCATCATGTTCTTGAATGAGCTCAAAATGTTCAGATGATAAGCTTGCTACTAGAACAGCAAGTGCAGAGTCTCTTTTCTGAATAAACTTTTCCCGGATGTCACCAGGTTCTTCAGGAATTTGAAGATCTTCATTCAGATGAGCCCAGAGGCCTACTGGCCTCATCATAATTCTGAGTCTGTTACTCCATTGCTGGAAATTAACTCCATCAAACTCTTTCAAAGTGAGGCCTTTGATACCATGTTGACTAATCTCTGCCATAGCTAAAAGCTTGCAGAATTAGTTTAAGTAGAAAGATAAATTCTACATGAGGATCTTTGAAGTGAGTTAGAGTTTATAATGGAAGACTCTTTGAGAATTGAACTCTTTTACTTTGAAGATCTGTAAATTTTCTTACAGCTTTGAAGAATGACCATGCTTTCTATCTAACTCTGTTAAATAGTGAAGCGATTTGCTGTGTCAATGTGCTGAAGCATTTGCTGTAGGTCGTTGATCAACTCTATCAATGAATGAGATTGATCTAGTCAATGCTAGAGTCTGTCACTATGTGAGTCAAAGGTTGACTGTGTCGAGAAGTGAACAGCTATTTAAGTAAGTGTGAACACAAATAGCTAAGTCACCGACATATAGACTTGGGTCTACAAATGTCTAAGTCAACTAAGTATGAAATGACACATAGGCTTGACTAAGTGCTAGCAACACGTGTGAGGTCAACGCTAAAGATCAACAGATCTGACTGGAGGGGTCAGTCAACACACATGACTTCAGGTCATGACTTTTGAAGCAAGTATGGTGCTTAAACTCCATCAGTTTTAACAAATTCTACAAACTGTCCACGACACGCTTACCTTCGCAAACGTAGTAAATAGCACCGGTGTTGGCATACTCTGGGACTTTGATGGTGCGAGGCTCCACATCTATGACAGCAGCTAATACATTCTCAGATTGTAAAGCAGTGTGATTGTGCAGCTCCCATACTTTCACATAACCCAAGCGCGAGCTAATGGCATGCCTTGGATTGTCCAAGACTAACTTGCTTTCCACGTACTTGTGCCTACTATGTGCCTACTTGTGCCTACTTCTCGAAGAATGTAGGTGACGCTGATCTGTGTGATGGAATGTAGGATAAGAACAACATTAAGGGAGCGCCACTATTACCAACAAACCCACAAAGTGTGAGCCTCTCTTAGGAAGCCCCTTGTAAGAGAACATTGTAAGTCAAGGACACAGAGTGAGTCGATCAATAACTTTCAGATGACAAAGCATTTTTAGCTCAAGGTATTTCAGAAGTTTATTCAAAGAGCGGTAAGTTCCAAGTTAAAAAGCTAATATGTACAAAGAGGATGCTGTAAGGTGGTGCTGGGCTGGATGTCGAAGCTCCTACCTTGTGCTGCAGAAATCTTATGAGCATAAGCGCGACCGCTCGCCACATGCCTGATGAGAAGAGTGCTTTCCCTGGACCAATTACCTATTTCATGCATGTTTCGGAATGTTGCTAGGGGTTCCTGGGTTGAGCACTTGGGGAACATGCAAGCCAGGCGCACCCGATATTGCTAAGACAGTTTTGTCAGTCCACATTAAAACTTGAACCTGTGTACCACGTCGATACTGCCTACAAATGTTGCATCTTAGCATCGTGGTGAACCGTTAGCTGACTTAAGCTCTCTTGGCTTCAGCTGACGCCTGCATGTAGGAGCTTCATATCTGCATGCAAGCTCATGTGCTTGGCAAATAGCCCAATGGTGTCTGTCAAGAGGCTTACGTATGCCTGCATGCAGAGAAATGCTTCTCAGACTTCTCAGTCTGACTCCCAAAATGTCGATGAGCAAGCTAGGTCGTCCCTTTATCGGTTGTTCGGGGGCCTGGTCATAGGAGATACTTCTATCAGAGGAAACTTTATAGACACCACGAGGTGGAGCGGGCATATGATAGTTGAAGTAATAATGGCGTGACGATGGCTCCCGCACATTCCCGCACCTTCCATCACTATAGAACGAGTGACCCTTCAAGGGCCTCCAAGAAGGGCTGCCAATCATCTACATCCTTCAGACTGAAACACTGCAGTCAGGCAGTAATATATGAAGAGCACCTTACAAATGTTTCAAGCATTATTTGTGAGGACTATTATTCAAAATCTTGCCACTACTTCCACTCGGCAAAACAAGAGCTACCCCTGGGGCACATTAGGTGAGCTTCATAATTAGTTGTCTAAAGTGAGTGTTAATAAACATACCCACAAAGATGATAGAGCAGCTGCGCACATTCGGCTATGTTATAGATTGCAGAGCCACGTCAACTCAAAGAGGCAAACAACAAAAGCTTTGCATTGACAACCACTTGCAAGCCTGTACAAACGTATGAACTCTAAGTGGCCAGAGAAAGCCTTACGTCAGCTGATTGAAGAATGCAAGTACAAAATAGGCGCTCATGCTATGCTAGTACAGCCTTCCTTTTCTTTACAAGGGAAGTCCAGTCGACCCCAATATAAATTTTATTCCTGGAAATGAAAAGCATCGACAGTGTCGGCGAAGAGTGCCATGCTTACAAATGCCTACTTTTCTAGAAGGACCTTACGTCCATAATTGCGAAATTTACAAGCATCAACCCCACCAGTTGCCGTTTAACTTCCTTCCATAGGGCTACGCACCCTAGCTATCAACTTCTGACAAGGTAATTCTACACCCAAACAAAAATAACCACTTGCTGCTTAATGACATGAAGAATGCTATGATACATGATCACACAAAGATTCTATCCCTACCGCGTGCTCACTTTAGTAGTGGCTCCTTTGTAGCTTCCAATCAGGACCACACGAGGTGAGACAATTAGGTTTAAGCAGCTGCTTGCTGGATCTTTGCACAGATTGAGCCCAAAATCAGCTCGCTCTTCTGCTGCTCACACAAACTTGAGACAAGGTTTAGCATGGCCTCCAGCACCCTTCTCATTCCTGCCTGGCAAACTGGCAGCATTAAAAGCACACAAACCGTATACAATCGGGCAGCCATCACGCCATTGAAATAGCAACAAGAACACGATCTACGCGGCACCATGCCAAATGCAAGTGTCAGACACTAACGTCACGTGTGCTTCTTGTGTGCTGATGCTTATGTGTATGCAAGTATTATAGTACTATCAGCACAATCATTACGAAAGGAGAGCCTGGAGTTCTGCCCATCAGGTCAATTTTGTGTGTTTGTTTTTCATCCTTGTGGGACTCTGCATTGCAGAACATAAATTCCTCATAGGGCAAACACACAGCTTCTCCCAAACACACACCCCGGAAAACCCCGACACCCTCGTACTTAATGTCTATGCCAAGGCTTGTCTTTCCTTTTTACCTTTCCCCGAGACAAGAAGTTTACGGCATGGACAATTTAGAGATATCAGATTAGACTGATTACCTCAAACTAATGAGCGGAACAACTTCCAACCACTACGCCCACAAGAGGGTATGCCCATCAGATGTATTAGTATGTGTATGTGTGATCTGTCATCATTGATGACTCAGCATTGCAGAACATGTGTTCCTCATTGGGCATACCAGGAGCGTCAAATGTCAAGAGCGGGGCACCCGTGGAAAAGCATAGACGGGCATGATGGCTTGATCTTTTCCATAACACACCAGAAGCTCATTATTCTCCACAGACGCAGGTGAAGACGACGCTGATAACTACTAAGAGGGATGACATCATAAATCTTTTGGTTGCATGAGTGTACTAAACTGCGAGACCACCACTTACCAGACGTCTCCTCTACCCAGAACCAGGGAGCTTGAGACGTCCTACTTCCTCCTAGTATCGCACTCAAAGCCTCACCTCCTGCTTCAAGTCATCACTGAAAGGAACAAATGACAAAAATAAACATGACCGCTAATTGCAGATGCAATCCAGCCTCATACAAGATACACAATGTTGACCACGAACCCTGAGTTATCCATGAGCAACGAGCAAATCCATGAACATTGACAACTTTCCCCCTCCGCCTTCCTCAGCAGAAACTTTGCCGGAGCAAGCCATGCACAAAACCAGAAAGATAATAGGAAGTTTAAAAAGCAGGTCACACCTTTCTCCCTTGGTTACCTTTTGACAGCAGAGCTCCACCTGCCCCAGGGACTCGGGAACTTCAACTGTGGTTTTCCAAAGAGTAGAAGAGACAAGCCATGCCAGAACTTGTCTTCTCGTGGGCATCTTCAGCTCACATAGCTACGACGACGTCCCTGTGCTAGTGTTCCTTCTCCATCTGCTGCCATAGCCATCTCTCATCTCCCAGGAGGCATAGAGTCGTGTCCTCCTGGAAGATCAAGAACATATGGAAATCTCATCTCATCAAGTGCTCTTCAATTTCAATTCTCGACTGAGCAATCGCCACACTTTTTGAAGCAGCTTTCTTGTTCATCAAAAACCTCGTGAATGCCACTGTGGACAACTTGCGGACTCCGGCTGCTGTGTGAGATGGTATGAGAGCTGCTTGAAGCAGCTTGAAGCTACTTGGAGTCAGCTTGGTGCAGCTTGGAGTGATCAGCTTTCGATTCTACAATTAAATACGACTGTACGGCAGCTTCCACCAGCTACTACGGACAACGGACAAGCTACATCACACTTGTCGGGACTGGTCCGCACTTGTCGTGCTTATCTGCAGTAATCCGCACTGAATGGTTTCCCCAGCTTTGCGTATGCGATCAACACATGTTTACATTGAGGCGAAGGGGAGGGACCCATGAGTCATACGTGCCATCAAGTGCCCATGAGAACCAATTGATAAAGAAGAGTCTGCTGCCACGCTGGTCGTCGGGGTCAAAGAGAAGCATGCAGCGGGGAGCAGAGTAACGAGCCCAAGTAATTGACTATGCTCAAATTTGCTGCATGTTTCTGCATGGTGTCTTAGTTGTCCAGTTCTATTAGGCAGTTTGCCTGGAGAAAGAAATATGTTTGTTAATTTTTATCAGACCAAGGCCTTTCTTAGGCTCGAAACACCGTGGTTTTGGGGGTCAAGAGGAGGAAGCTGCTGATTGAGTTGGGGGTTATCGTGCTACGTCTTCTTCTGTTTTGCTATGAGGCCCTTCAACTTCTGACAGGCCTAAGGTGCTCCGTACTTTCGTGGGTTGCAATCACAGTCCATTCTCTTTAGAAGCGGAGCATTGACTGCCTTCTGTTTCGTCAAGGAAGAGACGATGGATCCAGGACAACTTGAAGATCTCATCCCCGAGCCAGACTTGCTGTCTGATATGAACGGAACGAATGATTATCTATCAGGCTTACCTCATGTGCAAAGTGTAGAGCAGGAACTAGAAGAGCTCGATTTAAGTGTGGGTAAGAAAGTTGGACGGGGCTTAGCTACATGCGCATATGCTGCATTTGTCATCTCCATCATCATGACTATGACTGTGCCAGTAGCACTGACGTTCGCCTGGAGAGCGATGCCTAGGGCCTTTGATTTGAAAGAGACTATCCACTTTGATTACAGGCAGGCACATCCTAGCGCCACGGTTTATCTTCTGCCGCCAGATGTTTTAGCCAAAGCTCAGATGGCAGAGGCCAGCAAGCCAGGGAAGGGCCTTCACTACAGAGCCCTGATAAAGGGGCAGACTGTGAGAGCACATCTTCAGCTGGTGCTTCCAGAGTCCGAGTACAATCAAGCTCTTGGCATGTTCCAGGTAATTCTTATGAGCAGGTCAAATTTTGCCTGAGTCAGAAGCTTGGCGAGCTGACGAGAGCATTACCATAGTTTCTTGCGGTGAAAAAATGTTGGGTGTGAAAAATGCACAATTTGCCACTTGCTGCTGACATAGAATATGTCTGTGGAGAGTTGTTGTTGATGAATAAGATGACAGTGTGAGCCTCACTCCAAAGGCATATGACGTCTGAGTGTGGTTGTACACATATTAGGCCACACTGAATACTGCACCAGCTGATGATATATAAAGTGGTCGCTCCACTAGCAACGAAGGAATGTGTTTTCAATCACACCTCTCATGCACACTATGAAAAGCATGACAGGTGATATGCGTTTGGAATCGAATGGATACACCAAATATCCTTCAAAATAATAAATAAAGAAGGGGAAGGAGGTGTGTGTAGAAGGTCTGTGTATTGCTGTATGTCTAGTAAGAGCAATCTTTGGTACCCCTTTTGTAACTTTCTCATATCCCACTTTTTGTGTCTTACGGACCCACGATGCAGATTACAGGGCAGGGCCTGGCGGTGAACGGGAGGATCCTGGCGCAGGCGAGTGTCCCCTGCATGCTGCGCTACCGCAGCTGGCCCGTGCGCTTCGCCCGCTCCATCATCCTGGCCATGCCCCTCCTCTGCGGGCTCCTTGAGGAGAACCAGCAGCTGGAGGTCCCCGTCCTCTCCCTGCAGGAGGGCAAGATCCCCCTGGCAGCCATCCGCGTCCAACTCCAGCCCAAGGCGGGCCATCCCCCCGGGTCAGGCCTGCCCGAGCTCTACGACGCCGTGCTGCGCGCCACCACGGCAGCGAGGGGCTGGGGGCTCCTCATGCAGCCGTCCCGGCTGGCGGGCATCGTGTGGGCGGTGCTGACGTTTGTGTCTGTCGAGCTGGGGCTGCTGCTTGTGAGCCTGTTGCTCCTGGCGAGGTTCCTGTGGAGGAGGGGCGCAAGGGGTGGCGGCGACGTACCTCGCGACGTGGCGACGGCTCGGCGCGTGGTGGCGGAGATCAAGCAAGAGGGGGCTGTCGAGGGCGTGGGCGTGGGTGTGGGGTCTGCTGCCAAGGACGAGGACGAGGACGCAGACAGGGTGGGGGCAGGCTCGCGCGTGGAGTACCCGGATCTGTCGGACATCGACGAGCTGGGGGACGATGGCGTGGAAAGGCTGCTGGAGAAGTATAGGGGCGAGCGCGAGAGCCAGCGCGAGGAGCTGCTGAGAGACATGCGCCCCTTGCCCCGCAGGCGCAGGCCGAGCCTGAACGGCAACTCCGAGGCTGGGGAGGCGGTTCGGGCGGAGGCCAGGCCTGGGGCAGGCTTGGATGCGGGGTCGGGCCAGGGCCAGGGCCTGCCGTCAGATTCTTTTGGGAGGAGGCGGGTGAACCTTGCTGGAGAGAGTCTGAGCGAAGGGGGGGAGGGGCTCGAGGGGTTAGAGTCGGATCTGAACTCGGTGGCCTCTGTGAGGGGGAGCATGTGGAGGGGCGACAGCGAGGACGACGGCGGGAGGGAGTTTCATGGAACTCCCGAAGAAGAAGAGGAGGGATGGTGCTATGCAGCAAGGCCCGACGACGATGGCGGCATGGGGTGGGAGAGCACGCCCCCCTCGTCCGTGCACGACGGCAGCACGTACTTGCGAGGGAGGGAGGGGGAGGAGCGTCCTGGCAGTTTTCCGGGGGCCTATGAGGGCAGGTATGACGAGGAGAGGAACGCTCCTGGCAGTTACGGGGGCCCCGATGACGGAGGAGAGGCCCGGCTGGGAGAGGACACGGAGGAGGAGGAAGAGGAGGAGGAAGAGGAGGAGGAGGAGGAGGAAGAGGAAGGGATAGAGGAGGGGGAGGGGGAAGAGGGTGAGGGGCTTAGGCTGGGCGCCTTCACAGATGACGTGAGGGAGGGCTTCCTAATGGGCTTGCCGTCTGCGTTCCGCGTTGGGCCACGGTCTGAGGGGGGCGCGTCCAGGGAAGCTGGCGCTGGTGCTGGCGTGGAGACTGGGGGCGAGGGAGAGGGTGAAGCCGGCGCGCCGGGAGCTCCTGTACTGAGTTTGGCCTTGGATGGTGTTCAGAGGTCGGCAGAAGCCGTGGCTGAGACGGTGGGGGGGCTGCTTGTTTCCTCGGATGCGAACGACGAGGAGGAGATTGACGAGGAGGCGGAGCTGGAGCAGGAGACTGTGCTCTCGCTGCTGTCGAAGAGTGGTGCCGCGAAGATGCACAAGCCGTCTGGAGAGGAGGAGGGAGCGGTCAAGAGAGCGGCAGTTGATGCCGATTCAAAGGGTAAAGCGTTTGCTGGAAAGGAAGACTCCAAGAAGGAGTCGGAAGAAAGCAAGGAGAAGGGAAGCGTTGGTGAAAAGAACGAGAGTGCCGATGCCGACAGCAATGCTGGGAGCCGATCAGGTACAGGCGGGATCTTGGGCACCGTCAGCGAGAATCTGGGGAGCTTGAACCCTCTCAGGCTCAAATCCAAGCCCGGCGCCGAGGGCGCCGATGGTGCTCTGCCAAGCGGCAGTGGCGATGGCGCAGTCTCAGCTCAAGGGGAGGAGGGGGAGGAGATGGAGGAGTTCCGAGACGCGCCGGCCACTTTCGCCGAGACCCGACCTGCAGAGAGGGTAGCAGGAGATACTCGAGGCGGTGATGAAAATGAGGCGGACGTGGATGAGGATGATGACAAGTATGTCCGCGTGGAAGGGCGTGAGGCTGGGGGGGCGGGGCAATGAGGGTTTCTGGTCCGAGTGGATGTTAGGCAGAGTGGTGGAAGTTGTCAGCACTGCCAACGACGTGGTTGTTTCAGCTGCAAAGACGGCTGAAGGAAGGCAGGCCGAAGAGCAGGCAGGCAGGCCAAATGTACATAAGGTGCTGAGAGAGGCTAGTCCTTGTTTTTTTTGCTGTGGAGTATGCGCAGGGAGGTGGTGCACTTCAATGACAGTGTGATTCGGTAGGACGGCATAGGGTATGCGCTGAAATGCGCGACATGTACGTGTACTAAATATAGGCGAGCCATGCAGGTGAGTACGTTCTGCTTGGTTAGTTCTAAGGCATCAGCTTTTCAAGGTTCAGGATGCCAGCAACCATCATGCGTAATACACACATTGTACATTGTATGACACAATATATACCTACGTTGATCTCTGGACGCAGGCTGAGAGCTCGAAGAGGTAGCGGGGAATGAATTGCAGAATTCTTTGATTTTTTTAAGTGCATTCCAAATGTATGATGCATATGTGTGACCTTTCTGGATACTATTTTTTCCTTTCCTTATTTTCTTGCAGTGCAGCCAGCTAGCACATACCAGCAACACCTTCAGTTCTCTCATTCGCTGTCGTTCCCCCCTAGCTCTATGGACTTGAGAAGCTTTTCTTTCACAGTCTAACATCGCTGTTCACCAAGAACAGCAAGCACAAAAGGCATACATTCACCACGTTCACGTGTACCTTCTCATTGCCATTATTAACTCGATAATTGCAAGTTCATTGCACTGGTTCAAAGTTCATTCAGCAATATCTTTACAAAGAAAAGGAACCCTAAAATATCATCTCCTCAGGCAGCCTACCCCTGAGCGCTACTGAGGGCAATAAAGTTACATATATATATAGAAAACACATGCCACATTACTGCAGCGGGTGTGAAGACCGCACTTGATCCAACGCCTGGACTTTTCAGACCTCGGCAGGCTTGCCAGCCTGCGCTCAGCTCGCCTCCTGTCCCTGTGAGTTCCCCTTGCCCAGCATGATACGATCAGACTGCGACAAGAATAAAAAACCAAATCTTTTGCCTACTTCCACTTTCCGAAGAACCCCTTGCGCTTCTTGAACTTCCCATGGCCGTGCTTCTTGTAGCCCTTGCTGATGATGACAGCGGCGGGGGCCGCACCATATCCACCTGCCACATGATTCATGCCAATCCAACGTGCGCCTCAGGTCATGCAAGGCAGCCCTGGCTGAATTCCCCTCACTCCCAGCATGCCCCAACCTCCAGTCTGCCTGTCATATTACTAGGACAGTGAAGCCCGTACATGCAATCAAGAATAAAATATTTGAGTAATGAGGGACCAAGGGGCAGTTCAAGGGGCCAGTTGAGGAGCTCCGGAGAGTTGACAAGTTATTAAAACGTGATCTGAATCCCGAGAGATGATTGGCTATCCTGATTGTGATCAAAGCCCTCACGGAAACCAAAATCAATCCCCAGGTAGGTGCCTCCCCCTTGTTCATATCTTGTGTTCCAAGAGAGAAGGACACAGCTGCCGTTCCTGCGGCTGCAAGAAACAGCCCCTTGAAACCCTATGTCGATCAGAGTAATGACCTTACAACCACAGAAGAAATATGGAGCTCCTCATTTCCAGTCCACCGTCAGCGGAAAGGAAAACGCACCGGGATAGGGGCTGTGGCCGTAGTGCGCGGGGGGGGCTGCGTACGCCGGCGCATGCGCGTACGCCATCGGCGCAGGAGCTGCCATATGTCAACCGCAGAGACTCTCAGTAAGGCTGGCCACATGGCAAAGTCTCTGGGGTCAGAAATTGTCCGCTCGACAAGCAGGGGTCCCTGGACTTGAAATTTGCACCAGCCTTTTGATGGGGTAACCTAATGCAGCGCCTCACTTGACACAGAGACGCTGCGAAAATCCATGCGGAGGTCAGGTGAGCAACAGCAGAGGGGCAAAGCCTGGAACCCGACACCTTGCAGAGGCTAAGGTGCGCCGACGTGGCATTGCTGCAAACTACCAGTCTCAGAGTCCTTGGCCACAACCGCGGCAGGAAGCGTGGGTGGACCGACATGCGTGGTGTCATGCTAAGGCCAGCGCACAAGCACACAGGCGCAAACACACACACATACACACACACACACACGCACACGCACGGCACGCGCACACACACGCAGACACACACAGGCGCCCGCACGCTCACATAGACACAGCTGAGTAACGACGCAATCGGCCCACAGTTCCAAGTCGACCGCACGTACGGACTGAAGGCGCAGAAAGGAGAGAGCATATCGTAAGCTTACGGTAACCATAGTTGGCCGGGGGCGGCGGGTAGCCGCCCGGGTACCCACCACCTGGCGGAGGCGCGGGAGGGTATGTGGCACCGTGCTGCTGGGGGGGGTACCCTGGCTGGGCGTAGCCTCCCCCGCCACCACCACTGTGCGCTGGGGCCGGATATCCTCCTCCCCCTTGCGGGGGGTATGCCCCGGGCGCCCCGCCAGCGCCAGCTTTCAGACTCTTGTCCTTCTTCTCCTTCACCACGGCTGCCCCTGCGGCGGCGCCCATGGCAGCGGCAGCGGCAACTCCCGGGTCGCCATACGCGCCCGCTTTGGCGGGCTTCGCCCCGGGGGCGGCCGGGTACGCCTGTCCGCCTGCCGGCGGGTACGCTTGGCCAGCTGGCGGGTACGCCTGACCACCTGCCGGCGGGTATGCCTGGCCAGCTGGCGGGTACGCCTGACCGCCTGCCGATGGGTACGTCTGAGCGCCAGCCAGCGGATACGCCTGGCCAGCTGGCGGGTATGTCTGACCGCCTGCCGGCGGGTACGCCTGGCTGCCTGCCGGCGGGTACGTACCACCTGGCGCCGGAGGGTAGCCGCCAGCTTGGGGATAAGGCTGCTGTTGCCCGCCGCTAGAAAGGTACTGCGGGGGGTACTGCGTAGGGGGGGGGTAGTCCTGCTGGCCCGTGCTGGGATAAGGCTGCGGTGCAGCGGGCGCCGAGCCTGAGGCGTTGTACGGGGGAGCTGTGCCAGCAGAGTAAGATGGGTACGTGCCCGGGTTGGCCGAGTGGCTGCCCCCTGCAGCGTTAGCTGGCGGGGGGGCCTGGCCTCCTGACTGGGGGGGGTAGTAAGCTCCTGGGGCCCCCTGCGGAGCGTTTGTTGGAGGGTAGTAGTTGCCAGGGGCAACCGCTGCGGCAGGGTAGGCGCTGGGAGCAGCGGCACCGCCCCCGGTTTGAGGGGCGACAGGGTAGGGGGCCTGAGGCGCAGAGGGCTGGCTGCCAGGTGGCGGCGCACTCCCGTAAGGTGCTGGCTGCTGCTGGGGGGTGTACCCGGCTCCGTACGCACCTGGAGCTGGCGGGTAGGCACCTGCAAGCAGCGCGAGGGGAAAGGCAAGCGCTCGCTGGCTGCTGAGATGGGTGTGCAACACATACAGGTTTTGCGCTCTTCCACGGAAGGCACTGCTCACACGCATTTAGAGGCTGCATCTGCGCACGCTCGTGCGCGCGTGCGGGTGCACACATTCGCGGGCGTGAACGCCACCTCACGCTCATACAAAGCAACCAAGACAGCGGCGCCAGTGCGGACCCACTCCTGCTCCTTGCACGGCACCTGCCGGCTATAGACTGGCGCGTCACAGAATGGCGTGTCATAGCATTGAATGGAATGGACGAGGCGTTCGTGTTTGACTTGAGAAGAGTTCGTGTTTGAATTGGGAGGCGTTCGTGTTTGACTAGGGGGTAAAGGGGGTGCCGAGGAGCGACTGAAAAAGGGTAAAACGCGTGTCCCCGCTTTGGAAACGGCAACCACCACAGGGGAAGTAATGGCTACCTACGAAGCAGGTTGCCAGCACGCGAGCGCGCCGGGGGTCAGGCGAGCGTCGCACACTCGAGAGAAGGAGAGAACGGCAGACCTTGCTGAGGGGGGTAAGGCGAGGAGGACGCCTGGCCGCCAGCTGGCGCCCCCGCGGCGCCGGCCCCACCCTTGTCCTTCTTCTTCTCCTTGACAGTCAGCCCCGCCATCTGCGCAGCGGCCGCATCTGCGGGGTTGGGGGGATAGGCCCCCCCGCCGTACTGCCCCTGGCCTTGGGGCGGGTATCCGTAGGCCGTGGCCGGTTGCGCCTGTCCGCCAGGTAGCGGCGCGCCGTAGGCTCCGGGAGGAGGGGGGGCGCCGTACTGGGGCTGAGGTGCACCCGCGGCGTTGTACCCCCCCTGGCCACCTGGCGGGTGTTGGCCAGAGGCAGGAGGCTGGGTAGCGCCATACTGCGGAGGGGCGTTGCCGTACGGGCCGGGAGCGGGGTAGGCCCCCTGAGGCTGAGGCTGGGGGGTGCCGTACGGCACGGCAGCTGTTGACACGGGCGCCTGCAGGCCCTCCCCTCGAGCATCGAAACCTGTCAGTGCACGAGCGGTGGCTACCGGGCATGCGTACAAGGAGGAGAAGGCGGGCTCGTAGGAGGTGGGCACGGCACAAGCAGACCCAAGCCCTCCCCCGACCCCACCCCGCCCGGCTGCATTTCCCTCGAGGCTTCCTCCCTCTCCTGTAAAGTGAACAAAGTGAGGTAATGAGCAATGGCTGGTGACAAAATATGCAAGAGAAAACAAGCGTTGCGCACAATTGTTCGCCCTGTTCGTTGCAACAACAGCTTTGGTGGTTGACAGATCACAACCACCACCAGCAGCAGCAGCAGCCAGCAGCAGAAGGAGAAGGAGGAGCAGAAGGAGGAGGAGGAGGAGGAGCAGCAACGAGAGCTCGAGAAGGAGAGGCTGCTGTACCCCTCCAGACCAGGTGAAGGAGAGCCTTATGGTAGCAGGTGTCGCTCCGTAAGGGCCCGAGAGGGGCAGGCTCACTTCGCCGGGGCCGCCCGAGATCGCGCTCGCCACTGGATACCTGCCAATGCCAATGCCCCACGCATGCGCCACACGAGTCAGTCCCTGCTCCTCGCGTTAGCCTGCCGCGCACTATGGCCAAAAACAAAAAACAAGAACAAAAAAAGAGGAACCGTGGAGCACGTACAAACGTATCTCAAACTGGAAAAGACTGACACAGGGCTCTTGACTTGGTGAGGTCGACGGCTCTGCTGGCAACCCCCAGACAGCGCACACGCGCGTAGCTCAAGCCCCGGATTCACGACAAAACAGGCGGGGACTTCCGGCTTGGCACGTAGATCATCCGTAGGAGGAAAGCAGAAACCGCATAAGGGGGGCAGCAGGCCGGGAGAAGACGAGAAGAGAAGAAAGAAAAGGGGTGTCAGTCGAGTGGCTGTCATCTGCCCCTCTTCTCCCGCTCCTGCGCCGGTCTGTCTCTTCTTCCGCCCTCGTTTGTCATCAGGAGGGGGAGAGGAGCGGTGCGGTCGGCACGCGCGTACTTGACGGAGCCCAGGAGGTCGTCGGTGTCAGATCTGGCGTTGTAGATCTGCACCACCACGTCCCTCGCGTCGTCGCCCTCCTCCAGCTTGAAGTCGAACCTCTCGTTCCACACCGGCTGGCTGCCATGATCTGCGCCGGAAAAGAAGAAACACCGCAGGGAGAGATGATGAGCAACCGCGGAACCTGATGAGCGGCCTACACCCAACTGACAAGGTAAGGCTGAAGCCTTGCCGCAGAGTAGTAGCTCTCAAAGCATTACCACGGCAGAGGGCACGTTTCGACGACTGCTCAACGGAGCGAAGAGATTATTTCTCCTGACGAAGTCTTTGGAGAAGAAGAACTCCTTCCCTCCTCGCGCCACGTGGCGCACGTGTGGCGGCGCGCCTCGCACGCCGTGCCCTCTCCGTTGGGCCTCGGGCTGAGAGCTGCGGTCCCCTGCTCTCACGTGCAACTCGCAACCGCGAGACAATTGCTCCAACTACTAGACTTGAATATTTGAGAAATTGCACCACTCCTGGTCAATGCTGGGAGAAAGTGCGCAGAAATGCTTCACCTTTGGCAGTCTTGGTGGTAAAGCGGTGCGGCCCGCACTTCACCTGAGCGTACGGGTCCATGATACCTGCGGAAACAATGAAGAACAGAATCTCTGTGAAATACGAACGGATGAGAACACAGCCTCCTGAGAGGCACCCACTTTCTAGGAGCGCAGTCTCATCCAACAGCACACCTCCGGGCACATGCCACGGATGAATCTCACGGGCCGACTGAGGCGACCCTGTCCCTCTCGTGACGGCCGGGGCAACTCGACTGCGCAATGGATAGATAAACAGGCCACTCTACAAGAAATAAAGAAAGCAAGAAAAAGTGCCAGAAAAAGCAAGCGCCATGCGCCTGCATGTCCGGCACGAATATTCTATCCAATCAAAGAGAAACCTGGTCCAGCACATAGAACCTAGAAAACATGCGTTGCAAGCACACACGGATGGGAAGCTAGCCTGGCCGAGGTTTCCAGATAAGGAGCAAGCTGCATGATTCGTGACTGCGTCTTTATTTGGGACTCCGTTGCCGGCCTCCCGAGGAAAAAATCAGGGTGCACTCATTGGCCACATGCGTGCGTGCACACCAACAGGGGGCAGCAGAGCCGTGCCTTCTGCGCCTGCACCACCGGTGCCATGGTTGGGCAGGTTGAGCGCGGACACCACCCTCACTTGCAGGAGTCCGGCCACCATGTTGGCCTCTAGCTGCTGAAAAATCAACCGAGCTAATTGTGCAAGAACAAACGTGGAGTCAGTCCCGTGCAGATTGATTTATGCCCGGGGGCCAGAATCAAACAATTAATGCGCATGAAGAAGCGTCGATTTCTCAGAGGGGAGAGGAAGTGCACATGTTCTGAATTTCAAGTCAGGTTGTCGGGAATGAAAGAAAAACATTTATCATTAGAATTCTTTAAAGTGTAGGTGCATCAATGATTGGATGGCCGAGTTGGTCTAAGGCGCCAGATTAAGGTTCTGGTCCGAAAGGGCATGGGTTCAAATCCCATTCCAGTCATATGATCGCAAGTATGGATCACTTCTTTTACTTCCAAGTATCCCACTTTTATGTACTAATGGTCGCAATTATGGGTCACTTCTTTTTTTCCCTAGTATCCTACTTGTATGTACTATCTATGTCGCCTCTTGATCGTTATCTTTTTTTCGTACTTCAATTATCGTCTCCTAGATGCTCTCAATGGTTCGTTCAATGATCGTATCATTTTGTGCAATGACTTCTACCTTTTGCCGCATGCCCAAGAGGCCCCCTTTGCACGGCCTTACCAGGCCTTACAACCTGGAATTGGGGCATATGACAAAACTTCCCCCCCAAAGTTTGTAAATTACAAAATCTACCCTCACTTTCAAATTAATCACAAAACTACGACCATCCCATGCGGCTGGAGCCCATCTTGCGGGCTCACAGCGACCTCATGCTGGCCCCTCTAGTGCGAGAAAACCCCCGCGACGTCGTCAACGATGCCCTGGTGACACTCGCCACCCACGCGGGGCCGCACTCCACCGACCTCGTGAAGACCGTGCTGTCGGACATCCAGCTCCAGCGCTACAACGGGGGCGAAGGTGAGCCGGCGACGAGGTCACTGGTGTGAACGGTCAGCACCCTCTTCCGCTCTTCCCCACCCAGCTTGTGTCCGTGACGTCCATAACATGCTGGCCGCCCCCCCTCTTGCATTCCTCGTCGGGGCGGGCAGGTTGATCAGGCTTGCTGCCAGCTCCCCCTCCTGCTCTTTTCTTCAGGGCGGGCAGGTTCAGCAGGCATGTTGCCTGCCCCTCGCTTTCTTCCGTCGTTTGGGCGGGCCGTTGCAGCTGGCCTGCTGCCTGCACCCCCCTTTGCATTCTCTGTTGGGGCGGGCAAGGGCAGCATGCCTGCTGCCGGCCCCACCTCTTGCTCTCTTTGTCGCGGTGGGCAGGTGCAGCAGGCCTGCTCCCTGCCACCCCCTCTTGCATTCTTTGTTGGAGCAGGCAGGTTCATCAGGCCTGCTGCTTGCCCCCCCTCTTGCTTTATTTGTCGGAGCAGGCAGGTTCATCAGGCCTGCTGCCTAGCCCACCTCCTCCTCTTAGTCCCCATCCTGCCTGACAACCGTCTGCTCTTTGTGCTTGCGCATATTGTCACACAAATCTGACCCATCTCTTTTTGCCCTCCTCTCCCACAGGGACTGAGGTGAACCCTAACAAGAACAACGCTGAGGTCGACAACGAGCGCTTCAAGACCTACTTTGGCAACGACTTCCCATTCTGCGCCTTCGAGTGGGTGGTCATCATGCTTGAGGCCAGAGACGTGTTTCTAGAGCCCCTCCTCAGCAACGACGTGCGCTGGGACTTCACCATTAAGCCCCACTGCCTCCAACAGCCGCTTCTTCCCCTCGTGCGTCGTGCGATGTACACAGAGGAGCCGGTGAGTCTGGAGGTGGCTGAATTTGTTGCTAACAGTTTTCTGCTCTGGACCACATCTTTGCTTTTGCGTCATAGAGTCCCAGACATGAATCATTTCCTCACCACTGGTTATGTCCGACTGTGTGCAGTGCACCTTCGAGTCCTTCAACAAGGAGGTCAAAGGTATGCTCGCGCACGCGGAGATTGCGACGACACGAATGGGTTTCACGGGCTTTTGCCCGAGCAAAGCCGACCAGGTATGCTCCTGCCCAGTACACACATTACGTCTCGCGAGCCGTGCCTGTCTGCCTACACGGTCTCGTCGGCTTGTCTCTTGACCACGCCAAAACCATTTCATGCTTTGTGCATCTACCTGACCTACCTTTTCACTCTCTTCTTCCATGTGGCCTGTGCTCCTATATGATCTTGGACAGCATGTCGAAGACGTTGATGGATTCTGGACTTTCCGCGCTCCCGCTCATCAACACCGAGTGTGACCGAGCATCGGACTCTATGTTTATTTGCTCCCCCCCCATGACCCCGCCCTCACTCACGCATCTGCGCACTTAAATAACAAAAAAAACCGAGGGTATGTTAGTCCCTGACAGCTTTATGATGTCAAGATCAACCGAGCTACCGCTAAATAACGTTTAAAAATTTTTGCAGCTCTCGCAACTAGTGACCTGATTCACGTGTGCACACATTGTTATCTTCAGAATCGGTTACACCGTGTACATCACGAAAATTATTGACCAAACGCGGCCCACCCACATTTATTTATAGGAGGTATGGCTTCAGATGCATTAGTTTACATGCGGCTGTTAAAGGCAGCACTAATTCGTTCATGCAAAAGAAATGCCAGGTAGACAAATTCCAACGTGCATCAATGTAGCACCTAGCAGTGTAACCTGTGATTATCGAAATTTGTATCCCACTTTTCAAGCGCTAATTAACATCCCAACCAATCCCAACCCATGTTACTAACCTCATGTCCTTTCTGTTGCCGGTTGCCTCGCACACGCCGCCCCACTCGAGTCACGGTGCAAGCACAGGTCCGGGTCTGGAGGGCGGTGGAGGCGTGCCAGACCACCTACTCCCCAACCTGGCGTCGTTCGAGGCGATCAAGGCCAAGGGCCCCCGACCGCTGGCTCACGCACCGGAGAAGGGGGGCAAGTACTGCTTGCCGCCCCTGTACCTTGCTGCCACCGACCTCGCATCGGCCGGGGTCGAACCCCGAATCCGGTTAATGATGCAGGCGCGGAACTGCGAGGCAATACGACAGAGGAGCACAGAGCACTTGTCGAAGTCAGGGACCAACGCCACAGGGTCGTCGTCACTGGCCTTGACAATCTCTTCATCCACATGGCGCGCAACTAAGGCCAGTGATTCTCCTTCCCTCCATTACTTCACATACTCGTCTGCATCCTGACCTGGCCTCGTCCATCCCACTCCTGCGCCCTAGTGCTCGCGTGTTTGTCCTTGCCCTGAATGTGATGTAGGCACACTTGCCCAACCTCTGTCAATTACAGCAATTTCATCATGCGCCCGTTTGTTGCAACCTTGTAGACAGCAACTACATGGAGATAGCAATATGCTTGCTGGATAGGCAGCCCGTCCCCAGTGGCAGAATTGACAAGTTGATTGAGGCAGTGGCCGTCTTTGACAACTTCAAGAGGGCCAACAAGAGCCTCGACGGGAGAACTTACAAACACAACAAATATGCTGCCAAAGCCAAGATGCTAAGCAACAAGCTAGTTCTTTCTCCAACATGCCAATCCTCTCTGTCATCTCTCTTGTATATCATACTCTTTTGTTTGTACCTGTCATCATCCATGTATACGCAGCAGACCTCTATGACAAACGTAATATGACGTATTATCATTTTCACAAAGATTTAGTTTGACAAACGCTGCTGCACGGTGCGTATTGAGGGATGGGGCGGGTTGGGTTACAGTGTGAACTACTTGGCGAGTTCCGTCATGGCTCGCGCTGTGAGGATTGACTCCCAGTTCAAGGCCGACATGGACTCGCTCCCAAACTCGGTTAACGATGTGCATCTTGTGCAGAAGGGTGTCAGGGTCACCATGGCAGATGCCTTCAAGCGTGAGATCATCCAAAAGGAAAGTACTCGCCTATTATATCCACTCATCCCTCTCGCTGCACAGCTAATTCATTGTTGTCATTGTGAGTGTAGTTGGGCTTGTGTGTATTTGTCCACTGTGTAGTGTGCATGTAATCCTTGTGCTGCCCTGGGGTTAGGGTTTGAATTTAGGGTTCTGGATTCCTGAGCCCCAAAGTCTTATAGTTCAAAGAAACGGGACGTGGATGAGATAATCACACTATGTTACTTACGTGAGTGGCAAGCCATTTCCTCGTTTGCAGACGCAAGCCTGCTAAACCCCAACCTCGAGGGCGTGCCACCGGAGGTCAGGGCAACTGGGCACGACTTGGAGATGGCAGAGGCCATCATGCTCCTCACAGACACGTTTGAGGACCAGCAAGACAAACGGTCTCAAGGGGTGATGTGTAGGGTGAGGGAGTTCAGAGACCTTCAGGTGGAGTCCGCAAGGACTAAAGGCAAGGGATACCCATGCAACCAAACAACGACTAAAAAAAGGAGCCAAGCACCTAGCACCAGGTGAGTGCCGTCTGTGCCTGCCTCCCCAAATTAGATCAATGCAGTCTGCTTTCTTGTGTCATGGCATGCACTTCACATGCGCCCCCCTAGAGTACAAGCTGTTTTGTTGCCTGCTGATCTTGTAATGAAACAGATAGTTTAAGTACTTAGTGAAATATAATATTTTATCTATTCAAGACAAGGATCTTTGAACACAAGTAGTTGCTTCTTCAAAGAGAGATGGCTTCTTGAAAGTTAATATATTTCTGGAATTTGGCAAGTACAAGAGTGATTCTGGAATGCCTTTCTATGTACTAGCTCTTGTTCATATACTTGCTACATAAGTAATTTCTAGGAAGGTGCATGTTGATGTTTTGGCACCCAACACATCCCAAAACTCGCCAGATATACTCCAAATATATTCAAAAGCATTGAAATATTTGCAAACAAATATACTATAACTCAAATCACTACATCACCCCCCGGACAGAAAAAGCGACGTTTCGGCGCGTCAAGTCAGGTCTTACACATGTGGAGCAGACTAGTCAACAGCTTCAAGTCAGATGCCACATATGTGAAGAGGATTAGTCAAAGGCGCCAAGTCAGGTGCTACACATGTAAGGTAGACTAGGCAAGGTCGTGGGTGGTGTGACCTTATTGGCTAGCCTACTCCTTGATAATAAAGAAAATTGTACAAGTTGGCCCAGAATCTGCCACAAATTCAAAAATTCATAGCGTCCACAGAACAGCTTCAGATCTAAAAATTTTAGTGCCACACGGATCGCGTCAGAGAACTCTACCGGGTCGCCAAATTTGAGAGCATTCTAATTTGTGGAATGTAGTTGAGAGCTGAGAGAGTAGGCACTCCTCCAAATCTCTGCAAAAACTTTTGAAAAGCATAAGTCCCTCTATACTTCTCCAAATTCTGCAAAGTAAATCTCTAAATGAGCGCTGTAAGCTGTACTACCAAAGTCTGGAGTTTGAGAGCATTCCAAGTTCAGGGGAGGGCACAATGTCAGAAGGCATATTATGCCCTACAATGCCAGCAGCCATATTATGCCCTAACAATGCAAGCAGCCTGACCCCCTTCTACTCAGAGCATCATATCTCGCTCACCAATGCTTCAAATTGAGCAAACTTGGATTCTAAATGACCGACTATTTATGGACTACAGCCAAGTAAAGTTTTAGAATTTATTACGCAGAGAGCTATCACCAGTAGCAGTTTTAGTTTTCTGTCCAAAAACTGCGAGAAGAGAAAAGTGTCTAATGTCATCTTTTCCTCTTTGTGGTTCTTGCAGGCTGCCTCCAAAGGGTATTCTGCTGCTTCTTGATGGTGGCAGGCTGCCTCCCTGAAGTCTTTGAGCTTCTTGTAGAGAAATTTGGGGCTAGTCCAAGATGGGGGTTTGCGGCATGGAAGCGTTTCAGCTTTCTCTGAACTTTGTCAAGGTAGTGCGCCGCCACCCAACTATTCTCAGAATCTGGATATCCTTTTCACTTGATCAAGTATTGCTGCTGGCTCCTAAAATTTCTCATAGCCACTATGTNGCTCCTAAAATTTCTCAAAACCACTATGTCTTCCACTTCGTACTCCAAATGATCCTCCACTATTGTTGGGGCTGGTGGGGTTGTCACACGTCCTGGGAACTTGTTGTCGGGTTGCACATATGGCTTAAAGAGGGAAGCGTGGAATCTGGAGTCGATGTGCATAGTCTGGGGAAGTTCTAGCTTGAAAGCAACGGGGTTGACTTGCTGGATAATCTTGAAGGGTCCCAAATACTTGGGAGAGAAGTTGCAGCCGGCAGGCCTGTTGTTTAGAGAAATATTCTTGGATGCTGGTAACACGTTGTCACTTGTAAGGTCATAGGTTTATAAAATGCAATTTTGAGTTCATGAAAGTATGTTTTGATTATATAGTAGTATAGAATGCATTTTTGTGATCATTTTGATATAAAGTTCATCAAATTTGGTCAAGTATTGAGAGAGTTATGGATTTCCGAAGTTTAATTAGTTTTGAGGTCGGTTGACGACTGTCCTTCATTCGCTGTGAGCGCAACCGTCGGATTGACCGACAGCGTCGAGCGATCTGGCCCGTTAGAATGAACTCGAACCTTCACGTAAGTTTGGCTGACGCGGAGTGCCGACTAGGTCGATTTACCTGGAAGTTTCGATTTAGCCTAGCGCGTCTAAGCTAGAATATTCTAGTAATGTCGATGCATGTATGTGGACGTCAATTCGGCCCGACACGTGAGATTAGACTGATCCAGCTTACTCACGAATATTCTGGAAGGGACGATTTGACGAACACTTATGAAAATCCGTAGCTTCCTCCTAGGGAGGAGCACTTAGGCAGAAAATTATAAATAGGCATACTTTCTTTGTTTCTTATCAGTTTTCACTTCTATAAATTTCTACGGGTTTGTAATGACAAAGCCTGTTATCCTACATCATTTTTGAGCAGTTTCTTGCCACTCAAAATGTCAAGTAATTTTTCGAAGCTTTCTTAGTGATATGCCGCTGCACTCTTTAGTATGATCGCAACTAGTTCTTTTCCTCGTGAGTCACTACGCTTCCACTAGGGCACTCTGCCCCTTTCATCACCCACTCCGTACGTAATTTCTCTTCTGGACCTGTTTGCGACTCTTGCTTGAGCATCTTGCGCGTGTTGTAGAGCTTTCTTCGTTGCTGTAAGGGCTGCTTCTAATGTCTCCATAAAATTTGTTGCTGCAGGTACTTCATCATGGCCAGCCGTGAAGCTCAGCGGCGTGGTTGGATGGAAGCCATAATTGAGGAAGAATGGGGACTCTTGGGTAGAGGCTTGCGTCGTGTTGTTGTAGGCAAACTCGAGGGGGGTCAAGCACATGTCCCAATCTTGCTCCAGAGTAGACACGTAGGCCTTTAAAGAGGTCTTTAGGGTACGATTCATACGCTCGGTTTGCCTATCTGATTGTCGGTGGTAGGCAGTGGACATATGTAGCGATGTACCCAAGTTCTTAAAGAGATTTTTCCAAACATGGCTGGTAAATCTTGGATCTCTATCCGTCACAATTCTTGATGGTAGTCCATGGAGTCGGAAGATGTTGTCAAAGATGAGTCTTGCAAGTTGTGGTGCTGTAGCCTTAGTCGTCGTGGGAATAAAATGAGCCATCTTGGTAAGTCTGTCCACCACCGTGAGTATTGCATTATGGCCTCGAGGTGTCACGGGCAGGTCCACGATAAGGTCCATTGAGATGTCCGTCCATTGCCTTTCCGGGATTGGTAGTGGTTGGAGGCGTCCTCCCATCTTTTGGGATGATGGCTTGACTCTTTGGCATATGTCACAGCTCCTGCAGTACTCCTTGACTTGCTTAGACATGCCTGGCCAGCATTAAGTCCCGGCTAGAACGCCCGTGGTCATTAGGATTCCAAAGTGTCCTCCAAGAGGGTTGTCGTGTGCTTCTCGTAGAAGCAAGAGCCGGAGGTCTAAGTCATCAGGAACACATTTCTGGCCCGTGTCTTGCNTTCTGGCCTGTATCTTGCCTCACCTAATAATTGCCTTCTTGCTTCTTGTTTAGGGCTGCTTCTCCGTTCTTGTAGTAAGGGTCTCTTTCATAGGCGGCTGAAAATTGAGCTTCCAGATTTGCCTTCAGGGATGTCATCACTGCGTTTAATTGCAGTCTTGAGAGAGGATCAGCCGGGTTTGTCTTGCCGGGCTAATACTGAATCGTGATGTCGTGTTGTTGCAAGTATTCGCTCCATCTTGCTTGTTTCCTTGAGAGATACGGCTGCGTCTGAAGGTGCTTCAACGCCTCGTGGTCCGTAGTGACCAGTACCTTGCGTCCTTCAACGTAGCAGCGCCAAACTTTCAAGGCATGTACAATTGCCAATGCCTCTCGCTCCGTGGTTGTATAATTTTGCTCGGTTGGATTTAGCTTCCTTGACTCGTAGGCGATGGGCTGCGGTCCCTTGCCTTGGTCTTGAAGCAGGATTGCTCCTATTGCATAGGAAGATGCATCGGTGATGAAGTGGAAGGGCCAATCTGGGTTTGGACTTGGGAGTGAGAGCACCGGGGATGTGGTCAATCTTCGCTTTAACTCTTGAAATGCCTCTTCCTCTTTCTCGGTCCATGTATATAGCCTGTCCTTCTTGAGTAGATCTGTCAGGGGGGCTGCTATGTGCGAGAAGC
>WELA01003918.1:205180-220268 GCA_009602735.1 Mesotaenium endlicherianum
CTGGATGANCTGTACCAATTGGCAAATCCAAAGAATGATTGGAGTTCTTTCTTGGTCGTGGGGGTTGGCCATTCCTCCACCACCGTGGTCTTCTTGGGATCCATCTTGATGCCATCAGCAGTCACGTGGAGACCTAGGAACTCCACTTCTTGTTTGGCAAACTCGCACTTTGACTCCTTTGCAAATAGCTTGTTTTGCTTCAATACTTCGAGGACTTCTTTCAAGTGTCTCGCAGGGTCTTCAAGGGTCTTGCTGTAGATAAGGATGTCATCGATGAATACCACCACAATTCTGTCCAACATGGGCTGAAATATGGTGTCCATCATAGTCATCAAAGTTGCTGGCGCGTTGGTGAGTCCAAATGGCAGGACCATGAACTCAAAATGTCCATATCTTGTCCTGAACGCTGTTTTCTCTATGTCTGGTTCAGCGATGCGAATCTGGTGGTAGCCGCTTCTCAAGTCCACCTTCGTGAAGTACTTGGCTCCAACCAGCCGGTCCATGAGCTCATCCATGCGCGGCAGCGGGTATCGATTCTTGATGGTGATCTTGTTGAGGGCGCAATAGTCCACACACATCCTCAAGGTACCATCTTTCTTCTTGACAAATAGCACCGGGGCTCCAAATGGCGACTTGCTAGGTTGAATGAAGCCATGCTCCAGTAGCTCCTTAATTTGCTTCTTGACTTCGTCTAGCTCCGTGTATGACATTTTGAACGTAGGCCGAGAGATGGGCTTGCTTCCGAGCTCCAACTCTATCTTGTGGTCTACGAATTCCTTGGGGGGTAAGCCCTTGGGCAATTTCGGGAAGAATACTTATTTGTAGTCCTCTAAGACTTCTTTTATCTCCTTGGGAAGAGGGCTGCCTTCTTGACTCTTGATGTTTTTCTTGATGTCTTTTGGCGTGATCAAGGCCAAAAGAAGCTCGTGTTTCTTCCTCACAAGTCTCTTGAGTTGGAGGGCGGACAATAGTATCTCGTGTGCTGGCTTCTGGATGTCTTGAATCTGGATGTTCGGAATTGTGCGCAAAATACAGATTCTTGAAGTGATGTCATTCTTGATCTTGATAGTACCGTCTCTCCAATCAACTTGGGGGTTGTGCTTGGTCAACCAAGGCGTCCCTAGGCTGCCGTCGTACTTGCCCAATTGCATGGGGGAGAACACTACTCTATCCTTGAAGGACTTGTTAGAGAGTGACAAGGGGTACGTCTTGTTGGAAGGGGTAGTAAATGAAATGAATTGACTTACCAAATAGCCAATTAACAATTAATAAAGATCTTTATATCAGCAAGTAATCTTTATGGTATTTTTTGTTAACTAGTTAAACGACAAAGGACAACACACTTGCAGTGAACAATACTCGTAAGTCAAATGCGAGTAAACTAGCATCAATAATGCAATCAGTAAACTCATACATGAGCAAGGCTAGAAGACAGTGCGTATCAATGGCTTCTCGCCTTGGATTCAGGTGTCTCTCAGTAAGTTGTACAAGAGAGTTGGCCTCGTTTCCAAATGCCGAACTCTAGCATATGTACATGGAACGTGTAAACCGTTCAACGGCCCGTGCGATGGCATCGCCTACCCGGGAGTTAACCACGTTGGTAGGACCTCGATTAACCAAATCCACCGCCATCTCCCATCATCCCGAATCGCCATCCATCATAGGGATGTCATCTGGCCATTCATCTAGCATATTACACTTAGATGCATATCGAGGCAGTTCGCTGCTACCGAGTACGAAAGTCAGCTGGCTGTCAAAGAATGTGTCAGCAAGCTGACTTCAGTTGGCTTCACTCTGCTGCTTCCGGCTGAGTCATTAAACTGCTATTAAATATGAAGTCCAACAGACTGATTTTTAACTAGTGTTCAGCAGGCTGAGCTTAATTAACTATTATATTTAAATGAATATTATATCTACTATTATACTGATTCATTACAATCCCTCCAACTTAACTTGTTGTCGCCTCGACAACATTAAACTGCAGAAGTCTTAAATAAGGAAACTGAACCTGACTAGCCTCCCCCACTGACTGCCTCTTCAGCCTGTCACCTAGGGGGTTGTTCCTGGGGCTTCAGGATCAAGAGACTGAGATCTGGACCTAGATCTGGACAGCCCTCTAGGTCTGTCAGCTGGCCTTCAAAAGAACCCCGTTTGTTCTAAAGTTGGACCTCGAGGAGAACAAAGGATGGTAGCCTGCTCTTCACCCACTTGGGTATTGATCCCCACATAGACAGGCATTCCAGTAGGATGCTGAAATACATGGGCAAGAGGTACATGTCCCTGAGCGAAGGGGGAGGCCGGCATACCTCTGGCCACCCCGCGTGTCCCTCTTCTGAAACCCCTGTCCTCTGGGGATTTCTGCCTGTGTCTGCTGCCAAGTACAGTCAAATCAGCTTCTTCCCCTGCTTGGGCAGGTGGGCTGGGGGAGCGAGTGCGTGGTCCAGTGGCCTCCATGACCGGGATCACGTTCCATATACCTGATCTTGGTTCCTTAGGAAGTGCCCCTGCCTGCCCCTGGGTCTCATGAGTACCAGCTCCTGATGCTTCTCCTCTACCTTGTTCTTCTTCCTCATCCTCCTCATCCTCCTCCTCTGAGAGAGTAGGAGTCTCGTCAACTAAGTCGTCCTGCTCCCTGGTAGACAAGGAGTAGTCTAATACCCTCCCTTTCTTAGGGCGGGCTGGAGGTTGCTTGGCCTTCAGCCTGCTGATATTTATCCGGCCTGCATTCTTTGCCCATTTGCATAGGCATGCTTTCCCTCAGAGAAGTAGTCTCTCCCCCTCCTCCTCTGCTCTTTGGTCATTGCATTCATATAGCTCAGGCAGCCATTCAGCCTGGGGTCCCAGAGGGCAATGTGAGGTGGTAGGATGAGGTAGCCGTCTAGGCCATAGTGGAAATCGTTTGGTTGGGCCCGGTCACAATCCTCCTTTTTGTTTGTGACAGTCATCCACCTCCGGTCTGTTGGTTGTTGGTAGTACTGGGGTCCATGCTCAGCCTTTCTTAGTTTACATGGGAACCAGTGGGGAGAGAACATCTGCTGTCCTGCCTCCCTGGCCAAGTACTCCCAGCTCCTTCTCTCAACTTCATTGTAAGCTGGCAATAGTGTGAGGTAGAATACCGTATCCTTAAAGCTATCGGGCCGCATGCTCACCATCCTGATGAGTCTCTGATCTCCCACTATTCCCGATATTGGGACTGGCTTGTTCTCTGAATCATCGGCTAGGTACCGGGCCTGCTCTGCTATATAGCCCACCATCTTGGCATAATCCTCGTAGAGGACCACACCAGTGTGTGTCTCAATGTACCTATCCAGTGCTGCAGTTCCTTCCCTCTGTAGCAGTGTTGTCTGTTCTAGCTTGTTGATCTCTTGGGCTGCCAGCAATGCTTCCTTTAGATTATCAAAGTTTTGGCCACCCACCACAGTATACCTGTAAGTGGCCAACTTCTTCTGCCTTTTCACTTCAGCCTTTTTCCTTCTCTCCTCCTCTGCCGCTGCCGCTTCTTCTTCTTGTTTCTTCTGTCTCTCCTCCTCAGCTTTCCTGAGGTTTTCCGCTTCCTGATCCTTCTTCCTCTGTGCTTCTTCTGCCGCCTCTTGTTGTTTGCGGACCCTTTCTTGTTCTCTCCAGGTGAGGGACATCGCTGTCAGCTCCTTTTGGTATTGCTCCATTGTCCTCCTGGCTTCCTCTGCCTTGCGCTTTCTGTCCTCCTTTTGTGTGGTGGGAGCCATTCTGCACATGTAACCAGGGCACAAGTTAGTAGGACATCGACCTTTGTCCTAGAAGTTGCAGGAAGGGAGTAAGTTCGTATTAGTATTGTATGTTCGTTCTTGTTTACCTTACACGGTGCTTGCTAGGAGTTGACGTAGTTGCGGTGCGCTAGACATAAACATATGAATGTGTTTTCAGGTGTGTTAAGTGATGTATGGCTGTGCGAAGCCCTTTTCCTTCAGCAAATGGTGCTTTATGTGGGCCAGGTTGTCCCCTCTGTCACTATGCTGACACTTAGGGTTCACGTAGCTGAAAGGTGCTTTATGTGGGCCAGGTTGTCCCCTCTGTCACTATGCTGACACTTAGGGTTCAAATAACTGTCCCTTTCTCGCTCTCGCACACTAACTGTCATACATTTTTCCCTCGAACTTAAATGGAGGTAGGACCTCCTGTCACCTTCCCGTGTCAACTGAAATGACTGTTAGGGAGGTGCTCCAGCCGCCCGAAGGTGGAATCGTTTCAACGCCCCTTTGGCATTAGTCAAATGGTCTTTAAATTCCCAAGTGTCCCCAGAGGCATCGTAACCCTTCCATCAAATGAGGTACTTCATGACATATTTAGACGATCGACGAACCGAGCGCGCGTCTAAAATCTCCTCAACCTCATATTCCTCACGGTCGCCGTCCCGGACAGCGGGGATTGGTCCCGGTTGGACAGGTAACCGACCTTTGAACAGTGTATCACCTTTGATGTATGGTTCCAGGAAGGAGACATTAAAGACCGGGTGACCCTTGTATTCGGCTGACATGTTCAGTTTGTAAGCATTCTGACCGACGCGACGCACCACCGAATATGGACCAACCCAGGTACAGGTGTTGAGACTGCATTTTGACTAAATCGCCCTTAGAAAAGGTCAGTACTCGACGGTGCTGATTAGCGTACTTTTGTTGGTTTTCTTGGGCTCTGTGCAGGTTCTGCTGGACTTCTGACAGGGTGTCAGCAAACTTCTGAGTTAACTGGAGGGAGATCGGATTGTCAATCCCTTCAGGGTGAGTTAAAGACTCCCCTAACACATCTAAAGGAGACTTAGGGACTTTACCCAAGCTTAGTTCAAAAGGAGTCTTGCCCGTTGACGCGTGCAGCGCACTGTTGACCGCAAACTGGATTTGAGGTTACAAGTCATCCCAATTATCTTGTTTTTGGTTAATATAGGCTCTCAGTACCTCTTGCAAAACTCGGTTAGTTCTTTCAGTCTGCCCATCAGTCTGAGGGTGGTTTGCTGTGCTGAGCAGCTGCTTGACTCCCATTAACCCCATTTAAGCTCTCCAGAACTTAGAGGTAAATTTTGAGTCTCTGTCTGGAATTACATTAGAGGGTAGCCCATGTTGGCATACTACATGGTTGTAGAACTGTCTCGCTGTTTTGAGTGCAGTCACTTTGACAATTGTGGGGATAAAAATGACCATTTTTGTCAGTTTATCCACGCCTACCAATATCGAATCATGCCCATCGGCAGTTCGTGGCAGTGTGACCACCCAGTCCATGGATATTGTTTCCCAGCGGCCAGCTGGGATGGGCAGCGGTTGTAAGAGGCCCCCCGATGGTGTGTTCCTAGACTTATTCTTTTGACACTGGTCACAGGACTTAACGTATTTCAAGACTTCCCGAGGTAATCCCTCCCAATGATAGTGTTTTGCCAGTTTGCCAACAGTTTTGGCCTGCCCCAAATGCCCACCCAGCAAACTGTCATGTGCTTGACTCAATAAAAGGGACCTTATTTCCAAGTTATTAGGAATGACCAGCTTCAGCCTGCCTGAAGTGGTTTCAGTCACCCAGATCCCTCCCTTAAGCTTATACCTGAGTGCAGTAGCACAACACACACCAGTAGTGGGGTTGGGCTCAAATGTTGGGTCAGAAAGGTAGGCTTTCCTAAGTTGTTCGAAGAAGGACTTTTTCACCTTTAGTGAAGTGAGTGCACACAGGACTTTATCTACAGCATGCTGACTAAAGTTTCTTTCTTGCAAGTCAGGTCTTCTAGAGAGTGCATCAGCGGGATTCAACTTCCCTGGTTTGTAGTTGATCTGGACTTACAACTGCTCCAGCATCTGGCTCCAGCGGTTCTCCCTCCTCGACAGCTTGGACTTCTTCTGAAAGTGAGTCAGAGCTAGATGATCTGTAATCACCTTAAAAGCTTTACCATGTAAGTATGCTCTCCACTGTTTGAGCACATGAATGATAGCTAGCAGCTCTTTATCATGCAGTGATTAATTAATCTCCGCTNGTGATTAATTAATCTCCGCTGAATTAAATTTCATAGACTCATACAACACAGGATGCCACTCTTGCCGTACCTTACCATCCTTTGTGGTTTTATCAGCAGGCTGCAACAAAATAGCACCCATGGCAAAGTCAGAGGCATCAGTGACCACCTGCACCGGTTTGTTGGGGTCATACACGGCTAGCATTGGGGCAGAACAAAGAGCAACTTTAAGGGTCTGGAAGGCAGCCTGCTGCTCTTCCCCCCACACATACCCTATGTCTTTCTTAGTAAGGTACCTCTCTTAGCAGCAGACAGAACATTCTGTCTTCCTTCTGGTTCCAGCTTTTGACAAACTCCATTGCATTCAGCAACTTGCATCCTTCTGGAAGCCTCTTCTTTTCCTTCGGTTGCCATCCACACAGGACAAGAGGAAGAGCACTGGTGGGTGCCTAGTTAGTCTGCCCATCACTGGCTCCTCTCACTTTAACTGTACCTCTGCTCCAACACACTTCAGCTTGATGTCTATTAAGCCAGGACCTGCCTAGCACGAGATCATAAAAGCCAGTGTTGAGTACCTTAAATGTAAGCGTTTCAGTTAGAACTGCAATGCCAGAACCTAACTGGACCTCAATAGGCTTGGTTATAACTCCTCCAGGAATACTTGATGCATCTCCAAGGAATATATTTCTATTCCCTTGGGTGACAGTAGGCAACCTTAGCTGCTTAACTAAGTCCTGTGTTACTGTGCTCGCGAGCAAGACGAGCAGGCGCACGGCCTGTCTGTGGCGAGTTCAGGTAAGTTTCTTAGAGGGTAGCATCGACCCATTCATGCTTCGTCCTCTATGTGTCTCGCGACAATCTTACAATCAAGTAAGCCCGGGTACTAAGACCTCGCACTAGAAACACTAGGACCTCAGGCTACTAATTACTTAGACCCTAAAACCTAACCCTAAAGCCGTATGCCCGCGCATGCAACCAAGCCCGCACCTCTAATGCTCTCTTGCTGCGCGTTCTTCTCAAAACTACCCAGCCAGGGCAAGCCTTTTTTACCTGCCCTCCCCCCCCCAACCCCCCCCCCCTTTTGCCTGTCCTTTCGCGCCTCCCACACTTTTCTCTAAGAGGAAGAGGCACGCAGGTTCAAACACAGCAAGCCTCATTGCTCTTATCAGGCCAGGTGCCGCATCGTATGTGGTTGGCGTGAGGGTGACAAATCTGTCCTAGCCCAAGTTCTGCCCCTCTTCTGGTGGGCTGGCGGGTTGAACATTAGGAGGTGGGTTCGGCCACGGCTTGGCTAATGGTGTCAAGGAAGCTGATGTCTACCTCGTCGGAACCCGTAGCAGAATGAACAGAGGTGAGTTTTTATCCGTATACTCGAGGCTAGGCGTAGCACGTCTATACTTAGGCAGTCGGGCCTGTACCAACACGCACGTTCGTTGCAAGTGGGTGCATTACAGGGTCGACGGGCGAGGGCAGACGGGATCAAGACAGTGAAGAATGACTTCCTCGGATGTATATCAGGCAAAATGAGGTATCACCATGCTCGTTGCATTCCGCAATGTTGCTAGTGCCGTCATTTAATCCAAGGAGGCCAGCGCCAATGAGGATCTAATGAGTCTGATCAAGTGGGTGACGGGGCCAGCTTGGGGGAGGAGGTGGACGGGGAGTTTCATGTCATGAAGGCCCAAGCGACCCATTCCATTCAATTAACGTCCTATCTCAGATGTTCAAGTGCTCAATAGGAAGAATTGGCCAGTTCAGAAAAAAATGTGTCATAGGTCAGCCATGTGCGTGGATTTGGTTCGTCTGAATGGTTGCTGGTGATAGTGACTTGATTGTCTTCAGCCAGACACCTTATGTAGTTAGTGCAAGACATGCCTTAACGTCGTAGGTATTGTTTGCAATGCCAAGTGCTGAAACACAAGTACACTTCTCTCCAGCGATTGTTGTATGTCTTCTGCATGTGGATTGGTCAATGTCATTCTATCATTGTACATGTCAATTTTGCATCTGACGCAATCACTTTCATGGACCAACATTACAAATTACGCGAAGGTCTTTGTAATGAATCAGTTTATTATTTATATAATTAATTGTGTATATAAATACAACCCTAAATAAGTATTATGTCAATATACTCACATGTACAAGTTCATATAAATGGATGTATGTCGATGTAATGCGAGTTTACTTACTTTGTCAAAATGGTCAGCAGGATGACTTTTGTATCACAGTGTAGTTTGCTGACATTGTTGAAAATGTCAGCAGAATGACTTTTGTATCATAGTTTGTTGAGATTTATATATCAGTTACATATAAGATATAATATCTGCAGATTGACATACAGTAAGCTCGCTTGATATTAGTCAGTACACTTAGCTTCAGTACGCTGAGGATAGATATATTCATTTAGAATATTATTTGTAGATTGGCACATGTGACCGTAGTATATTGAAAGTCGGGAGGTTGACTCAGATTCGATAAATCAATGTCCTACTAATGTGGCTAACTCCTGGGTAGGCGGAGTTGTCGTCAGTCAACTGAACAATTAGGGTTAGTCAACCGACCAATTACTATGGTCGTTAAACCTAGATCCGTGGGTCCCAACTTAACGGGTTTCCAACGGAACGGCGCATCTTGCGCGGTGGTCAACCAGGTGGTCACTAGGTACATAGCAGGCTGGAATCTCGTGGTCCCTCATCCTAGACAGTAGGCTTTACAGTCGGATTTCTACTTGCAAGTCATGTGGGCACTTTTGGGTTCGTTCTAATGACCAGCCTTCACGGAAATTGACATGGTTGCTTCGTCTGCGCTCCAAATGGAGGGAATTAGGACTTTTCGGAAAGGTCTCGTCAATATGCGTCCGTTGCCGTTAAGTTGGCTTAATTTGGATTATTGTTATTGACAGAGTTATGCCCTCTGACATTTCAAGGTCACACAGCGGACAGATTCCATGATTTTGCACCTAAGTCAGTGGGATGTGTTTTAGCTGCATTATGGTCATCTGAATGAGAGCGCCTTTGCTATTCAGTCCCCTGATGTTGTGTATGTGCTTATATAAGCTTGTATACCTGGTCGGCAAGAGGCCATGAGTTTCTAAAGGAAGGGCTCTAGTCCTCAAGCTCGCCTCTTTCTTGTGCCTTGCATTAGTGTGCAATTATGGCACACTACGGCAAGTGAGTCAAGGGTTATAGATGAGTAAACGCAATTCATTGTAAGGGCAAAGATCGCTCTCTGATTTCTCACGCTTCCACCTATCTCTGATCTTATATATTTAAATAAAATATATTAATCTTAAATAAGCAAGATTCATTACAATCTTGAGGGTTGCATGCATGGATTATTATCTTGTTTTCATTTCCAAAGTCACCCTTCCTCATCAAACAATTTTTTTGAGTGGATTTCCGTTCGTACAAAAAAATAGACAATATTGAATGATACTGTCTACCTGGTGCCTACGAACTCCTGTTTAAGAATCGGTCAGAATGTTGCACCCAGCTGCAACACTGCCTGATGTCCTATGGGCTACCTTAGTTACTGCATCCAGAACCTCCTTGAGTGTAGGACCTCGTTGAAATCTTCGCCGTGCGTAACAATTGTCATTTCCTGCCACGGTCTCCTGCCCTGCAGCACTAGCTTCCAGAAGAAGCAATGAGAGGTCATCCTCCAAGAACACACATGCGACAACGTGAAGTAACCGTGCATAGACAAACTTCATATGTGTGCAGTGCCTGACTTGCAATTAATGGCAAGGATTACTCCAGCACATACATACAGCCTTCATAAGTTAAGCTATCCAGTCTGAGACGGCATCAAAGCATCAGGCACATGCAACGAGAATGAATGTTTGTGTGTGCAAAATGTACGCAGGAGCCTCTTCATAAATGCTCCCAACATTCTTGTTACATATCACTCATTAGAATGTTGTACCCTAACATAATATCACATTACTGTATTTCACATCATTATTTTTTCCAATGCCCAATATGTTGCAAGGTACCAGGGGAGCCGGGACAGGCAGCCATTCATGTCTTAACACCTGACTGCTAGACCTCGTCTTGTACAGTGACTGCTCTTTAGACAGACTTCAAGCAAACACGGCGTGCTATTGCGTTTGCACAAGGACACGACAAGATCCCAAAAGGAGGGATGTTATGGAGTCAAAACGTACCACTTGACTTGTGTCTGCTGAAGCCTGGATAAAAAGCCATTTCACGCAATTGCACTGGAGACTTGCGCCTCAATGGATGAGCACCATGCAATTTTGTGCCTGTGCCTGTGCCTGTGCCCGTGCCCGTCGCACTGAAGTAATTGCACACCCCTTTACGATAGGAGTGCGTTGAGTCTGGCGCTTCGCGGAAGCAAACCTTGATGACGATCTTCAAAACAGACATGAGCTTAATCTGCGATGAATACATGACTTGTCCGCCTCGCATGATGTTAGCAAGTCAAGTAGTAGTGTATGAGTTTCTCGCAGGTACAACTAACACAGCTCACCTTTCCAACAAGAGACTTTAAGATGGAACGAATTCGTCCCAAACGTTGTCTTAATCTCTCAAATTTGTCGACACACTCTCAAGACCCCGCCATATTGTAAAAAGCAATGATGCATTTTTTCATATTAAACCAATTGCATCGTGTCCCAGATGCTGTCATTGGTTTGTTTTATGTTCGTATCATTTCGTACTTTGTACTTTTCACATCCACCTTATGTCGCACCACTGGCAAATTGATGTTTTAGTTCTTCTTCTCGCCCTAAGTCAAGGGTATTGGATTTCGGATTTACGAATTCATGTTTTAGTTTTCATTCCAGTCATTTGATCGCAATTTGGATCACTTGTTTTTTTCCTTAGTATCCTACTTGTCATGTACTATCAATGTCGTCTCTTAATCGTTATCTTTTTTTCGTACTTCAATTATCGTCTCCCAGATGCTCTCAGTGGTTCGTTCAATGATCGTATCATTTTGTGCCCTGACTTCTATCTTTTGCCGCACGCCTGAGAGGCCCCCTTTGCACGGCCTTACAAGGCCTTACAACCTGAAATTGGGGCAAATTACAAAATTACCTCTCCAAATTTGTAAATTAGAAAATCTACCCTCACTTTCAAATTAATCACAAAACTACCTCTCGCGCGTGTAAATGTCGTCCACGTAGACCTTGCGCGAGTAAATGACGTGCCACACGAAGTCGCACGTGACTCTACCTGACACACCGTTTCTCTCTTTCTTTTCCAAAATATTCCACCACCACTTTTCTACCTGACCCACCTTCACGAAACAAACTGCCCCAGCCTCTTGAAGTTTCGTCTGAGCTCAACCGCGTCTGCTTTACTGAGCTCGACCTGTCCGCTCTCGTACTCAATTAAGAATTTTGCATGTCACCGAGCTAGTTCGATCGCTGTGAGTTGACTTAATTGCTCCGCAAACGGTATCGATATGATTGAGTAGCTCGCAGCTGCTCGCCACCCGATGGGAGCTCGCTAGGGCCTCCCTCGAGTCCCGTCCCCTCTCTCGACCATTTGCGAATTTGCGGACACACTTGTATCTCTATTTTGTGCTTTCATGATGCGCTAACAAGCATTGTTGAATGCCTGACATATGTCGTCGTGCCTAGCTATGCATGCTAATTTATTGCCTTTCTTTGTCTACACGCGCCTAAGTGTAGAAACTTACGTCCTGCCGCAAAAGGTATTTAATAATACTTGTGGACCAAACATAGGCGTCGTCTGGCAGTTTGTTTCATGAAGGTGGGTCAGTTAGAAAATTGATTGTGGAACATTTTAGAAACGAAAGAGAGAAATGGTGTGTCAGGTAGGGTCGCGTGCGAATCCGAGTGGCACGTCATTCACTCGCGTAAGGCCTGCGTGGATGCCATTTACACGCGCGAGGGATAGTTTTGTAATTGGTTTGAAAGTGAGGGTAGCTTTTGTAATTTACAAACTTTGGAGGGGTAGTTTTGTAATTTGTCCTTGGAATTGCGAGTGATCTTTTTTTGGTTACACTTTGTATTGCTGGTTTTGGAGGCCATTAATATGTGGGCTTGGACCGGCTGACAATAGTCTCGACGTTCGCTACCTTTTGATTCAGGGGCAAATTACAAAAGTACCCCTCCCAGCTTTTTTGTTACAAAATCTACCACTGTTTTCAAACTTATTACAAAACTACCCCTCGCGCATGTAAATGGCGTCCACGTAGGCCTTACACGAACAAATGACGTGCCACACGAATTCGCACGAGACCCTACCTGACACTCCCTTTTCTCTTTCGTTTCCAACTGGTTTCCAAATTCTGCCATAATTACACTTTTAATTGACCCATCATCACGAAACAAACCGCCCAAGGACGCCAAAAAATTGGTCCCTCGTATTTTTGTCACCTATTTCTTGCGCCTTCATTTTCTAAACCCTGTATGTTCACAGACTATATTCATCTCATTCCCAGCTGTTTCGCATAGCAACGAAGTCACAACAAGCTAATTGTAGTGGCTTAGCAAAGGGGTTAGTTACTAATGGCACATTGCTGTTGAGGTTGCTTCTGGCTATTTGTTCCTCTTTCTAAGCATGTCGCGCCGTTTTTAGCTGCTCATCCATAGGACCTGAAGGACATTAGTTACACTCGTGCCTGGGTGGAGAAAGAATGCAGAGTAAGTATACAGGTTCACCCTCCTGGCTCCGTCCACCTACATATATCCACCATAAGAAGTAGCTTGTTGGAGCAATGGGTTAAGCCTTGGGTTTACATCCTTTTTCTGCTAAATTAGGTAAAGCACTTCAAAATTTGGCGTCCTTGGGCAGTGTGGACATGAAGGTGGGTTAGTTATAAAAGTGGTGGTTTAAGATTTGGGAAAGGAAGGAGGGAAATGGAGTGTCAGGTAGCATGTCAGGTAGGGTCCGTGCGAATTCGTGTGGCACGTCATTTGTTCGTGTAAGGCCTACGTGGACGCCATTTACATGCGCGAGGGGTAGTTTTGTAATTTACAAACTTGGGAGGGGTAGTTTTGCAATTTGCCCTTCACTAGTATACTCAAAGGTCAAGGTAATGAACCTGTCAGTGGCAGTTGCAAGATGGTATCGTCCAGTATCGTCTGTCGTCTGCAGCTTGACCAGCTTGACCATTTTGCTGGAGGACTAGCTGCTCTGATTCTCAGACAAACATATAGCTTAGCTCGCCACCTTCTTACGACAGCTAGCTATTGCTGACGACTTATTGCATCCTTCTAGGCGTCATTGTGCTCTATGTAATAATTGCAAAGTACTTCATGCATTTTTGTGTCCCTTCTTTATACACTGATAAGCTAGACTACCGTTGATCTGGAACTTCCAGGCAAGCTTGGCAATACGTATGCTCATTTTCTGCTCGATTCCGCAATACATTGTTCTGCAATGAGGCTTGTGCGCATGTATCAAAGCATTCTATATAGTTTCATCTCTAAACGAGTGAAAGAATATTAGTTATATAGGCTTACAGATGTCCTCTACAGAAGCGCCTCTCGGTGATTTGAAGAGAAAGAGGGATGGTGTCCAGCAAGCAACACATGCAGAGGGTGTCGTGAAGCGATATGTTTCAAAAAGGGAGAGGGCAGCGATGCAGGCTGCCAGCTGTCAGCGGTCGCAGCCAAACCCCTCGGGTGAGACAGCAAGGAAGGCCGAGTAGCCATCACTTCCGCTATTCGACAATCACTTCCGCAAGTCAACAGCATGCATGCCATGCATTCTACTGCCCAATTTGTGACCTTGTGAGGGATTTTACACTTCATGCTCAGTTTCTCCAGGCACATCGTATATATACGTCATGACATTTTGGTGCCATGGCTTGCGCTCGGTGCCTGACACCCAGACAGCAAAAGCGCATGCATCTAGATGCCACTCTGGAAGTCTGAGGAACTGGTGACATTTGTTAGGGGTTACTGCGCCACGAATGTACACCGTG
The DNA here is from genome assembly GCA_009602735.1 of Mesotaenium endlicherianum. Lineage (NCBI taxonomy): Eukaryota > Viridiplantae > Streptophyta > Zygnematophyceae > Zygnematales > Mesotaeniaceae > Mesotaenium > Mesotaenium endlicherianum. The sequence continues at coordinate 219,072 of WELA01003918.1, forward strand.
CATCCCAGTCTCCTCCTCGAGCTCTTGGCCCCAGAGTCTTTGCTGGCCCCCACTAAGTTTTTATACAGCGCTGCTGCTGCCAACACGTGTCGCCCATACAAGCCCTCCAGGTTAAGGTGTGAATAAGGCTGCAACCTCACAAGAGGAGGAGAACCCCTCTATGCATCTGGGATCTCAGTACACCACAGTCTCCTTAACCCTAAGTCGGGGAGCACTGGCCCATGTGTGAACAGAGACTCCTCCTCCAGCTCTGCCTGCCCTACCTGACGTCCCGTCGAGGATACGAGATGCTCTGGAGGCCAGTGGGAGCCGGCCAAGTGGCAGCCACCTACCAAGGGGCGTTCTGACGAGGCTGATGCAGCACACCAGGGGAGTCAACCGCGTACGGTGGTCCCCCCCTCAGGGTAGGCACGGCCCGCAGGCAGTCACACCCGTGCGCGCACAAACACATTCACACACACACACACACACACATACACACACACATGTACATGCGTATACGCACGCGCACATGCACACACACAAAGACTCGCAGCCTTTCTCTCTCTTTGCCAATATAGACTAGTATTGTGTGGCGCGTGTGTGTGCGTCTATTGCACAACGGTGACGCTCAACAAGACGTATGTATGGATGGATGGGACGCACAGTGGGGCATGCGGGTGTCAGCTTTTCTGATGGCGCGGAGTTACAAGCGGGCGGCACTGTGACGATTTACATTGGCCGCGTGTGGGCAGGGCAGGAGAGATGCTTGCGTCGGCCGGCATGGACCACCTGGTACACGTGTGGAGCCCGTGGTCCCCGCCGGGCCGCCAGCTGGCGCGCTCGCTCACGTGCCACACGGGCGCTGTCAAGGACCTCGCGTGGCTGCCTGATGGCCGCTCCATCCTTTCGGCCTCGTTCGACTGCACCGCAAAGCTGACAGATGTCGAAACGGGAGTGTCCACGGGCACCTACCCGCACGAGGGCCACGTGACAGCTGTCCGGCCACGCCTCGGCGACGACAACGTGTTTGCCACAGGTGCGCTGACTTTTCCAGACCCAATTCCTTCCAAGCCTCACTAAAAAAGGGTGCAGTAAGTGCCAGCACCCTTGCTTCTCGGATCCCGCACCTTAGGGGCTTAGCGGAAGAAACGGGGCAAGGAGAGGGGGCGTTCTCTCTCTCTCTCTCTCTCTCTCTCTCTCTCTCTCTCTCTCTCT
>WELA01003918.1:221294-273990 GCA_009602735.1 Mesotaenium endlicherianum
CCCCCCCCCTCCTGGACGCCACATGTCCCAATCCAGCACCAGCACCAGCACTCCTACGTTAACTCTGCACGAGAATTTTGAGTTGCCGCCTCCCTCTTCTCCTTGATACAGCTACCGCCCCGGGCCCAGCCCCAGCCCAGCCCATTGGTTACTAAAAGCCAGGCCCTACACCTCCCACACCCTGTCCCCCCGTCTCTCAAAGCGTAGCCCTCGCTTATATGTATTCTGATCCTGGCCCTGGCGCTCCACCCCTTTGATTCTGGCCCTTTACTCTTTAAACCCTGGCCCGGAGTGCGCCCCAAGAGAGAAAGACCCTGGCAAAAAATGTGCGCGGGTGTGCGTTGCCACACTCCCCCCACACTCCTCTAGTGTAGGGCGGACTTGCTTGACAGCCCCCGTTTGCGGAACAGCAGCAGCAGGCTCCCCCTCCATCTGCGCCCTACCAGAAGCCCCAGAACCCTACTGGACCTATCAAACGTCTAGCCTTCAACTTTTTACCCCAATTATAGCCCCACTACTTTCAAACCAAATCTTCCAGCCCTAAGCCTCATTTCCGCGGGGGTCAATCGGTCCGGCGGCAGATCTACCTGGAGGGCTACACGTGTCCAGCCGTGGTGCACCACCCGACGGCGCCGGCGTTTGTGGCACAGTCGAACGCGGGCTACGCCGCCCTCTTTGCCGCCCGCCGCCCCTTCAAGCTGAACAAGCGCCGGCGTTTTGAGGGCCACCAGGTGGGCGGCCACAAGGTCCAGGCGGACTTCGGTCGCGACGGCGACATTTTTGCGTCGGGGTCAGCTGACGGGCGCGTCGTCTTCTATGGCTATGGCTCTGGAAATGTGCTGCAGGAGCTCCAGGCGCACGCCCCTGGCTCTGTGTGCGCCGACGTGGCATACCACCCGGTGCTGAGCTCCACGGTGGCGACATGTGGCTGGGACGGCTGTGTCACTCTGCTCCAATAGGTGGGGTGGGTCCGGGCTCGTGTGCGCCGTGCGGTGCCGTGCAGCGGTGGAGGCTCTTAGGTTAGGGTCTCGGCCCTCGGCGCTAGGGGGCTACAGGGGCTAGGCATCCTGGGGGGGTCGAGGAGAAGGGGTGATGAGGGATGGTAGTATGGATTCAGGTCCGGATGGTTGGAGCTGTTGCAAGGTGGGAGTTGGGGTTGACAGTCGCCGCCCACCAAGGTATTGACACCTTGTGTAAATTTTTACGTGTAAAGCAGATGATCCATAACTTGATATGTGTCGTGGGAAGACAGCGGCGTAACCTGAATGGACCCTGGGTTCAAGACAGACTCTTGCTTCGAGGGAGGGAGCAGTTCACGTGCATCCTTTCGCGGGTGAAAGTCCATGTGCGTCCAATTCGGTTAATATATTTTGTGTATTGGGTATATAACCAGACGACAAGGTAATAGTAGTCATCCATGGCAATTATTGTGCAATGGGGACCATCAATCAGCAAAGACAATTTCTGCTTCATTACCTAGTCAACTGACAAGATGCACCGAAATATTTGCACCTCAGCACTAGTCGCTTTTCTAGCTCAGTCGGCACTTCAGTATCATGAAAGAAACAAGTTCAGATGGAAATCTGCAGTTCATGCATGGGGTCAAGGAAGGCCACATTCTCCCCGCTTTTTTAACATTGTCAGTGGTGCAGTCAATTCCACCCTGCATGTTCAATCTACTGCAAGTCCCTTTTCTGACCGCATGCATGCTATGCACTTCGCAGTACATATAGGAACTAACACTTCATTGCCAACCATTTGCACGTTTACATGTACACTCAATGTGCAAATGCATGCAGGCATGTTGTAAGTTACCGAAGACAGCTGTGATTGCAGATACTGCTCAACTAGTACAAGCATCTCAAAACAGAAATCCATGAATATCACTTTCTTTATAGCTCTTTCCACGGCATTCAGAAAATCCGCACATGCATCCTCTCATCACTTCACTCTCATCCTACTTACACCGGTGCCTAGCCAGTAAACTACATGTACAACACTGGCCCAACGAGGGTGACTGCATTGCAACAGATAGCCCCCAGAGTTGCCGCTTACTACATCTTCCGAGGGCGGGGGGGAAGGAACACCATATCTACAACTCACGCCGCCCCACTGATCTTCGATCAGCAGATGCAGAAAAGAAAAACACACCCAGTCACGAAAATCTCCGAGACGGAGCGCAAGGCGACTCTGGGGGCCGCAGATTGATCAGAATATCTACAAATGTACTTCTCGAGGCTAGTGAGATGAAGCAGGGATGACAGGCTGAGCTAGAGCAAGCGAGCTAGCTAGCTGGCTGGCTGGCTGGCTGGCTGGGATATTGACGAATGGCACGGCCCTACTGGCCGGGGACGAAGGCGGTGGCGTAGGCCCAGGCGTTGTTGACGCCAGGGTCCGCCAGGTGGTCCTCCAGGTTCTGCAGGGGGCCCTTGCCCGTCACGATGGCTTGCACGAAGAACCCAAACACCGCAAACTGCGCCAGCCGCCCGTTCTTGATCTCCTTCACCTGCGACAGCACAGGGGGGGCAGGGCCAGGTCAGCGGCTGCCAAGCACAGCAGGCGCAGGACTGTTCCAAGCAGGTGTGGGCGTTCCTCAATCCTGCGCCGTTCACGGTCGGATGTAAGAGCAGTCTGGCTCGAAGCACGCAGGCTCTGTTCAAAGAAATAGACGCTTCAAGAGAAAAGGCACCGGACAAAGAGGCCCAAGAATGTTCTGACTATCAAAAATCATTGGCAAGTCCAGAAATTTGGAAAGCCTCAGAAGTTGGCCATACAAATCAACAGGTCTCAAGCACCCCTCTCACCTTGAGAACGGCAAACTCCTCGGGGTCGTCGGCCAGCCCCAGGGGGTCAAACGCGCCGCCGGGGTAGAGAGGGTCCTCAACCTCCCCCAGCGGTCCCCCCCCAACGCGGTATCCCTCCACAGCCCCCAGGAGGATGACCTGGACCGCCAACGTGGCGATGATGGACTGCGCGTGCACCAGCAGGGGGTTGCCCAGGTAGTTGAGGCCGTCGGAGGCGAAGATCTGCGCGCCGGCCTTGAACCACACGGACTCGCCAAACTTGATGCCCGCGTACTTGTCGAGCGCCTCCGGCGTGAGGATGCCCAACGCACCCAGCAGCGCCCACCGCGAGTGGATCACCTCGATCTGGCGGCCCACACAGAGAGACAGGAATTGGCCCCGAGAGCCCAGGGGGGGGGAGGGGGGGAGACTGGTTAGTGCCTCGAGGCTGCCGGGCTGGGCTGGCCAGGCTGGGCTGCCAGGCTGGGCTGGACAACGGGGGGATGCAGGTCAGCGCCATTCAGAGCTCTCGGTCTTTGGCTGATGAAGATCCATCGGTCGGTTTCGTTCGTTTTTCAACGGCTATATCGGCCGGCTTCTCTTCAGAAAGTGAAACGCCAAGGAGGCCAGGTCGTCGGAAGCTTCTAGGAAGGTTCAAGCGAGAGGGCAGAGCTCAGAAGATCACGAAAATCGGCTAAGCCATTACCATTGCCCCCTCATCGGCACCATCGCCATCGGGCGGGAGGTGAGAATAACCTTCTGGTTTCAGCTCAGCTTGGCCCTCTCCCGAGACTGACACAAACCGAGCAGGTGGCAGCAAAACTGGGTGGCAAAGAGGGGAGAAGAGGGGGTGGTGGGGGGCTGGTGCACCTCGCGGAAGCGCCTGAAGGTCTCGGGGTCGGCGGAGAGGCCGGCGGTGTCCCAGCCGTAGTCGCCGGGGTACTCTCCCGTGAGGTAGGAGGGCGTGTCGGCCGACAGGGGCCCCAGGAACTTGGGGCGGTCGGGGCCGTACCAGATGCTGCTGCCACGTGGCAGAGGGCAGAGGCAAGAGCAGAAGGATTCAGGTTACACGCTCCGTGCTTCAGGTGCAAGGGGGAGGAACAGGTGTATATCACAGCAACTCAGGCTCGGTCCCCCTCACATGTATACACAGATGTGGCCCCATGAATCACAACCGATTGTTGCAGCAGGGCATTCTTCTGCATAGTCGGAGGCACTGAGCACATTCGAGTCTCTGCCTCCTCCCGAGGAGACCTCAACGCGTTCGGGGCACGCTCACGCCACGGGGGCATGGCACATTCCACTGCTAGGTGGTGTCTGAACACGACACGATGCATCCCAGCTTTTCAAGCCAAGAACGGGCCCCCACCATGCATACCACGTAAAGCGCACCTGCTTTCGAATGACTGACTTGGCCGGCGCATACACGTTAGTGAGGATTTCAAAAAGTGGGCCAGCAGCAACTGGCAAGTCCGATCCATGCGCGAGGAACTCAGCACTGGGTGTGGGGCCCACGCAGCTGCGGGAGGGGCAGATGGAGCCGTGTGGGCCACAGGTGGGCTACCTGGAGGAGGAGGAGCCCTTCTTGGTCACCCGCATCGTCACGCGCGCCTCTCCAGCACCCTGGGCGAGCTCGTTCCCATTCTTGGGTGCGAACAGGGCCTGCAAACAATCCAGAGCCACAGGTTGTGAGCTGGCGACTGTAGACTTTGAAACACGTGGACACAGTGCTGTCAAGTCCAGCTGAAGCCTGTAGGTGAAATCTGCTTTATTGTAATTTTGCATGCATCTGCTTCTCTGCGACTGTACACTTTTTTCGTCGCAGTTAAAAGTAAGAGCTGTGGATTACCACTGTCTATAATGACACGTGTTATTGAGAGGGCAAGCTATTAGGGAGCATGAAAGAGCCAATAAGAGCGTGACATTGCATGGCTGAGATGTGATCGAGCTGAAGCTCATCAATACCAAAGAAGGATCACTAAAACAAGGCGCGTGCTGGCACCGTAGATACCTGGCCAAGGAAGGCCGACGAGGACAGGGTAGCGACTGTGAGGGCAGCCATAGCTCCTAAGTATTGCAAAGGATCTCAGGTATAACAGGCGATAAATGAAAGGACGCAAGGACTGAGTATAGGACTGAGTGCTGATGCATTCCTACTAACTTATTCAGCTTATATACTGGACAGAAACTTACTTCCTGCGGATACGCTAGCAGCAGGTGCCCCCAGAGAATACCGTCGCTCTCCAGATCCGCAAAAACGCGACTCGCAGCATTCTTGCGGGATGTGCGGGCCAGATAAAGTGCACTGACCCACAATTTCCCATTGGCAGATTCTGCACTGACATCAATTACGCAGTAACCTGCAGTGGCCAGACCGGTCGAGGGCAGAAGACGCCATGCGCCATCACACCCAAGTCGCCTTTGCTTCTGGTCAAATGCATCTTACTTGCACAAACTCTACACTAGCTCACCGTATGCAGCAGACTGCAACACAGGTTGCGCTTTGTTGCGCCTCGACGACACTGATTCATGCACCGCAGTACACCTGCAATAGTAGCAGTCGCAAAGTCGAGCTTAAGCTGCACGGGAACCTGACAGCTGGGGACAGAGAGGGACAGAGCTGGGACAGAGTCTTCCCTCGATTGTTCTGCGTTGTTCTGCGTTGACTTTGTGGCGTTTCCCTTTTCCCTCCATCTCCTCCGGTCCACACTGGTCTTCAGTTAACACGATTATAGGCTTTCCAAGTTTAGCCAGCACCGGCCAGGCAGCCCCAGCCATCTTGCCGATACCAAGCTCACATTTATGTCGGCATTATCGCAATTCCTGCAAGTGAATAGAGTCGTGACGGGAAGACTGGGGCAGACGACTTGCCAGAGTCGCAGACTAGAATTTGTAGTACGGTCGACTTCAAGCCTGTACATTCAATGTGGTGACCTCAGGGCGCCGTAAGCCCGAAGTGAGATAAAAGGCAAGGCAATAATAACCTTCATAAGCTTCTAAGGGCGGGGCCATAATATTTCCCTTCGGGGGAAACGAAAATCAAAGCCAATTTCAGCTCTGAAGCATGGTAACAAAATTCATGAGTTACATCAAGAATGGTATCACACAAAAGCTCAGCAATTTACCTCAATGAAGACATGGAGGTGTAACAAAGGTAGCTAAAACGAGACAACAAAACTGATGGGAGGTGGAGAAATTGGACCACAAGAGGAATTCTCAAATTTGTTTTTACTAAAATCTTGTGAGTACAGCATCTTTTACACTATTCCCAACGTATATACTCAACGTAATTTTTCATCAAATATCAAGAAAGGTTTTACTAGATCAAATCTTATATGCCCATAAAATTCAATAAAAGTCCTCTAAGAAAGGAGTAAGTTCTAAGAACAGCGCTTGCGATAGCTTAAGATGCTAAGGAAATCAAGGTCTTCACAAAACGACACGCAATCATATGATTAAATTCTCACGACTTTCATAGGGTAGTACATAGTATTGTATGTGTAAAAATCATCTCCGTAAATCCACAAATTTTGTTTGTTCACCAAATGATACAATGTATACATCACTAGTTGGATAGATTCAAATGGGAATGAGCCAACATAGATTTATTCAGTTTCACATATTAGGCGTTGATGCCACCTTGGAAACACTTGAGCATTCAACGTGCAATATGTGACGTCTATATGCAAACACTGTAACTATCACATTGCAGAACATGGGAGATCGTACACATTTCATCAAATTTTAATTTTGTGCCTGCATTCGAGGTTGTATCTTTGTGTACTGAATCAGTATATTAGTATATATAATATTCATTTAACTATAATAGTAATTAAACTTCAACCTACTGAATTCTAGCTGTTAATCAGTCTCCTGGACTTCATATTTAATATCAGTATAATGACTCAACCGGAAGCAGAAGGCTGAAGTCAACTTAAGTCAGCTTGCTGATACATTCTTTGACAGCCAGCTGACTACCGTACTCGGTAGCAGCGAACTGCCTCTATACGCATCTAAGTGTGTTATGCTAGATGGATGGCCAGATGACATCCCTATGATGGATGGCGATTCAGGATGATGGGAGATGGCGGTGGATTTGGTTAACCGAGGTCCTACCAACATGGTTAACTCCCAGGTAGGCGGTGCCATCGCACTGGCCGTTGAACAGTAAACTCATTCCATGTACATATGCTAGGCATTGCTCTCGAGTTCGGCATTCGGTAACGTGGCCAACTCTCTTGTACAGTTTACTGAGAGAAACCTGAATCCAAGGCGAGAAGCCATTGATACGCACTGTCTTCTAACCTTGCTTATGCATGAGTTTACTGATTTGCATCATACATGCTAGTTTACTCGCATTTGACTTACGAGGATTATTCACTGCTAGTGTGTTGTCCTTTGCCGTTTAACCAGTTAACGGATAATACCATAGAGATTACTTGCTGATATAAAGATCTTTATTAATTGTTAATTGCCTATTTGGTAAGTCGATTCATTTCAGTGATATCGGAGCAGTTATCACAGTCTTCTTTGTATGGTAAGAACAAGGGCTCAAACTAGCAACTCCCGAGACATGGAGAACCAGGATAACGAGAATGTCAAAAACCAGGCGAAAAGCCATGTAGCGGGAACCCGTACCTATTTTGAAGCAGTGGCAGATACTGCAGCTAGAGAAGCTGCAGATGAGGCAGCTGCTATTGCCGCAGTTGCAGCACAGCAAGCTGAGGAGAAGAGAGCCAGATTAACTGAACAATTAGCAAAGGCTGCTGAAGATACAGAAAGGAGGGAAGGACAGCCCGCTGACGAGCGCACGGTTGAGGGACTTATGGCATCCAGGGCCAATGTGCTGAACCCACCTCCTGCTGTACAACTCAATGTACCCCTAGGTCAAATACGTGACCGGCTAAATGCGGCAGGAATTGCTGCTGCAGGAGCGAGAGGGACTGTTGAGGACACTACTCAGCGAGTAGAGGTCGATGCTACTGCTGCATTTGCTAATCTACCACCCCAGAGTGTAGACTTGGGAGCATTGTTCGTTCAGATGCAGTCGCAGATGGCGACCATGTATCAGTCCCAACAAGAGGACAAAAGAATCATAATGTCTCTACTGCGGGACAAAGACCAACTGGGGTCTCAAACCACTAGTGGTGGTGGCAGAGGGCCTAGTAAGCCCAAGCCAAAACCTCCCCAGGAATATGATCCTTAGGGAAACAGAAAATATTACCTGATCAAGTTTCTCGCGGATGTTGAGCAGTGGCTGGAGAACTACCCAGAACTGCGAGATTACGAGAAGGTCAGGCACACCGGTGCGCTACTGAAAGGCAGTGCCGCAGACTGGTGGCTTTACTGGAAAGGAGAGCGTAAGGCTCGGCAACTCAATGACCCTACGTGGGTAGAGTTTGTCGAGAAGTTGCATGAGAAGTTTGATGTCATCAACCAGCAGGAGAAAGCTATCTATGCGATGATCTCCCTGACACTGAAGCAGACCACTTCAGTTGCTGAGTTTGCTCAAAAGTTCCAAGANAGTTTGCTCAAAAGTTCCAGGAGAACATGATGAAGCAGCCAGACTTGCCAGAACGGTATAGGATAGCATACTTGAGGTATGGCTTGAAATCCGAAGTCTCTGGTCATTACGCTGAGAAGAAGTATGAGAAACTGGCTGACTTGATCCAGGATGCTGATGCCTGGGATCAGCAGCAGTTCAATCACAAGCGCCAGAGTAANAATCACAAGCGCCACAGTAATTCTTTGGTGTCTAAGATTTGGTGTCTAAGATTGTCAAAAAACCCCACGGTTCCTACAATGCAATTGAAGGAGACCAAGCTGAGGATGATCAGGGTGATGAATATGGGTACGAGTACAATGCTATGCAGTCTAGAGGGAGAGGTGGTTTCTCTCGAGGCGGCTATGTGAAATGAATCGACTTACCAAATAGGCGATTAAAAATTTTAAAAGATCTTTATATCAACAAGTAATCTTTATGGATTTTCTGTTAACTGATTAAACGGAAAAAGGACAACACACTAGTAGTGAACAACACTCGTAAGTCGATTGCGAGTAAACTAGCATCAATAATGCAATCATTAAAACTCATACATAAGCAAGGTTAGAAGACAGTGCGTATCAATGGCTTCTCGCCTTGGATTCATATCTCTATCAGTAAGCTGTACAAGAGAGTTGGCCTCGTTTCCGAATGCCGAACTCGAAAGCAATGCCTAGCATATGTACATGGAATGAGTTTACTGTTCAACGGCCAGTGCGATGGCACCGCCTACCCGGGAGTTAACCACGTTGGTAGGACCTCGGTTAACCAAATCCACCGCCATCTCCCATCATCCCGAATCGCCATCCATCATAGGGATGTCATTTGGCCATCCATCTAGCATACCACACTTAGATGCATATCGAGGCAGTTCGCTGCTACCGAGTACGGAAGTCAGCTGGCTGTCAAAGAATGTGTCAGCAAGCTGACTTAAGTTGACTTAAACCTGCTGCTTTCGGCTGAGTCATTAAACTGATATTAAGTATAAAGTCCAGCAGACTGATTGTTAAGTAGAGTTAAGCAGGCTGAACTTATTTAACTGTTATATTTAAATGAATATCATATCAACCAATATACTGATTCATTAAAATCCCTCCAACTTAACATGTTGTCGCCTCGACAACACTGACACAAGGTACATAGGTTTCCCCAACTGAAAATACTGATCCTTCTCCCATCCAGCATGCTGTGCCCTTGGCCTTCCGCCCTTAATAGGGAGATGCCCCTGGGGCCCTATGGTCAGGGGAGTCAGTCCTCCTCCTGTCTTGGGGTCTTCTGAAGCCTGTCAGAGAGGGAGGTTCCGTGTAAGGACCCGGCGGAGAACGCAGTAACTGTGCTGTTTCCTCCTGCACGGTCTGAAACTGAATGGAGGCAGCCTTCTCCTGGGCATCCCTCAAACTGACTGGTACATATACCGGCATAATAGAAGGATGTTGCATGACATGAGCTAAGGGTACATGCCCTCTCTGCGAGGGAGATGCCGGCAGGCCTCTGGCTATTTCTCTAGCAGCCCTCCTGTCTGCCCTGTCTGACTGGGTCTCCGTGCCTGGAGATGGGCTCTGTCCTCTGGCAGTTCCTAGCCAAGTGATATCCTCCTCTTGAGCGAGTTGCTCCAGGGCCAACCCCGTCTTCTCCCTTACAGGGGATGTGACAGGTGTCATGATCACGGCGGGGCTAGTGTCCTCCTCCTCGCCTTCCTCCTCGTCTTCCTCTGACTCCTCCTCCTCTCCGTCCCCGGGTTCCTCTGAGACTTCTGGGGTCTCTTCTGTCTGCTGCTCTAGCTCTTCCCGAGAAAAAGAGTATCCCACTGACCTTCCCCTTTTGGGTGCTGGTGGGGGCTGCTGAGTCCGGACCGCATACAGGTCCTTTTCCCCTGCTTGCTTGCCCATTTGGCATAAGTGTGCTTCCCTTTTGAGAATGACTCTCAGGCCCTGCTTCTGTCCCCCTGCATTTCTTGGCTCATGCAGTCTCTGACTCCATCCAATCTTGGGTCCCAAGCCGCAATGTGAGGGGGCAATACTATGTTCCCCTTTAGGTCTGTCAGGAAATCCTCATCAGTCGCCCTGTCATTCTGCTGGTCCCTCATGTTGATGGTCATCCACCGCCAATCGGTGGGCTTTTGGAAGAAGGCAAGTTCTGTCCTTTTAAGGGTACAAGGGTATCATTGCCCTGCAAAGTCCAGCTGACTGGTTTCCCTGGCCAAGAACTCCCAGCTTCTCCTCTCCACCTCATTATACATGGCCTTGAACCGGTTAAGGGGTGTAGAGTCCTTAAAGCTGTCCGCGTCCATGGGGATCATTCTAATGACCCTATCTTCCCCCCAGATACCAGGAATCGATACAGCCCCTGCTTCGTTCACCTGGGCCATTGCCTTGGCCTCTCTGACCGTATATCCTACCATCCTGGCGTTATCGTGGTAGAGGAGGAGCCCCGTGCTGACCTCTATATACTTGTCAAAGTTTTCGGATGTCTCCCCTTCCTTCTGGAGGATGTCCTTCTGTGACTTACTGCGACTTCTCTAAGCATACTTGAAGGCCTCCTCCAGCACATCAAAGCCCTTGCCCAGTACTGTGTAGCGGTAGCTGCTGATTCCCCTCTGCTCTTCTTCAGCCTGCTGCTTCCGCTTCTCCTCAGCTTGCCTCTCCTCCGCTGCTTTCTTGGCCTCCTCTGCAGCTTTCCTGTCCAGTTCTTCCTGCCTCAGTCTGGCCTGTTCCTCCTCCTCCTTCTTCTTCTGTGCCTCCCGCTGTTGTTGGAGTCGTTGTGATTCCCGAGTGGCATCGTAACCCTTTTATCGGATGAGGTACTTCATGACATATTTAGACGATCGACGGACCGAGCGAGCGTCCAAAATCTCATCGGCCTCATATTCCTCAGGTCCGCCGTCCCGGACAGCGGGGACCGGTCCCGGTTGGACAGGTAACCGACCTGTGAACAGTGTATCAACGTTGATGTATGGTTCCAGGAAGGAGACATTAAAGACCGGGTGACCCTTGTAGACCGCTGACATGTTCAATTTGTAAGCATTCTGACCGACACGACGGACCACCGAATCTAGACCGACCCAGACAGGGCCAAGCTTTTTCTTGACCACACCAGGGAGGTACAGGTGCTGAGAATGCAGTTTGACTAAATCGCCCTTAGAAAATGTCAGCTCCCGACGGTGTTGATTAGCGTATTTTTGTTGGTCCTCTTGGGCTTTGTGCAGGTTTTGTTTGGAATTCTGACAGGCTGTCAGCAAACTCTTGCGTTAACTGGAGGAAGACCGGATTGTCAATCACTTCAGGTTCAGTTAAAGACTTCCCCAGTACATCTAAAGGAGACTTAGGGACTCTACCCAGGCTGAGTTCAAAAGGAGTCTTGCTCGTTGACGCGTGCACCGCACTGTTGACCGCAAACAAAATTTGAGGCAACAGGTCATCCCAATTATATTGTTTTTGGTTAATATATGCTCCCAGCACCTCCAGCTGAACTCGGTTAGTTCTTTCAGTCTGCCCATCAGTCTGAGGGTGGTTTGCTGTGCTGAGCAGCTGTTTGACTCCCATTAACCCCATTAAAGCTCTCCAAAACTTAGAGGTAAATTTGGAGTCTCGGTCTGAGATGATATTAGAGGGTAGCCCATGTTGGCATACTACATGGTTGTAGAACTGTCTCGCTGTTTCGACTGCAGTTACTTTGCCAGTTGTGGGGATGAAAATGACCATTCTTGTCAGTTTATCCACGACTACCAATATCGAATCATGACCATCAGCAGTTCGTGGCAGTGTGACCACCCAGTCCATGGATATAGTTTCCCAGCGTCCCGCTGGGATGGGCAGCGGTTGCAAGAGACCTCCCGGTGGTGTGTGCCTAGACTTATTTCTTTGACACTGATAACAGGACTTCACATATTTCAAGACCTCTCGGGGCGACCCCACCCAATGATAATGTTTTGCCAGTTTGCCAACAGTTTTGGCGTGCCCCAAATGCCCACCCAGTAAACTGTCATGTGCTTGACTCAATAAAAGGGACCTTATTTCCAAGTTATTAGGAATGACCAGCTTCAGCCTGCCTGAAGTGGTTTCAGTTGCCCAGACCCCTCCCTTAAGTTTATACGCGAGTGCAGTAGCACGACACACACCAGTAGTGGGGCTGGGCTCAAATGTTGGGTCAGAAAGGACAATACACTAGCAGTGAATAATCCTCGTAAGTCAAATGCGAGTAAACTAGCATGTATGATGCAAATCAGTAATCTCATGCATAAGCAAGGTTAGAAGACAGAGCGTATCAATGGCTTCTCGCCTTGGATTCAGATCTCTCTCAGTAAGCTGTACAAGAGAGTTGGCCTCGTTTCCGGATGCCGAACTCGAGAGCAATGCCTAGCATATGTACATGGAATGAGTTTACTGTTCAATGGCCAGTGCGATGGCACCGCCTACCCGGGAGTTAACCACGTTGGTAGGACCTCGGTTAACCAAATCCACCGCCATCTCCCATCATCCCGAATCGCCATCCATCATAGGGATGTCATCTGGCCATTCATCTAGCATACCACACTTAGATGCATATCGAGGCAGTTCGCTGCTAACGAGTACGGAAGTCAGGTGGCTGTCAAAGAATGTGTCAGCAAGCTGACTTAAGGTGACCTCAGCCTGCTACTTCCGGCCAAGTCATTAAACTGATATTAAGTATGAAGTCCAGCAGACTGATTGTTGACTAGAGTTCAGCAGGCTGAACTTATTTAACTATATTATTTAAATAAATATTATATCAACCAGTATACTGATTCATTACAATCCCTCCAACTTATCATGTTGTCGCCTCGACAACACTAATAACAGCGTGCTGTCCCTTTTATCCCCAGCCTGCTGCCCTTAGGAGGGAGATGTCCCTGAGGCCCTATGCTCAGGGGAGCCAGACCTCCTCCTGTCTTGGGGTCTTCTGAAGCCTGTCAGAGAAGGGGGTTCCGTGTAAGGACCCGGCGGAGAACGCAGTAACTGGGCTGTTTCCTCCTGCACAGTTTGCAACTGAAGGGAGGCAGTCTTCTCCTGGGCAGCCCTCAAAGTGACAGGTACGTATACCGGCATCCCGGAAGGATGTTGCATGACATGAGCCAAGGGTACATGCCCTCTCTGCGAGGGAGATGCTGGGAGGCCTCTGGCTATCTCCCGAGCAGCCCTCCTGTCTGCCCTGTCCGACTGGGTCTCCTTGCCTGGAGATGGGCTCTGTCCTCTGGCAGTCCCCAGCCAAGTGATATCCTCCTCTTGAGCGAGTTGCGGCGGGGCCCACCCCGTCTTCTCCCTTACAGGGGATGTGGCAGGTGTCAGGATCACGGCGGGGCTAGTGTCCTCCTCCTCGCCTTCCTCCTCGTCTTCCTCCGACTCCGCCNCCTCCTCGTCTTCCTCTGACTCCTCCGCCTCGCCGTCCCCTGGTTCCTCTGAGACTTCTGGGGTCTCCTCTGTCCGCTGCTCCAGCTCTTCCCGAGAAAAAGAATATCCTACTGACCTTCCCCTTTTGGGTGCTGGTGGGGGCTGCTGAGTCCGGACCGCATAGAGGTCCTTTTCCCCCTGCTTACCTTTTCCCCCATTTGGCATAAGCGTGCTTCCCTTTGGAGAATGACTCTCGGGCCCTGCTTCTGTCCCCCTGCATCTCTTGGCTCATGCAGTCTCTGACTCCATCCAATCTTGGGTCCCAAGCCGCAATGTGAGGGGGCAATACTATGTTCCCGTTTAGGTCCGTCAGGAAATCCTCATCCGTCGCCCTGTCATTCTGCTGGTCCCTCATGTTGATGGTCATCCACCGCCAATCGGTGGGCTTTTGGAAGAAGGCAGGGTCTGTCCTTTTAAGAGTACAAGGGTACCAGTGCCCTGCAAAGTCTAGCTGACTGGTTTCCCTGGCCAAGAATTCCCAGCTCCTTCTCTCCACCTCATTATACATGGCCTTGAACCTGTTATGGGGTGTTGAGTCCTTGAAGCTGTCCGCGTCCATGGGGATCATCCTGATGACCCTATCTTCCCCCCAGATACCAGGAATCGAGACAGCCCCTGCTTCGTTCACCTGGGCCATTGCCTTGGCCTCTCTGACCGTATATCCTACCATCCTGGCGTAATCGTGGTAGAGGAGGAGCCCTGTGCCGACCTCTATATACTTGTCAAAGTTTTCGGATGTCTCCCCTTCCTTCTGGAGGATTTCCTTCTGCGACTCACTGCGACTTCTCTGGGCATACTTGAAGGCCTCCTCCAGTAGATCAAAGCCCTTGTCCAGCACCGTGTAGCGGTAGCTGCTGATTCTCTTCTGTTCTTCTTCTTCAGCCTGCTGCTTCCGCTTCTCCTCAGCTTGCCTCTCCTCCTCTGCTTTCTTGGCCTCCTCTGCAGCTTTTCTGTCCATTTCTTCCTGCCTCAATCTCGCCTGTTCCTCAACCTCCTTCTTCTTCTGTGCCTCTGGCTGTTGTTGGAGTCGTTGTGATTCCCGAGCGGTGATGGAAGATGATTCGATGTCTCCACGGAATTGCAAGTATTC
Organism: Mesotaenium endlicherianum; assembly: GCA_009602735.1. Lineage (NCBI taxonomy): Eukaryota > Viridiplantae > Streptophyta > Zygnematophyceae > Zygnematales > Mesotaeniaceae > Mesotaenium > Mesotaenium endlicherianum. Next base: position 236,115 of record WELA01003918.1, read on the forward strand.
TGCATGTGCCTCTTCCGCCCTTCTCTTCCTCTTGAGTTACGACTTTTGAGTCATCCTGCTGAATCATAAACACAATGCAGTTAGTGAAGTCATGATATTTTGCCGCTACTGAGTGCCCTTGATGAAGAGGAACGCGATCGGGAGAGTTCCTAGAGTGGAATACCTGGTGTGAGCGAATATAAGAAAAAATTGAGTTGGAGAGCAAGTGAGTGTGAGCGCAGGTTGAGTGTGTAATATGGTGATCATAGAATACCACTCCCTCCAACTTAATTTTAAAGGTGGGCTGCTTGTCACAACTGCCACTAACTGTCACATCCCCTCCCAACTTATATGGAGACAGGACCTCCTGTCACCTTCCCGTGTCAACTGAAATGACTGTTAGGGAGGTGCCCCAGCCGCCCAAAGGTGGAACCGTTTCAACGCCCCTTTGGCATTGGTCAGCTGATCTTTAAATTCCCAAGTGTCCCAAGAGGCATCGTAACCCTTCCATCGGATGAGGTACTTCATGACATATTTAGACGATCGACGGACCGAGCGAGCGTCTAAAATCTCATCGACCTCATATTCCTCAGGTTCGCCGTCCCGGACAGCGGGGACCGGTCCCGGTGGGACAGGTAACCGACCTGTGAACAGTGTATCACCTTTGATGTATGGTTCCAGGAAGGAGACATTAAAGACCGGGTGACCCTTGTANNGCTGACATGTTCAGTTTGTATGCATTCTGACCGACACGACGAACCACCGAATATGGACCGACCCAGACAGGGCCAAGCTTTTTCTTGACCACACCAGGGAGGTACAGGTGCTGAGAATGCAGTTTGACTAAATCCCCCTTGGAAAATGTCAGTTCCCGACGGTGTTGATTAGCGTATTTTTGTTGGTTTTCTTGGACCTTGTGCAAGTTTCGTTGGACTTCTGACAGGGTGTCAGCAAACTCCTGAGTTAACTGGAGGGAGACCGGGTTGACAATCCTTTCCGTGTCAGTTAAAGACTCCCCCAGTACATCTAAAGGAGACTTAGGAGCTCTACCCAGGCTGAGTTGAAAAGGAGTCTTGCCCGTTGACGCGTGCACCGCACTGTTGACCGCAAACTGAATTTGAGGCAACAGGTCATCCCAATTATCTTGTTTTTGGTTAATATATGCTCTCAGCACCTCCTGCAGAACTCGGTTAGTTCTTTCAGTCTGCCCATCAGTCTGAGGGTGGTTTGCTGTGCTGAGCAGCTGTTTGACTCCCATTAACCCCATTAAAGCTCTCCAGAACTTAGAGGTGAATTTTGAGTCTCTGTCTGAGATGATATTAGAAGGGAGCCCATGTTGGCATACTACATGGTTGTAAAACTGTCTCGCTGTTTCGAGTGCAGTCACTTTGACAGTTGTGGGGATAAAAATGACCATTTTTGTCAGTTTATCCACGACTACCAGTATTGAATCATGCCCATTGGCAGTTCTTGGCAGTGAGACCACCCAGTCCATGGATATTGTTTCCCAGCGTCCAGCTGGGATGGGCAGCGGTTGCAAGAGACCTCCGGGTGGTGTGTGCCGAGACTTATTTCTCTGACACTGGTCACAGGACTTGACATATTTCAAGACCTCCCGGGGTAACCCCTCCCAATGATAATGTTTTGCCAGTTTGCCAACAGTTTTGGCCTGCCCCACATGTCCACCCAGGAGGCTGTCATGCGCTTGACTCAGTAAGAGAGACCTTATTTCCAAGTTATTAGGAATGACCAGCTTTAGCCTGCCTGAAGTGGTTTCAGTTGCCCAGACCCCTCCCTTGAGTTTATACGCGAGTGCAGTAGCACGACACATACCAGTAGTGGGGCTGGGCTCAAATGTCGGGTCAGAAAAGTAGGCTTTCCTAAGTTGTTCAAGGAAGGACTTTTTCACCTTTAGTGAAGTGAGTGCACACAGGACTTTATCTACAGCATGCTGACTAAAGTTCCTTTCTTGCAAGTCAGGTCTACTAGAGAGTGCATCAGCAGGATTCAACTTCCCTGGTTTGTAGTCGATCTGGACTTTGGACTGCTCCAGCAACTGGCTCCAGCGGTTCTCCCTCCTCGACAGCTTGGACTTCTTCTGAAAGTGAGTAAGAGCTAGATGATCTGTGATCACCTTAAAAGCTTTACCATGTAAGTATGCTCTCCACTGTTTGAGTACATGAATGATAGCTAGCAGCTCTTTATCATGCACTGAGTAATTAATCTCCGCTGGATTAAATTTCATAGACTCATACAACACAGGATGCTACTCCTGCCGTACCTTACCATCCTTTGTGGTTTTGTCAGCAGGCTGCAACAAAATAGCACCCATGGCAAAATCAGAGGCATCAGTAACCACCTGCACCGGTTTGCTGGNCAGTAACCACCTGCACCCGTTTGCTGGAGTCATACACGGCTAGCACTGGGGCAGAACAAAGGGCATCTTTGAGGGTCAGGAAGGCAGCCTGCTGCTCTTCCCCCCACACATACCCGATGTCTTTCTTAGTAAGGTCTGTCAGTTTACTGGCCTTTGTGGAATAATTCTCAATAAATCTCCTATAGTAGTTAGCCAACTTGAGGAAGGATCTAACTTCAGAGACAGACTGTGGTACTGGCGAGTCCCTTATGGTCTGGACTTTCTTAGGATCCACACTGATGCCCTCTTTACTGACAACGTGGCCTAAGAATTCAATACTTTCCTTAAAGAAATCACACTTGCTCATTTTAGCATACAAGTGATTTTTCCGCAGAGTGTCCAGGACTTTCTTTAAGTGTTCAGTGTGCTGAGCTTCATCTTTAGAGAAAATTAAAATATCATCCAGGAAAACTTGCACAAACTTATCCAAATAAGGTCTGAAAATGTCATTCATAGCACCCATGAAGGTAGCAGGAGCATTAATCAGTCCAAATGGCATCACGTTGAACTCATAGTGTCCATAACGTGTACGGAAGGCAGTCTTGTGTTCATCCCCCTCAGCAATTCTGATTTGATGATAACCACTCTTGAGATCTCTCTTACTGAACACCTTAGCACCAGACAGGGTATCAAGCAAGTCCTCGATCCTGGGTAAAGCATACTTGGTCTTTACTGTAATTCTGTTCAGGGCTCTGTAATCCACACACATTCGCATACTGCCATCCTTTTTCTTAACAAATAGGATGGGTGCGCCGTAAGGTGATTTACTGGGAGAAATATAACCATTTTCCTCAAGCTCTGCAATCTGTGTTTTCAACTCCTCGCTCTCCACATAAGACAAGCCATACATGCGTTGCCAAGGTGGCTGACTCCCAGGTAATAGATCAATCCTATGATCTACTTCCCTCTTAGGGGGTAGTCCTGGAGGCATGTTAAACACATCAGTGTACTGAGCAACAATTTTTGCAGCAGTAGGGTGCTCCGGAGGGCTTACCTTTTTCTCAACCACTTCTTCAGGTTGAGGAGGTACCTCTCTTAGCAGCAGACAGAACATTCTGTCTTCCTTCTGGTTCCAGCTTTTGACGAACTCCATTGCATTCAGCAACTTGCATCCTTCTGGAAGCCTCTTCTTTTCCTTCATTTGCCATCCACACAGGACAAGAGGAAGAGCACTGGTGGGTGCCAAGTGAGTGTGCCCATCACTGGCTCCTCTCACTTTAACTGTACCTCTGCTCCAACACACTTCAGCTTGATGTCTGTTAAGCCAGGACCTGCGTAGCACAAGATCATAAAAGCCAGTGTTGAGTACCTCAAATGTAAGCGTTTCAATTAGAAGTGCAATGCCAGAACCTATAGTGAATGCATAGTGAATCCAGTTCAGCAGGACCCGTAATACCTGCTACGAGGGCAGCTAGTGACAACTCACTATCTCTAGCATCCTCACAGTCAGTAGACTGGATTACTGATTGTTGCTGTCTTGTAAAGGCTGGTCTTTTCTTCGACCTTTGGCAGGTGCTTGACTGGACACTGTTCCCGATAGTGGCCTTTCTGTTGACAATGGTAGCAAGTGGATTTGGCTGAGGCTGGTCTCGTCTTAGCCCTACCACCACCTCTTCCATAGCCACCTCGAGAGTAACCACCTCCCCCTCTAGACTGTATAGCATTATACTCATACTTGTACCCATCACCCTGATCATCCTCAACCTGGTCTCCTTCAATTGCATTGTAGGAACCGTGGGGCTTCTTGACAATCTTAGACACCAAAGCGTTACTCTGGCGCTTGTGATTGAACTGCTGCTGATCCCAGGCGTCAGCATCCTGGATCAAGTCAGCCAGTTTCTCATACTTTTTCTCAGCAAAATGACCAGAGACCTCGGATTTCAAGCCATACCTGAAGTATGCTATCCTATACCNTTCATACCTGAAGTATGCTATTCTATACCATTCTGGCAAATCTGGCTGCTTCATCATGTTCTCTTGGAACTTTTGAGCAAACTCAGCAACTGAAGTGGTCTGCTTCAGTGTCAGGGAGATCATCGCATAGATAGCTTTCTCCTGCTGGTTGATGACATCAAACTTCTCATGCAACTTCTCGACAAACTCTACCCACGTAGGGTCACCGAGTTGCCGAGCCTTACGCTCTTCCTTCCAGTAAAGCCACCAGTCTGCGGCACTGCCTTTCAGTAGCGCACCGGTGTGCCTGACCTTCTCGTGATCTTGCAGATCTGGGTAGTTCTCCAGCCACTGCTCAACATCCGCGAGAAACTTGATCAGGTAATATTTTCTGTTTCCCTCAGGATCATAGTCCTGGGGAGGTTTCGGCTTGGGCTTACTAGGCCCTCNNNNAGCCACCACCACTAGTGGTNGACCCCAATTGGTCTCTGTCCCGCAGAAGGGACATTATGATTCTTTTGTCCTCCTGCTGGGACTGATACATGGTCGCCATTTGCGACTGCATCTGAACGAACAATGCTCCCAAGTCTACATTTTGGGGTGGTAGATTAGCAAATGCAGCAGCAGCATTGGCATCTACTCGCTGAGTAGTGTCCTCAACAATCCCTCTTGCTCCTGCAGCAGCAATTCCTGCCGCATTCAGCCGGTCACGTATTTGACCTAGGGGTACATTGAGTTGTACGGCAGGAGGTGGGTTCAGAACATTGGCCCTTGATGCCATAAGTTCTTCAACAGTGCGCTCGTCAGCTGGCTGTCCTTCCCTCCTTTGTATATCTTCAGCGGCCTTTGCTACTTGTTCAGCTTCTAGTCTGGCTATCTCCTCCTCAGCTTGCTGAGCTGCGACTGAGGCAATAGCAGCTGCCTCATCTGCAGCCTCCCTAGCTGCAGTATCTGCTACTGCTTCCGAATAGGTACGGTTTCCCGCTACATGGCTTTCCGCCTGGTTTTCGACATTCTCGTTATCCTGGTTCTCCATGTCTCGGGAGTTGCTAGTTTGAGACCTTGTCCTTACCATACAAAGAAGACTGTGATAACTGCTCCGATACCACTGAAATGAATCGACTTACCAAATAGGCGATTAACAATTAATAAAGATCTTTATATCAGCAAGTCATCTTTATGGTATTTGCGTTAACTGGTTTAACGGCAAAGGACAATACACTAGCAGTGAATAATCCTCGTAAGTCAAATGCGAGTAAACTAGCATGTATGATGCAAATCAGTAAACTCATGCATAAGCAAGGTTAGAAGACAGTGCGTATCAATGGCTTCCCGCCTTGGATTCAGATCTCTCTCAGTAAGCTGTACAGGAGAGTTGGCCTCGTTTCCGAATGCCGAACTCGAGAGCAATGCCTAGCATATGTACATGGAATGAGTTTACTGTTCAACGGTCAGTGCGATGGCACCGCCTACCCGGGAGTTAACCACGTTGGTAGGACCTCGGTTAACCAAATCCACCGCCATCTCCCATCATCCCGAATCGCCATCCATCATAGGGATGTTATCTGGCCATTCATCTAGCATACCACACTTAGGTGCATATCGAGGCAGTTCGCTGCTACCGAGTACGGAAGTCAGCTGGCTGTCAAAGAATGTGTCACCAAGCTGACTTAAAGTGACCTCAGCCTGCTACTTCCGGCCAAGTCATTAAACTGATATTAAGTATAAAGTCCAGCAAACTGATTATTAACTAGAGTTCAGCAGGCTGAACTTATTTAACTATATTATTTAAATGAATATTATATCAACCAATATACTGATTCATTACAGTCGCTGTGAGGACTCCTCTCTCCGCCGGCCCCCCCCCAGCGAACCAGAGTCCTCCCCGCGCGGCGGTGGGGAGGGGGGGCGGGTGCGCGCTGGCGGTGCAGGCCCTGCGCGCTGAGGATGCCACGTCGTGCCGGGTGGGGCCTGATTGTCATCGTCGGTGGAGTCATCGTCCATATTGTTGGCAGGCCGAGGCAGCTCGGGATGCCGGGCTGCGGCGTAGAGAGGCGCCAAGGCCTGCGTTTGCAGCAGAATCCACGTGAGGACGTTGGCGTCGATCGCCTGCCCCAAGAGGCAAATGCGGTTCACCTCAGTGAGACCGTCCACCTGCGTGAGATGCTGCGGGAAGCCCATGGCACGCTCCATCTCCGCAGGGCGCGGCCTGTCAAACATGCCAGTCTCCAGGTCGATGACCATCCCGCGCTGATCCCCGACGAAGGCGTCGCTGTCGTAGCGGCTGACAAAAGTCGGCAGCGCGCGAGTGACGTCATGCAGGACCTCACACTGCGCCATGGAGGGATGTGGTAGTGCAGTCACGCGCTGGGCCAGACGAGGGGCATCGAGGATGGAGTCGACGGTGCGTGGGTGACGTGGATGTGAGGCGGCCAACGCCTCAAGAGTACCTGGCATCGCCAGGTTCGTGAAGTAGGCGCGGACGCGGTGCGCGAAGGAACCAATCTGGGCAGCGTCGATGACGGCCTCGCGGCCGACGTAGCTGCTGCAAAGAGCGAAGTCGGCGCTAACATCGGGTCGGCGATCGTGGCGTGCGGCCACGTTCTCCAGGACCCACGCGAGTGTGTTTGGCGGCTGGCGATCCTCAACAATGTTGAGGACGCGGAGCAAGTGCCAGAAGAGGGCCGTGCGGGGATCGCTGAGCGCCCTGCCACGCCCGGCTCTGGAGAAGTCCTGGCACTCCCAACCGGCGATGACGAGGTCAATGGGCCCAAGTCGGGTGACATGCTCGACGGTGATGTTGCGGATGTCCATGGGCCACTCTGTTTGAGCGCGGCGGAATGCGTGCGCGGGAAGGAGGTCAGGGAACCTCTCGTGGCCCAACGCCATCTGCCGACGGGCCACCTGCTGGGCCTCAGGATCGGGATTGACGTAGACGTAGCGGCGCACCGGGATGCCGGCCTGTAAGGTTGCGAGTAACCCGGTGGCGATGCCGGCGAAGAGCTCGACGAGGATGATGTCGCCGGGCCGCTCGTCTAGAGCGTCTGCGCAGATAGGAGTCGGGAGTGGGCGACACCCCATTGCGGGGGTGCCGGGCTGAGCGGGCGGCGGGAAGGTACGCTCGGCGCTGTGCTGATGTGGCGCCATGCGGAGGGCGGCCACAGCTCGGTCTGCGTAGTCACGCGTAAGGCTGGGGATGCGGTCAGTGAGCGGCTGCAGACGCTCCTCCCGTGCGTGGTCCTGGTAGGTACGCCACCGCAGGCGCGCATCTTGCAGGACTGTCGGGGAGACAGCGCGGGCCTGACGTCGGGCCGAGGCCACGCACAGCTGCTGCCACCTGTCGCGTTGGGCGCGGTCAGTCTGGTGCAAGGCCGCGTGGGCCAGCTGGTCGAGAACGGGACGCTGAGTTAAGTAGGGGTGCGGGTCGAAGTAGGCCCGCTGGCGTACGCGCATGTCTGCAGAGGGGATTGTGCAGACTGAGCGCTCGGAGCTGTCGACCTCTTGCGGGGACTGAACTAACCGGCAAGGGGCCAGCTGGACCCGCGGCCGGGGCTGCGCTCGTGGGACGGGCGCGTCTCGGGGCTGTCGGAGATTAGCCATAAGCCGTGTGCGTGCGGCGGCCGTAAACGGGTGACGACTGGGCGGCCTGCTGTTGGTGCGGGCCACCTTGGGAGGAGGTGACCCGGAGGGACCGTCGCCAGCAATGTGGCTGCGAGGGACGCTGGCGCGCGGAGCAGTAGGGGCCAGCATCACAAAATGGGCCTCGGAAGAAGACTGAGCGTCGTCGCCAGCTGAGAGGGGCCGGAAGGGCGGAGTGCGGCGTCGGTCTCAAGTGTCGTCGTATTGCGGCGTGTCCCCGCGGGCCCGCGTGTCGTCGTAAGGAGGTGTGCGCTTTTTGTCGTCGTAGGGCGGCGTGATGGAGCGGGCTCGCGTCTTGCAGAGGGGAGTCACCTCTCGCGTCTCGCAAAGGGGTGTGAGCGATCGGGAGCGGCTCGTCTCGCGAAGAGGAGTGGTCTCTCGAGCGGGCCCGATGGTCGGCCAAGTGCGATGTGCGTAGGTCAGATGGGCGCAGATAGATGGGGTTGTGCGGGGTGGCTCGTGGACGCTGAGCCTGGGCGCTGGCTGCTGTATGGAGTGTGTGCCAGCGCTAGAGGAGGCCGCGGCAGCCCGGCTCGTCGCAAACAAATGTGCGATGCGGCGACACTCGTGGCTCGTCGAGCAGGCGTGTGACACTGGACGGCTGGGTCCAGCGGTGTCGGTGCGAGCACTGCTGGGCCAATCGTGTGTCATGGGCTGGCTGGGTGCGCTGAAGCCGGGCGGACCAGTAGGTGCGCGTTGCCTGCGTGCCGTAGGCGCAGCTGGCGGGGGCTCCACTGGTGGCGCCGCGCTGAGTACCTCGACGGATGCCTCTGGCAGTCGCTCCCACTGTGTCTCCTCTTCACTCTTGAGGGACTGGTTGTCGGATCTGCCAGGATAAGCTGCCTGCCGCATGGCCTCGTCTTCGGATGCCGTGGTGCGAGGCCAGGTCTCGCCGGTCTGATGCAAGGCGTCGTGAGGGGGCGGCTGAGAGTACATACTGTACTGAATGGCCACGCCAACAGGCACGTCGTGGCGAACGCGGACGTCGGTCCTCGCGGACGGCTCGCCGCAAGAGGCCGAGACCCCCTGATGAGTCGTAGGCGCTGCGACCGCACCGCAAGCAAGGGCGGCGGCAGCGATGGCTGTGCTGGCCGTGGCGAGGGCCTCAGTGGCAACGTCCGCCATCTGCCGCATCATCGCGCTGTGGGCAGTGCAGATGCGGATCTGCTCCCTGGCCTGGGCTGCCAGGACATCCGCCTGCTGCTGCGGCGTGAGGTGGAGCTCGGCACTAGGTAAGTCCGGCTCCTCGTCCTGTGGCTCGAGCAGGTCCACCCCCACAAAGATCTCCTCGTCCTCGGGCCCGTCCTTATCGGTCTTGACCAGTGGCCGGCCATCGTCCAGCCCCATGAAGCCATAAAGAGCGGACACTGCTGGGCGGCGATCGACAATGTCAAGGGGCAAGGATGCGGTGCGCGTCCCCCCTGTCCTCCAGTCGGGACGATAGAAGACGCGCTCCGCCCAGTTGTCGACCGCGGCGCCAATGGGAAAGAGCACGTCCTGCCCTAGGAGCACATCGAAGGACTCGGAAGGAGTGACGAGTTCGTGCGATGGATGGTTGTCTCGTCTGTCGTGCCTGGGCGCGGAGTGAACAGTAGCGCCAACCTCGTGCGGCCGGCGACGGTCTCGGACGTGCCGGCGGTGGTGTTAATGCGCGTCGGTGAGTCCTCCAAGTCAGCGGAAGAGAGTCCCAGCTGACGGAAGTAGCGGAGGCTGATGAGAACCGGCTGCGCGCCTGTGTCAAACATGATGCGCTACGGCGCCTGGGTGTTGACGAGCACAATCCCCTGCAAATTATCAAGAAACACGGCGTTAGGAGTGCTGATCATCCTGCGCTCATGCACAGGGCGCGCGGGCGTGGATCGCACCGCGGTGGCGGCATCGGCCGTCGGCCTCCTGGCGGCGGTGCGCAGCGTGGCTCTGCGCGACTGGAGCATCAGCTGAGCGGCCTGCCTCGTTGCCTCCATGGAGACGCCGAGCTCTGCGAAGGAGACCGCCGGCATGCGGTGCAGTGCTAGAGAGATGACCTCGGCGCTGAGCTGCACCGTCGTCATAGGTGAAGCGAGCGCATGTGGCGTCGGCTCTGCTGAGGTCGTGGAGGGCTCTAGGATGCGGAAGGAACGGGGCAACCGCGGTGCCTCCTCCGTCCGGCGTCCCTGGTCTGGCCCGACGCGCTTCTGCGGAACAACGGGCCGACTGGCCGGTGCGGCGAGCGTGTGCTCGCGGCTCGCGCGCCCGACTGTGGAGCGGTTGCCGAGTGCCTGCGCGCGTGCGCAGCAGGCCAGAATGGCTGCTGCTGGCGCAGCCGGCAAACTTGCCGCGTATTTGGCCGCGGGGACTGTAACAGTGCCGTCTGCGAAGCCTGTCGCGTGGCCTGCCGCCGCGCCTGCCGCACAGCTCGCCGCAAGGTCTGCCGCAGCAACTGCTGCGAAGCTTGCCGCGAGGGCTGCCGCGGGACCCGTCGCAAGGTCTGACGTTGCGCCTGCCGCGCAGCTGGTGGCGGGAACTGCCGTCGCGCCTGCCACGCATTCTGCCGCGCAGACTGTCGTGCTGTCTGCCGCAGGACGCGTCGCAAGGCCTGCTGCGCAGCCTGCCGCGCAGACTGCCGTACTGTCGGTCGCAGGACCTGTTGCGCAGCCCGCTGCAAGTCTTGCCGCCCAGCCTGTCGCAAGGCCGGTTGCGCAGCCTGCCGCAGGTTCGGCCGCCAAAATGGCGAACCCCGGCGCGTGTGCGTTCGCGGCTGCAGCAGTAGCTGCATCTGCTGGCGCGGTCGAGGCTGCCAGGAGGCTGCCAGGTGGCGCCCCCTGGTGGCTGCTGGGGCCGAGGGGCAGGGTCACTGGGCCGGTGGCGCCGTCTATCTCGGCTGCCCCGGGCGAAGATCGCAGCGCCCTCCCCCCGATGCATGGGCTAACTGGCCCCCCGGCGGCTGGCGTTGGGTTGCTGCCGGGGTTTTGTGCGCAGCCAGGGTTTAGGCCCTGGCTGTGCGCAGCCGTGAGCGGATCGTCGGCACTGCGATCGGTCATCCGGCCGCGTGGCGCAGTCGGGACAGCCCCCCCCTGAATGAGGGTGGCTGGTCCGACCGGCAGATCTGTGCCGGCCGGGCCGGGCCATGCGCGCGCGCCAAGTGGCGGCACGTGCGCGGCAGGGGCTGAGCCCTGGATGTGCGCAGCTGCGGGTGCGCTGTCGGCGCTTTTGCCGGCGATCCGGCCGCACAGCGCAGTCAGGACCCCCCCTTGCTGACCGAGGGTGGCGGCCGCTGCGGCCGTCGCTGCGCTGGCCGTGCAGACCTGCGCGCACGCGCCACTTGGCAGCGCGTGGGTGCAGCTGCTTTGCGCAGCTGCAGCTGCCGCTGTGACGACGGCGTGGCGTCGCCGGGTGTGCCGTGGACCTGGCAGCGCAGTGCGCTGGGCGCGCGTGTGAGCCAGCGTGCGTGCGTGCATGCTGCTGTCGGCAGAGGCGGCCTCGCCTGCCGTGCACGTGACACGTGGCGGGTTCTGCTGGAGCCTGCTGTCCGCAGCAGCCAGCGGGGACCGGCTGTCCCTGCCTGTGCGCAGAGCTGCGCACGGGCGTGCCGCACGGACGGAGAGGGAGGTTGCGGCTGGACCAGCTGTAGCCGTGCACGCTGCCAGGTGCCCCCGTCCCTGCCTGCCAGCTGTCGCTACGCGGGCCGACGGGAGGCCTGCTAGTGCCAGCAGGGATGCGCAAGCCAGGGGCTCTGTCGGGGCCTCGGCTGGCGCGCGGGCTCGCCCGCGTGCGCGCGAGCTTGCGCCGGGAGATGGCGCATCCGCGCAATCGTGCAGCTTGCCATCCGACAATCTGTCGGGGCTCCGGCTGTCGCTGCTGACAGCTGTCAGAGTGGTGCGCACAAGGCTAGCAGAGCTGCCTGTGCGGGCGCCTGCAGCTCTGGCAGCGGACGCTACGTCGTAATGCGGACGTGCGAGGGGCTGTGCCTGATGTGTGCGCTGGAGCTGTGTGTGAGCCAGCTGTCAGTTCCGTGGCGTAGGACGGTGGAGCGGACGCGAGGATTGCTCCGCACGCGTCATAGTCATCGACGTCGACGAGGCCACGGAGTCTAGCGATCTCCGCGTTGGCCTCCACGAGGGCGTCGCTGTCGTCGTTGAAGCTGCAGTAGTCGGCTCCAGGCATCAATGCGGCGTCTGTCGTGGCCGTAGCTGCTGTCATCGCGGGGCGGCCACCCGTACGAGGGTTGCGTGCGCCTCGCTGTCCTGCTGAAGGCGTAGGGCCGTCGCGAGCGCGTCCGTTCTCGACGTCGCGCTTCTTTTGCAGACAGACGATCTGCAGGTGGCCGGCCTTGCCACAATAGGTGCAGTCGCCGGGCTTGCCATTCTGCCCAAGAGTGTAGTTCTGGCGTGAGTGGCCCGTCTTCCCGCAGGACCAGCAGGGATCGCTCGTAGTGGCAGCCATGGAAATACGGCCACGCGTAGCTCCACGCTGCTGCGTCTGCTGGGACAGCTGAGAGCGCTGAGGCTGCTGCTGTTGCGACTGGGGTTGGCGGGCAGGCGTCGTGCGCGTCGTAGAAGACGGCAGCACTGAGGCCTCCTGGCGCACGCCCGTGGATGCTAAGCCCACACGATCGCTAATGTTGCTCCGTGCGGCGGCCAAGCTCTGCTTCTCAACGGAGAGGTAGGCCTGCTCCAGAGAATACTCTGAACCGTGGCGGTCGATGAGGGGAACTACAGCCCTCTCCCTCAGACGCGGCTCGACGGCGCGCAAGAAGATCTCCGCGGCCTCTCGGTCAGTGACAGTGCCGACATCGCGGCGGAGGTGCACCAAGCGACGGTACATCATGCGGATAGTCTCATTCTTGCGTCGGAAGAAATGGTGCATCTCGTACACCTTCTCTTCAGTTGCAGCCTGGTACTCCGTCTTCAGGATGTTCCAGAAGGCTTGCACTGGATCAGCTAGCAGGGTCGCCACTGGTGGGTCACCCACAAGTTCAGTGCGAGTCCGGAGCTCGGCCTCCTTCTCACGGAAGGTGTCGCGGCCTCGTGCGAGAGGTAGCGCATAAGCGTGTCGAAGACGTCGCGCTTAGTCAGCGTGGGTGTCTTGAGCTTTGCAGCCGCGAAGTCAGCCTGAAACTCCAAGATGGTATCTTCCAGATCACAGGTGCCTGGCCTACCGCTGAAGCGGTAGGCCGACCTGTCAGTCTTGACCTCGTGGTCACCTGCCATGGGATACCGGAAATCGTAGTGAGCCCACTGGGGAGATGGCTCAGAAGCAACTGCCGTGTGCTGGAGAGCAGGTTGCTCTTCTTCGGCGGGTTCAGTGATAGTGCTGAGATTTGAGTCTGAGTCTTCTCCACCAACCCCTTCGTAGTATGGCTGATAAGAAAGCCCACTACGGGTAGGCATACGCTGAAGGTTCTAATTGCTTGCAGGCAAAGAGAGATCTTTTAGAAGTAAGGGATGTGTACTCTCCAGAGTGAGCACCTCAAGACTGTAATCTGGTAGGAAAACAACTAATGAAGTATGGCCCAAAAGATCACTGGAAGCACATCATGATCTTCAGAGTAGTCCTATGGCAAGGGCTTAAGCTGTGACTTTGCTCACCACTTGTGAAGTTCTTCAAGTGACTGGAAGCCTGGAGGGCTTGCTCTTCACAAGAGAGTAACTAAGTGGTCCTGAAAACACAAGAGATAAAAGTGTAAGCTTTACTGATAATCTCTGTTACTTACACCTGGCATAGTGGACTTCTAAAAGATGTCTCTTCTAGGGACATCTCTGATACTTATACTCCTGGAAATCCGGCGGGGTATGCGGCGGATCCAATGCATGTAGTCACTCTAGGAGGCTCTCCTATGTCCACTAATGTGTACAAGGCATGTACTAGCACTCCTATAGGCTAAGCATAACTCAAACCAATCAAAGCAAGGTGCGTAGGATATGCTACGTGTCCCTCATTGGCCGAACTTACCTTGGGTGATTCTACCTAGATAGCGCCTCAAAAGTGGATCTGGAAATTGAGGAAGCTTCCTCTAGGAGTAGGTGATGCAGTCACCAAGTTATAGCCTCAATGATGCACATATACTATGGAAATGCAAAGCTTATGTAGGCTAAGGGGCTCGCGGATTTGTGCGCACAAAGCTTGGGGTCACGAAGAGCCAACAATGTCACCTTTGGGGACATTGAGTCACAAATTGGGCCTTGGGAAAGTTTCGCTAGGGACCGGTAGGTGACGCGGACTAGATCGCACCTATCTCGCTCGATACTTGACCAAATGACGCGAAATTGGTGCCATTCGGAAGATGCTTCGACGCGCTACACGTTGGTGACTTGGAAATCTAAAAAAGGTCAGCATACGGATGCGTAAAGTCAATGCAAAGTTGGCTTTCCTAGGTTGATGTTCCGCACATGTGGAGCTTGGTTTTTATACGACAACCTCGACTCAATAAATCATGACATTGAGTTGTACAGCAAGAGGTGGGTTCAGAACATTGGCCCTTGATGCCATAAGTTCTTCAACAGTGCGCTCGTCAGCTGGCTGTCCTTCCCTCCTCTCTGTATCTTCAGCGGCCTTTGCTAATTATTCAGCTTCTAATCTGGCTCTTTCCTCCTCAGCTTGCTGTGCTGCGGCTGCGGCAATAGCAGCTGCCTCATCTGCAGCCTCTCTAGCTGCAGTATCTGCCACTGCTTCAGAATAGGTACGGGTTCCCGCTACATGGCTTTCCGCCTGGTTTTCGACATTCTCGTTATCGTGGTTCTCCATGTCTCGGGAGTTGCTAGTTTGTGACCTTGTCCTTACCATACAAAGAAGACTGTGATAACTGCTCCGATACCACTGAAATGAATGGACTTACCAAATAGGCGATTAACAATTAATAAAGATCTTTATATCAGCAAGTAATCTTTATCGTATTTTCNTATCGATTTTTCGTTAACTGATTAAACGACAAAAGGACAACACACTAGCAGTGAACCACACTCGTAAATCAAATGCGAGTAAACTAGCATCAATAATGCACTTAGTAAACTCATACATAAGCAAGGTTAGAAGACAGTGCTTATCAATGGCTTCTCGCCTTGGATTCAGATCTCTCTCAGTAAGCTGTACAAGAGAGTTGGCCTCGTTTCCGAATGCCGAACTCGAGAGCAATGCCTAGCATATGTACATGGAATGAGTTTACTGTTCAACGGCCAGTGCGATGGCACCGCCTACCCGGGAGTTAACCACGTTGGTAGGACCTCGGTTAACCAAATCCACCGCCATCTCCCATCATCCCGAATCGCCATCCATCATAGGGATGTCATCTGGCCATTCATCTAGCATACCACACTTAGATGCATATCGAGGCAGTTCGCTGCTACCGAGTATTGAAGTCAGCTGACTGTCAAAGATTGTGTCAGCAAGCTGACTGAAGCTGACTTTAGCCTGCTGCTTTCGGCTGAGTCATTAAACTGATATTAAATATAAAGTCCAGCAGACTGATTATTAACTAGAGTTAAGCAGGCTGAACTTATTTAACTGTTATATTTAAATGAATATTATATCAACCAATATACTGATTCATTAGGCTGAACTTATCTAGCTGTTATATTTAAATGAATATTATATCTATCAATATACTGATTCAATACAGCTATCAGGACGGCACATCAGCAACAAGAATAATACGGTGTGCAAAGAGACGCAGCGGAAGCTGCCAGCGACAGAGCATTCAGGGAAGCTAGGGTGGCTGAATTAATGAGATGCCAGGATCTGTTGGACCGGATTGATAATTGGACCAATGAATTACAAGCACCTCTGAGAAGAGAGGATACATCCATGGGGGACCAGGCGCCTGAGCCGGCAACGCCGCGGCCAAGCGCAGAAGACGATACGCGGGATACTCCATAACCTGTGAGAAACGCCACTCACAGCCCGATATTTGGGAGCCCACCTTCCGGAGCGACGACATCAAGGCGTGAGGAGACTCCAGAAGATGCCAGATCAGGGTATGATACCCACCTCAGCCCAAGAGCAGCTGGGCACGGAGACTACTGGCAGGAAAGCACAAGTAGCTGGGAAGCCAACCAAAAGTGTCTATCGTCTTTACTAGAGCAAGCGCCGTTACAAGACATGTCAGAAGAGTCTGAGAAGAAGACCCCTAAGCAAACGCTTGAAGAAATTGGAAATTATCTAAACCAAGTATTAGGGCGAGAACGCCAGTGCAATGTTGGTGAATGGGCTGAAGAGAGTAGCCAGAATTCAGGAGATATTGGAGGGTCTGCAAAGACCATATGCCTCGAAGTGATATTCGAAGAACGCCAGGAGGAGTTGGACAAGAAATTGTCTACAACACCTGCCTTGATGAGCCTAGAGCCGCAGGCTAAGGGACAACAGCAGGGTTCAGCCAGTCAGACAGTTGAATCCATTACAAGGCAGATCATGGAGCAGCTGCTGGAAGCAGACGCTCAACAGCACAAGGAAAAGGAAGTGGCTAAGGCAGCAAGCACGCTGCAATCAGCCATTGTCAACTTGGCGAAGCTCAATACAGATAATGATGAAGAGCCACCACCACCTGGAGTGGAGAAGTCACTTGAAGATAAGGCAGAGATGCCAAACCTTCTAGGGTTTGACCCGCCGTCAGTCACCAACGAAGAGGAGATTCGGGAAGAAATTCCACGTTTCCCTACCCCAGAGCTGGATCTGTTGGAGCTACAAGAGCTCAAGACGGATGACTGGGTGGCCGACCACTTGATAATGGAGGGGCCCAGCCCATCACATCTATACAACGATCTGAGGTCGCCTACACCCAGCACCCCAACCGCCAATTTTCCAGCACCAGAAGCTATCCCCCATCAGCTACAACAACCGCAGGAAGTGGCTGCCTGTACCGCGAAGGTGGAACCAACACAAGGTAATCCTCGCGGTCGCGCAAGCAGACCAAAAAAGGTGGCCCAGGAAGAGAATGCACCTTTCAAGCGAATGCTGATGCGTTATCTCAAGTATAGGGGAACAGCTCAGAGAGAAGAGGTTCCGAAAGGAACCATGGCTCCTCCTCCGCAACCCATCCTGGAGATTTTGCAGAGAGAAGGAGAGGATGGCTTGATTCGCAAAGCCATGGCATTGGGAATTCACATTCCCATGGTGTGTCCTTCATCCACTGGAATGTGGGAGAAGGACAGTTCAGCTCCTAGGACATCTGCAGTTTTCGAAAGGGAACTGGTAGATCTGAGAAGCACCATAAGCCGCTTGACAGCAAAAAATGCTATATACGCACAACTAGCTGCGGCTCAAAGACCCCAGACTTTGACACAAGCATGGACGGTTACGCCACCAGGCAGGGAGGAGTTTGGCACAACCGTTGCGCGCATTACTACCATTGAGCTTGAGTGGGGTTGGACAATTGTCCCCAGAGCAGATCCAGCAGGGTGGCCTTTGCCAAACTCGCCCCCGCCACGTGAAGATGGGAGCAGCAGGGACAAACTGGATTGCAACAGATGAAGAAAGGTTCTTGAGGCAGCCCATCCAGAGGCGACTGACATACCCCACTCAACACGAGAGGCGACGCTCCATCGAAAAAGGTAAAAAGCCTAGGAAGCAAGCCGCCGAGCCTAAATCAGCGGAGGAGCAAGCTATAAAGCCTGCCACTCCACCTCCTAACAATCAGGCAGAAAAGCCTGAAGGCCAGGATGAGGACGAAAAGTCCCCACCTGGACCCAAAGAGTAGCAAATACTGGATGCCTGTGTTGGAGAAAAGTAGCCGGAAAATGAGATTTTCACCATTGGAAAAATGGTCTCCACCCAACAGAGAGGACAAGTAGAAAGGCTGCTGAAAAAGCATCGCAAGGTTTTTGCTTTTACCAAAGAGGAGATTGGTAGAACCACTGCCAGTGTGTGTGAGATCACACTAACTACTGGTAACCCAGTCAAACTTGGGCCGCATAAGCTCAGTCAGACCCAATGGGACTGTGTGGAGAAAACTTGCCAGGAGCTGCACAAGCTCGGCATGATTGAGAAATCAACCTCAGTACATGGAGCTCCCACAGTAGTAGTCGCCAAGAAGGACGAGGCTGGCAATCATACAGCCACTCGTATGTGTGGAGACTAGACAGAATCTTCACACGGAGCCAGTCAGCTATGTGATGCCTACACCAGAGCGGATCTTTGCGATTGCTACCACCGAGAAGGTGTTCAGCATCATCGATCTATGCCAAGGCTTCAACCAGATCCCTGTGAAAATAAAAGATCGAGGTAAGACCGCTTTCTGGGCTCAAAGGGAACTTTGGCAATGGAAGATAATGTCGTTTGGGCTGAAAAATGCCCCAGCCATCTTTCAGAGGACTATGGACAAAGTGCTGGAGGGGCTGGATTTTGCAAAACCATACATTGATGACGTAGTGGTGTTCAGCAAGTCCATAGAGGAGCACCTCAAGCACTTGGAACAAGTGTTCCAGCGCCTGGAGAAATTCCAGATGACGCTGCACCTTGGAAAGTGCAGATTCTTTGAGGCACATGTGCCTTACTTAGGACATGAGATTGGGAACAATGCTATGTCCCCTCAGGCTGTAAAGGCTGAAGCCATTTACAAGATACCTGCATCGGCGAATGTGTCTAAGCTGAAAATCCTGTTAGGGCTAAGCGGATACTATCGTAAATTTGTGAAGGACTATAGCAAAATTGCTAAACCCTTGACAGGACTCTTGAAAAGGACGTACCTTTTGTGTGGACGGAAGCCCGGGAGAAGGCCATGAGCGAGCTCAAGAAGCGGCTGGTAACGGCTCCTGTTTTGCAAACGCCCGACTACTCTAAGCCGTTCGATCTACACACTGACTGGAGTCGTGTGGGAATCGGCGCAGTACTCACTCAGGCCGCAAGTCCTAGAGAGGAGTACGTCATTGCCTATGCCTCGCGCTCTAACAACCGAGCGGAGAGCAACTACTTGTCTTACAAAAGAGAGCTACTGGCAGTGGTTTGGACTGTCGCACATTTCAGAGAGTATCTTTGGGGAAGACGCTAATCACAGATCACTCGCCGTTGCTCTGGCTGATGAAGAATGGAGGCCACACTGGTAAATTGGCTCGCTGGGCTCTCAAGCTCCAAGATTACCAGATGACAGTGATACATCGAGCAGGTATACTCAACAACAACGCCGATGGACTCAGCAGGAACCCGGACCCATCCGCAGACAACAGAAGGGGAGCTCAAGAAGACGAAGATCCGAGCAGCCCAGCAGAATTGGCAGCCTGCCTGGCCGAAATGGCGAGAATGGTAGCGTCAGGAGAAGCTGAGCCTCTACCCCTGTTCAGTCCAGAGATCTGGAAAGATCAAGCCACTATGCATTGGCTGAAGACGGGAGTCCACATGGAAGATTTATTGGTGAAAGAAAAGGACCAGGTGAGCCATGGAGCTAAAAGGTTTTGCTAGATACGCAATAATCTCTTCAAAATTGAAGAAATTGGTGAGGAGAAGTTGGTGCCAGAACTCACCAAAAGGCGAGCTCTGGTGCAGGAAATGCACGAGAATACCGGACACTATGGTGTCAAGAAAACATATAGTCTTCTGGAGCTGTCTTACTGGTGGAGGGGCATGAAGCAGCAATGTGAGGATGTGGTCAAGGCCTGCAAAAGCTGCGATCGCGTCAAGGCTGGTTTTACGCAGCAACACCCACACCTGCAACCTCTGCCAATCATGGGCCTAGGCTACCGATGAAGCTGCGATCTCGCAGGTGAGCTACCGCTGTTCAAGCAAGGTAACAAGTACATTATGGTCATGATTGAGCATTACTCTAAGTGGATAGAGGTTGTACCTCTAACTGCTAAGGAAAGCTTGGGGACCGCGGAAGCGGTCCTCAACGGTGTGATTGTATGTCATGGAGCTCCAGCAAAAGTGCTCATGGACCGAGGGTCTGAGTTCCAAGGATCTTTTCAGAAACTCTTGGACAGATGCTTCATTGACCATCGCACTACGTCGAGAGATCACCCACAAGCAGACGGTCTAGCAGAACGGATGGTGCAAACCATTAAGTTTGCTTTGCGCAAATTTTGCCTTGAGCATGATAAGCGTGATTGGGATCTGGCCCTGCCATGGCTGGTTATGGATTACAGATTTAGCAAGCAAGCTGCTTTGGCGAATTACTCGCCTTATCAAATTCTGTTTGGCAGCAGCCCAGATGTGCCCAGCAGCATCAAGCAGGAGATTGAGCAGGTGAAAGATCTGGACAACCCTGACGAACTTCTAAAGGTCATGGTACGCCGCAAGGTGTTATT
This sequence comes from Mesotaenium endlicherianum, assembly GCA_009602735.1. Lineage (NCBI taxonomy): Eukaryota > Viridiplantae > Streptophyta > Zygnematophyceae > Zygnematales > Mesotaeniaceae > Mesotaenium > Mesotaenium endlicherianum. The sequence goes on from WELA01003918.1 coordinate 256,248, forward strand.
TGAGCACATGATGCATGCTGCCTTGGACAATCTGAGAATTGCGCAAAAAAAAGACACACAGCGTTACGCCAGGACGCAAGACGGGAGCTATCGCCTGCAAATGACGCAGATCCAGGAAGGAGACTTCGTCTACCGCAAGCGCCAGACTAAGACCACCATTGACACCAGCTCAGGTGCATTAATCTTACGCATGAAATATGCGTTCGACAATGGTGAGTTGGAACTGGAAGGTTCTGATGGTAAGACCATGAGAGATCACGTGCAGAACTGCTTGCTGTGCCACTTGCCTAATATCGATCCTACGGTTAACACTGTGCCCGAGGAATTGGTGCCAGCCACATCTTGTGCCAGCTGCAAAGTGCAAGATGATCAAGAAGCAATGGTAACTTGTGATAAGTGTAGTGCCCGTTGGCACACCTTCTGCATTGGTGAAGAGGAGATTACGGCAGGACAATGAAAATGTCCTGACTTCCATCCTAAAAACCCCAGCCACAAGGCCAGGAGATAGAGGCTTTCAGCGGAAAGGCAGGGACGCCTCAGCTGAAGGGAGAGGTGTAAGATGTAAGGTTATGAAAGTGTAGTTTGTTTCTTTCTAGTATTTTATATGCATAGAGTGTGATTTTAGAAGAACTTCGGTCTTTATTTCAAGTCATTTCGACAAGTATTGAGATAGTTATGAATTTTGGAAATTTTTAGTGAGTTTTTTTAATGTCACAAATTCTATTTAGTGACAAGGACAGGTCCAGTGACGAAAATTTCGGTTGGAGTCCAGGAAGTAGGACATTGAAACATGAGGGTTCCAGAATGTACGTACAATTACGTAGAGAGCCAAAGTGGTCGTGGAATTTCTAGAAACTCCGTGAGGAGTTAGTGGATTGTGTAGTAGAATATTCTAGTGTAATTGTGTGCGTGTGAGTGTGCTAGCTTGTCCAACTAGGCAAGGGCACCTCCATGGAAGGAGCCATAGAAGAAGGTTTTGGAGGTACCTTGCTAGAGAGGACACTTAGAGTTAAAGCATGAATGGGATGCACAAAGAAGTGGAGGGAGTCTTGTCTTGTCTAGTCTAGTCTAATCTAACCTTCTTATCTTGTGCACGACTTTTCTTAATAAAGTGAGTTCTTTTCTACTCCTCTCTCATGTAGCCCTCTGACTCTTGCAAGGGTGGCATACCACCAGGCCGCTCCACCTTGTGTATGCAACTAGGAAAGGTCCTCGTGCACGCTTCCACTCGCGGGTGAGGGTGCGTGAGTGTGTATGGGCGCACTCCCCGCACCCCTCTCCCCTTTCACATGGTATCGGAGCTACCTAGTTGCTTCATTTGGAGGAGGAACTTTGGTTGGTGATGCTTGTAGAAGTGTAGAGCGGGTAGAGAGGTGAAGCAAGGATGATTTATAAGGTGCTAAGGGCAGCCGTGAAGATGTTGATGCAAGCTAGCATCTCACTTTCTTGAAGGAGGGAGGAGATGGGAAGAGGGAGGGGCTCCAAGAAGTCTTATCTTGGATGCAACCAGATTTTTGTACGTCTTCTTTGTAGTATAAGGAGGTTGCCCAAGGATGGTAGTGATATAAGTAGCATAGAGCATCCTTTGCTTGAGTATGGAGACATATGAGCATGAAGAAAATCTGGACTTTACACGGCTGGATTTTTCCTTGAAGATGCAAGTTGAAATGCATCGACTTACCAAATAGGCGATTAACAATTAATAAACATCTTTATATCAGCAAGTAATCTTTATGGTATTTTCCGTTAACTGGTTAAACGGCAAAGGACAACACACTAGCAGTGATTAATACTTGTAAGTCAAATGCGAGTAAACTAGCATCAATAATACAAATCAGTAAACTCATACATAAGCAAGGTTAGAAGACAGTGCGTATCAATGGCTTCTCGCCTTGGATTCAAATCGCTCTCAGTAAGCTGTACAAGAGAGTTGGCCTCGTTTCCGAATGCCGAACTCGAGAGCAATGCCTAGCGTATGTACATGGAATGATTTTACTGTTCAACGGTCAGTGCGATGGCACCGCCTACCCGGGAGTTAACCACGTTGGTAGGACCTCGGTTAACCAAATCCACCGCCATCTCCCATCATCCCGAATCGCCATCCATCATAGGGATGTCATTTGGCCATTCATCTAGCATACCACACTTAGATGCATATCGAGGCAATTTGTTGCTACCGAGTACGGAAGTCAGCTGGCTGTCAAAGAATGTGTCAGCAAGCTGACTTAAGCTGACTTCAGCCTGCTGCTTCCGGCCGAGTCATTAAACTGATATTAAATATAATGTCCAGCAGACTGATCATTAACTAGAGTTCAGCAGGCTGAACTTATTGAACTATATTATTTAAATGAATATTATGTCAACCAATATACTGATTCATTACACAAGCTCTTTGGTGTTAAGCACTTTCTTTGAGGAGGGGGCTTAGCATAGAGGTGTTGGTGGCTAGAAGGAGTATGTGCCCATCTTTATTTCAGATCTTCAATGAAGGTGGAGCAGATTTTAAGGGTAGGCAACCGGGGACTTAGCAAGCATGTGTACTTGCAAGTCTAGGAGCTTTGGCAGGCATAGCACTCGCAAGCTCAAGAGGAACTCATGAGAAGCTCAAGAGAGGGTGCACCGGGGTGTTGCACCAAGTTGGCCAAGTATGTGGCCAGATTTGGGTTGCCTTGCATCATTGCTATATAGCCACTGGATATTTTGGCCAGCCATGACGGAGCTTGGTCATTCTTATGGAGATAGTTGAAGCCTCAAGTGAAGAAAAGCGCCGTGGAGAAGGCTTGGAGCAAGAAGAAGTGACGCAGTTTTTTCTTCAAGCAAGATAAGTGGAGATGGAGCCTTTCGAGTTCAGATTTTTCTTTTTCTTATGGAGGAGAATACTATGGAGTAGTTATGTTTAAGAGCTATGATGAAGACAAGCCTATGGTCGGAAGAAGAAGCAAGGTATGAAGTTGGTGCAAGAGGGCTAGTGCAAGAGATGTCTCCCACTTGAAGTGCGTGTGCCACTAGTTGTGTGATGGCATAGTTAAGGAGCAGATTTTGGTGCATCTATGAAAGCTCTTCATGTGAAAGTAGAGCACCAAGGCAAGCTGGGTTTAGTAGTAAGAAGTGTCATTGGGGTGACCAAGGCTAGAGTGCACTCAAGAAGCTAAGCACGTGGAAGGAGTTGCACAAAGAGAGTAGCCTATCCTCTAGTGCTTTAGTGCACAGGTCAAGTGAAGACCAAGGAGGAGTATGGTCAAGTGAAGATAGTGAAATAGGTGGAGGTAGATAAGACCACAAGTAGCTATCTTAAGCCCGCTAGCAAAGAAGCGACGCGAGAAGGTGAAGGTGCAGGAGAGGCGCTTATCTTGGTGACCTTGGCCCGGTCATCGCATGGAGCAAGCGTGCCTCATAACAACCTAGGCGAGCGCGCATCGCCGGTGGAGCAAGTAGAGGTGTATGATCCCCTTGCTCATATATAGAGCAGAGCCCAGTTGCTCAAGGGGAGGAGCTCCTAGAAAGTAAGCTCAAGAGAAGCTCGCTTGCAAGACAAAGTGTGTGCGAGCACAAGATGAGGTGCAAGCACTAAGACTATGTGCGTTTGCCCAAATTATGGAGCTCATGGAGGCGTTCCAGATGTGTTTCTTGGAGCCTTGTGTGAAGGCTTACCTTCAAGAAGAGCCTGGAGTATGTGGGAGTGAGCATCTAGCCCAAGAAGAAGACTATGATGGAGTTTGGTGCACCACGAGCGAGACTACGCGCTCATGCCTTGTGAAGAATATAATCGTCGCTTGATGGAGACTACGACTTAATGGATATGGACCTTTGAGGAGGAGACCAAGTGTAATGGGGCTGATATGTTTTGTCTAAGATGGAGATATAAGACAAAGACCAGGACACGTAGCTAGGAGAATCAGCGCCTATACAAGCAAGCACAAAAGAGGCGTAAAATATGGACTTGGACACTCAAGTGGTAAGCGCCTTATCTTCATGATGAGTGGGAGGAGTGTTATAGTTGTTTATAGTGCTTGTAAGTAAGGTCAAGCCAGTCCCATGAGTTCATATGTAACTAAAAGATGTGAAGTGGAAAGAAGCTTGAGAGGCCTAGTATGAGGCCTGCCCTGAGTCATAGTCAAGTTTCAGAATCAGGGGTTTAAGCATGTGCCATTTCTAGGCGCGGGAGCTTGATACGTGTTGCGCGCGTGTGCGTCCTACGAGCGTGAGGCACAAAGTGACGATCTCGTTTGAGTGTTAGACTTTGATTCAGATTCTGAAATTTTGTGGAGAGGTAGTCCTATGGGTTTGAATTTAGAAAAAGTGATTTACTATAAAAATATCAAATTAAGTCCTGACAGTGCCACATGGCGGTCTGCTGGACTGTCGTGCGAGCCACATGTGTGAGGCAAGGCGCAATATGATTTCATGGTCTTAGACTTAAAATCAGGGGAAACAGAGCATACCAATGAGTTCAGAGGGGTGATACTATGGAGATTGCACAACTTCCAGGCTAAAAATGTCAGAAATGTTAGGAGGGTGTTACTTGACGTCTTGAGAGGTCACCACGAGTCACGCACATGAGTGAGAGAGTGCAATACCTCTACAAGGAGTATGGTTTAGAGCTAGAGGTAGCTAAGGGTACCAGAAGGTTCAGGAACATAGTGGACTTAGGTTCATGATGTAATCTGGTCAAAATTATAAAAGCACCACGAGTAAGCCACAGGGCGCGACGAGGAGTTGCCACTTGTCCAAGAGGGCAAAGAATGAGTATTTTGGCGATTTGGCGAACTATTATGCCTTGGATCCAGCTTTGGAGTATGTGGAGATGATGGACGGAGTATGTTACAGCCCTTGTGAAGATATTGGCCTATTCCAAGACGAAGGAGTTGAAGAGAAGATGCATTTGTGTTAAGAGACGCCATGTGTGGAGCCAATGTTTGCGATGGAGCTTTTACTAAGTGGAGCAAATTTGGAGTATTGAGTATCATCTTGTAGCCTGTTCAAGACCTGCAACTTGTATAATATATGTGAAAATGTGTTTTTCTAGCGTATATGTGAGCTCGATTCCTTATATGACGTCACTTATGCTTAGTATGCGCCGAGGACGTCGCATCTTGAGGAGGGGGATGATGTAAGGTCATGAAAGTGTAGTTTGTTTCTTTCTAGTATTTTATATGCATAGAGTGTGATTTTAGAAGAACTTTGGTCTTTATTTCAAGTCATTTGGACAAGTATTGAGATAGTTATGAATTTTGGAAGTTTTTAGTGAGTTTTTAATGTCACAGATTCTATTTAGTGACAAGGACAGGTCCAGTGACGAAAATTTCGGTTGGAGTCCAGAAAGTAGGACATTGAAACATGAGGGTTCCAGAAAGTACGTACAATTACGTAGAGTGCCAAAGTGATCGTGGAATTTCTAGAAACTCCGTGAGGAGTTAGTGGATTGTGTAGTAGAATATTCTAGAGTGTGATTGTGTGCGTGTGAGTGTGCTAGCTTGTCCAACTAGGCAAGGTCAAGTACATGGAAGNTGTACGTACAATTATGTAGAGTGCCAAAGTGATCGTGGAGTTTCTAGAAACTCCGTGAGGAGTTAGTGGATTGTGTAGTAGAATATTCTAGAGTGTAATTGTGTGCGTGTGAGTGTGCTAGCTTGTCCAACTAGGCAAGGTCACCTACATGGAAGGAGCCATAGGAGAAGGTTCTGGAGGTACCTTGCTAGAGAGGACACTTAGAGTTAAAGCATAAATGGGAAGCANTTAGAGTTAAAGCATGAATGAAATACACAAAGAAGTGAAGGGAGTCTTGTCTTGTCTAGTCTAGTCTAATCTAACCTTCTTATCTTGTACACGACTTTTCTTAATAAAGTGAGTTCTTTTTTACTCCTCCCTCATGTAGCCCTCTAACTTTTGCAAGGGTGGCATACCTAGGTCGCTCCACCTTGTGTATGCAACTAAGAAAGGTCCTCGTGCACGCTTCCACTCGCGGGTGAGGGTGCGTGAGTGTGTAAGGGCGCACTCCCCGCACCCCTCTCCCCTTTCATAAGGGAAGCTGAGGATGAGATAACTTTCTGAAAATTTCTACTAAGTGTTGGTAGGGTGGAATGAGGAACTGGTTGAGCATGGGAAGCACTGAGTGTGGGATGCTTCACTGCATGATGCAAGTGCAGGAAGACCAGGAATGGGTCAACCCCCAGCCAGTCCGCCACCGACACACGTGCAGGGGACCATCAACTCGGTCGATTTCCCACGTGCAGCAACGCACCGACCAAACGACCAGGGAATTCCCGCACGAGAAAGGGATCGCCGACACGTCGACCGGGTTGAAGGCACACGTGCTGAGAACCTACGCACGTGCCAGGGGTCCGACGCTGTTAGGCACAACATGCGGAGATGTCTTCAATGATATTTAAGTTTGACGTTGGACATACATCCCAACCTCAATGTTAGGGTGAATTTTAGGTTGCCACTTTGAAGATGTACTCATGTTGCTCTTACAAATGCGCTAATCAACATCTATTTGGAAAAGTTGTGATCTACTTTTGATCAACCGTTGACCGATTCAATATCTAACTCTAAGCTTGACTTCGAAATAAGACAAATATTGACACTCGTTGGTTGTCAGAGTCTGTCGACGAAAGTCAAGATAGCTCGTTGTTAGAAATGTTTTTGTTGTCCATGGTGAATAAAATCTCCTAAATGTATTCGAAAAATCAATGCCATCTAAAATCTTAAAATAAAGAAATTGAGACAGAGACCAATTTAGATTCACAAAATGAAATTTGTAACGTTTCTGCTTTTCTCAAGGATCTTTGATCGATATTCATTAAAAAAAGATTACTTAAAGGAAAGAATCAACGACAACTTCGCGTATTTCTACTCCTTGAGACTATTGACAAAAAAGAATGTAAAGTTGTAAAATGCGTGCTATGAGAATTGCACTCACAATGACTTTTGCAAGTCTATATACTTGCACAACATAAGGCATTGGAGTGCATCGAGTCACCTGCTAGGGCACTGGTTCATATTCAACAAAATCGGGCAAACGGGCGTAATCCGTTTGGCCGACTGTCTGAAACGAGCCATTTGGCCGTTTTGCGGTTACGCAACGGTTTCCGAAAAACTATTTAACGCCAAACAGGGGTGTTTGCGTTCACGCAACTTTTCAAAAAGTCGCGACTGTTCGGACAGTTGCGTTTAGGTACTTTTGACATGGACCAGGACTGAAGAATAACTCTTTGGCCAATTGTTCAGGTGTGAACGAAGCAAACGAAGGACGAGGGTTTGAATCCCTCCGGTGCAATGTGAACTTTGCAATTATGTTTTCGTTTGAGTTTTCGATTCTCGCGGAATCGCGATGACGCGGCCGAGAGGTCGCGGGTTCGATTTCGGTCGGTGACTCCCTTGGGTCACTTGTTCGGGCTTTCTTTTGGTTTAACGACCGTCGTTAATCCGGAAATCAATGACAGTCATTATTTGAAATATTGAAATTCAAAATGATTTATTAATTTGTAATTAATCCGTAATTAATTAACTTAATTGCGCAAAATTAATCAAAGTAACTTCATAATTAATTACAATATTCTTTTTGCAAGTATCGAAGATGTCTTATCGATTAATTTGCAGGTTGTTTTGCCAATCAACCGGAATTAGTCGGCACACGTGTGTGACAATAAATTCGTCTAAATGTACTCATTCATCGCATCCAAAGTATAACATATTTTAAGTAATTAGGAACATATTCCAAATACGCCTAAGAAGCTCAGATCGTTACATATTTGCAATAATATACTATTTTTGTTTGTGTCGACTCATCCAAGCCGTTTCTTGACTTGCATAAATTCTCAGCAAAGTCTAACAATCTTCTCAACATCTAAGTGCTACCCCAAAAATATCGTGAAAGGTCCAAGTCGTCAAGAATGAAATAAACTTCCACATAGGGATAGAGTTCAAAAACTCCGCCCATGGATGGAATTTATAATTTTTGCTTAGATTATGGACTACCCTATTACATAGGTCATCTGAATATTAAATGCAATTCTATTACGACGACAACAAGAATCATTGCCGAATTCGACATGGGGATTATACGGCCGATCATTGCGGTTAATTTTGAAAAGAAAAAACCAAATATTAATGTTCGTCCATATATTGACAAACTTCTAAATACTAGAAGTTTATCCACGAGGGAATAACTTCTTTCCAACTTTTATTTTTCAGGAACTTCTCCAACCGTTCCAGCAATGACGAGAATATAAATCTCAACTCAATTATTGCGTCGACATTCTTGAGTAGGTTCCTTTGCATTTCCACCCACCGGCGTTGGGACCCAATCTCGACGCCGTTTGTGTCGATCAAGTTTTGGGCGTTTCACTACTTGCACATGTGTAGGATGTTATGTGTCATAAGTTTTTCCAAAAAAGGGGTAGGGCATGGATAAGCTTAGAATTTACAGGCTTGAAGTGGTAATCTGTCTATCATGGGTTTTCAGTAGACCTAAAATAGAGGAACAAACATGGCCAAAATACTTGCACAATGAAATGCAAAATATTAATTTCAATCATAATGTGCAAATTTTGCGCCATTTTTGGAAAAATCTAAAAGGCATACCGTAAATACGTGGTTTGGGCAGTGTAACCGACACACCAGATCTCTTATGCAACTTGAAGCACTTGAAAGAGGTGCTAATACTAGGAGGAAATGGAGGTCTCTAACCGTAACATGGGGTGCTAACTGTCGCAACGATCCCCCAAATATTAAATTTTCGCCAAACTTGTAAGTCGATCCGTCGTAATTTGTCTCATTTTTTGTGCAATTTTAAATCTCGACGCAAAGTACTGAGGACGATTGATTTTTTGCGCAATGTCACTTGATAAGGCGCCAATAATTGCACTTTGTGCAACATATGTGGCCGGATAGTCGCCTATCATATTGATTTTTGTCGTAAATAGTTGGACCAAGATTGAAATTATTTGCATAGGAGCAAGATTTATTGAAAAAAATTGCCAACCGAAAATTCTCTTATTGTTTTCGCCAAGAAGCCCCCTTCAACTGAAAAGAGTTAGCACCATCGTAGGGGTATTGAGCTGTACTGGGAGTTGTACGGTTGGACTGCGTCATTTCAGCTATATCATGTGTTCCACAGCTGCCAATGATTGACCACTACTTGGTAGCACATGTTGACTCCTTTTCTCCAAGTCATCGCCAAACGAAAATATGCTTTAAGGCACTTTAAGGGCTCTAAAGTTGTCGAAAGTTGACGCTTCCGACGTTCCCAATATTCGCTGATAGGCGCATTCGAAGTCAAAGAGCACCTACACTGACCTACACTCACCAACAGGCTGCCTACAGGCTACACCTACGTGCCGTGAGGCAACTTGAAAAAGCCTAGTCGTGTCCCAGTCACGGCCCTCTAGAGTGTGGAGTCTGGACTCTGGAGTCTGGACTCTGCAGGACGACTCAGCACCACTGCACAGCTCTTCTCAACCTAAACTGGAGATCCTCGAGGCTGCTCGAGGAACCTTCGTACAATCGGAGGGTAGATATTTTGACATCGTACGACCTTCAACCCGCTTGAAAAGATCGGAAGCAGGTTTGAAGCTAGCTGCAGCTACGCTTTCCGTTATCAAGAAAGCATCTCCTGCTGCCTCACTACTCCACCCGAGAATCGTTGAAGCCCCTCTTTCTTACTTTTTGTCCGGCCGCCATCTATATTCTTTCAGCTCTTTCAATTTGTTTTCTCTGAACACCATGGCAGACCTTGATGTGGAGTTCCGTTGTTTCGTTGGTGGCCTCTCGTGGAACACGGACGAGCGTGGTCTGATGGACGCCTTCCAGAAGTACAACTGTGTGGAGGCCAAGGTACACACATGCTGTGTTCTCCTTCAATGCACCCCATTGCTTGTGTTGCTACATTTTCAACATAAAAAGATGATGTTTTCTGTGGTGAGCTTGTCTATGACTGTAGAGCGTTGTCTTCTGTTGGTCTCTCGGGTTTTAATCGTTGGAACAATTCTAATTTATTTTTCCAATGGTTCATGTGCAGGTTATTCAAGACCGTGAGACTGGACGTTCCAGGGGTTTTGGTTTCGTGACTTTTGACAACAAGGGTTCCATGGACGATGCCATTGAGGCCATGAATGGACAGGACCTTGATGGACGTCAAATCACAGTCAATGCAGCACAGCCCAGAGGCCCAGGAGCTGGCAGGGCAGGTGGTGGTGACAGAGGCTTTGGCGGTGGTGGTGGTAGAGGCTTTGGCGGTGGTGGTGGTGGCGGAGGGGGCAGTGGTGAGTGCTTCAAGTGTGGCCAAACCGGTCACTGGGCTCGCGAGTGCCCCTCAGCTGGGGGAGCTGGTGGTCGGAGCAGCAGCTACGGTGGTGGTGGTGGAGGTGACCGCTACGGTGGTGGTGGAAGCCGTGGTGGAGATCGCTATGGAGGAGGTGGGGGTGGAGGTGATCGCTATGGAAATGGAGGTCCTTCACGCGGTTATGAAGGTGGCGGCGGTGGTGGAGGTGGCTACAGAGACCGTTCCAGCCCTTATGACCGCCCAAGCGGTGGAGGAAGCCGTGGCAGCTATGAGCGCAATTAAAGTTTTACGGTAGAGAAAATATTGGAACTTGCTTGACATATTTTCTGAAGTTCTTGTCACATCCTTTCTGTGCACAGATGTTGCCCCTTAGAGCTATATACGAGAGCAGTGCCCAACAGGCAAGGACCTAATTGCCACTGGTACTTGTCCTTCCTATTAACGGATGAAGGTTGTCCGGTGAGGCATAGTGGAGATATCTCATTTGTAGGAGGCATTCCTGTATATATGCAGCAGTTGAGGAGAAACTGAGATACTTGTAGGCATACAATTCATGCTCGGTACTTCTAGGATCATACACGCCTGGTGACTTCTATCGGCCTTCAGGCTCATGTTCACTTTTACCCCCTGGGCACTTTATGGCACCTTCTGGATTTCTCGCAGTGTGGTTCATGGCTTTGGCGACATGGTGGACTGTGTTCCCCGCCGTTCGTGGTGTTACTCATTTGGAGGATTCATTGTCAGAGTGCGGCGTGTTGCTCTATGCATCTTCAAACTAAGTGGCGGGAGCAAGAGATTGAAAAGTGGACTGAAGCACCCTCATTTTACTGGAAAAGCCATCCTAGGGAAGTGTGGGGAAGAGAACTGTGGGGAACTTGGAACAATGGAAGGAGGAACTCTGAGAATCCGGGGGTTTGATCTCGTTTCTTGAGCACGTTGGATGGTTGATACTACTTCCTGGACCACACCTGGGCCTGCACCATATCTCAGAAGTCTTTTATTTTATGGTTCATCGGAGACAGGGTCACGGAAGCTCCTGTTTCTTGGCCACAGTTTGACCGCGGCGAGTCCAAGCGTGAAGTTCAATGTTTCCTGTATTACCTCCTAAGACCGTGGAGATGACTGCAGTTCTCTATTCACAGAATTCTGATGGGCTGACTCAGTTGGACACTTGAAGGCATGTGAATGCCGTGCCGATAGACTTGCAGAGCTCAGTGACCGATGTGGCTGCACCACACGTGGGAAGGTTGGTATCTGCTTTGTCTCAGTTTCCATTGACAGGTGAGACTTCGGCCTTTTTTCTGTTTCTATGTGCGGTAATGTGTAGCGTCACCGAGATTGCTGAGGTGATGACAGGATGATAGATGAGCTTCTCTTGGTACATGCTTCATGCTGAAAATCTGTTAATTATTTGCTGTCAGTTTTCGAATATCTATCATGTTAGCTCTTGTGGATAGGTTTGTGTGTACTTGCAGTGGCCCAAGAGTTATGAATTCTGATTTGTGGTGAGTGATAGTTGGCTCCTGACTGCAATATTTTCAAGACTTTCCAAGCCTGCAGACTTTCGCAAGCGGCGGGATTCCAGAGCTCAATCTGCCCAGTATGCAGATAATTCATGGTGATGCCGAGTGTTTTTGGTGTCTCTGTAACGAGTTGCCTGCCTATAGCTCCAGTTGGCATGACTTTTAAGAATCATGTTGTCTTGATTGTGCATTCCCCAATCTGGTTTGTACCTATTTGTGTCTGCATGTCTTTCACTCTTCAGTATCAGCTTGAATCTGTGGGTCATACTTGGGGGAGAGACTCCCTATGCGTCTACCTATGGCATTGAAAACTTATGTATTTCTTTCTTGTATCCTGGAGCAGCTGCTGGTACACCCCCTCGGCGACTGAAGCATATCTTCACTAGGCAACTGCTGCTGATTGGCCTCTTATCCTGACGAGGAGTTACCTGCTTTTTGGCGATGCAGCATGCAGGCATGATGGGACCTTGTATGTGACGTCATAGGATGACATCACAGGAGTCATGCTGCTGGTCGTGATCCTTGTCCCTGTTCTGCCATCTTGGTTGAGTTGGCCCCACATGCCACGACATCCATGGGGCAAGTTATTGCCCTGCATAAAATATAGGAGTAGGACATATGCACAAGAGGTTAATATAGCCGAGCTCGTGACATCCACTTTTGTTTGTGGCATTGAGTTTCTCTTCTAGGTCCAAGTGAGGGCCCTGCAGGGGTTGCTGTTGCGACATTGCCTCAAGTGGGTTTGTAGGAGGCGAGCTAGATGTGGAAGAAAGGCCTGTTGTGTCCAAGGTCGTGATTCGTTCATGACCTTGGACACGACAGGCCTTTCTCCCACATCCACTCACCTATTCTGTATCATGTAGATGTGGAAGAAAGGCCTATCGTGTCCAAGGTCGTGATTCGTTCACGACCTTGGACACGATAGGCCTTTCTCCCACATCCACTCACTTATTCTTTACCATGTAATATGGGTACTGAAATGTAGAGCCGTAAGGTTGCAATTTTCGATAACCAATTATTTCGATTCATAATTGCGCCCTACTAATGCACTTTCAATATTCGGATGTACTACTGCATTCAGTTTCTTTCTTGTATGCTTAGCCACGACATGATCTGTGGGAGAAACTGATGTCTATTGGGTTTCAAACTTTCTTCTCATAGCAAGGTCATGAAATTCAGAGAAATGTTGTAAGTTCACATCAATGAGAATGGGTGAGACTGGTTGCTGGTATGCATCTTTGAGCATATACTGAATAAGTTGTTTTTATAAGGTATCGATGGCAGTGAAATTGAGAATCACGGAAAGGACAAAAGAAAGACATTTGGACAGCTGACGTGTAAGTCAAAATCTCACATAGGCCTCCCTTGTTTACATTGGAACTTGACAAAGTCAGTTACATCATCAGAGTCCAGATTCAGAAAGACCACAGTTCGAACGTGTGGCTGCAGCTTACAGTAGAAACTTGATCCGTGTCCATCTACCAAATTGTGCTTGCCAGAGCTGAGCAACAACCCTTGTATCATATGATACAAAGGAGGTAAGCCAGCGGGGTTCTCGATAGGGCTTTGAACTGCAAGCTACAAATGGCTTAGGTAATTTGTTGGCCTTGCACTTCACTGATCATTAATTTGGACTTCCATAAATCTGGCACATATCTACCCCACTATTTAACGCATAGTAAGGTGATGTTCTGAATAATTGAAGAGCAATGTGCTACGGTGCATGCTCAACACGCTAGGCGCCTTCCATCAACAACAGATTATTCCATGATATTTCAACACTTGTGAGCTGCAGCACACTGCTACGCACGTATGAAAAAAAAATTTGTGTACATAGCACTTAGTCGCAACTCTGGAGTCAGTGTCATGCTTTGTTCTCTCTTCAGTGGAACACTGATGGAATTAACACATCAACTGGGATCGTGTTCAAGAATGTCGTAGGGGCCCGAACAAGTTCACAAACTCACAGATGCTAGTCATGAAGCAGAGCACTTGCAGCAAGGTGATATGGAAAGTTCACATCTTTGCATATTTCTGCACATGCAAATGTCTTACTGGTATCCACGAGATGTTGGATGATGTGTAAGCAGCAAGAGTCGACACACGATGACCTGAGACTGTCAGCAATCCTACAATTGTCCCATACAGACACGCAAAGTGAAAGGCTACAAAAATATTTCCGAGCATCAGGCGGAGCCCGGTACAAGTTTGTCCTCTCTCTCTCTCTCTCTCACACACACACACACACTAACTGTCACGCAAAGTGATGTGTGTTGTATAACCGCAAGGGAGTAGGGGGTAGGCTCAGTGTGTGCGCTACAAGATGCCACCCCTGGCTCCTCCCTCAAATCTATTACAGGAAAAATAATAACTGCTATTCTAGCTGGCGGTGGCGAGCGCATTGCGACTACTGAAGGGAGTGAGCAATCAATAAAGATTGGCCCTGCTGCTACTGACAGCTTCTGTCCGCAAACGACTACGCTCTACACAACCGAGATGACATTGTCCTACATGCTTCCGACGCAAGCCTCGCTCTGCTGGCAGCAGGGTGCCAGTGACTGGCAGCGACTCGCACGGAGGAGCTGGCAGATGATGACGTTGATGGAGACAATGATAATAGTAGTGATGAAGATGAGGAGGAGGAGGAGGGCAATGGGGTGNGGGCTGCCAGGTGGCACTGCGGGCGTGCTTGATGTAGCTCCCCCCAAGACTCCCTTCGACATGATGATGACTCAGGGGAGCATCTTAGTCAGCCCGAGCGACGAAGACGGGCCGCCAGCAACCGAAGTGCCCACCGACGGCTTGACGGAGGAGGAGGAGGAGGAGGAGGTGGTGGCAGGGGTGAGAACGTAGAGGGCCACATCGTGCGACTCCACGATAGCGCTCAGCAAGCCTTGCAGAGCGTTTGGTAGCGTCTTCCCCTGCGTCAAGTTTTTACCACGCACGCACATGCACACGCGCGCGCACACACACACACACACACACACACACACACACGGGCGCATCATGAGCATCGTGCTGCCAAGGTCGAGCCCTCGGTGGAACACTTTCTCAAAACATCATGCGTATGAGCACACACAAGCATATACATGTGCCTGAAAGTATACATGCAAGCCTGCGCGCGCGCGCGCGTGTGTGTGTGTGAGTGTGAGCTTGCACGGATACAGAGGCTCGCAAGGATAGAGTGTCGATAACAGCCACACTATACTGCCACAGCCAGACTCGGCACGACCATGACCACCTTTGGCGCACGCACCGGAATCGAGCACGCCCTGCCTGTGAGTGGCACCACGCAGACAACTTACTTAAAGCTACGGTTGTTACTCTTCTTCCTGAAGCCCAGCTCTCATCCATATCCACAAACACACGCTTATCCAGAGACACACTATTCAGTCAAACGCTTCTCCTCAGCGCAGCCCCCAACGCTCTCTCAATCCTCGCTGGAAGACGGGCTTGTCCAAGTCAGCCCGCCAGGTGCGAACGGGGGGGCCTCCGGCTGCTCCGCAAGCCTCGTTCGTTTGCAGCAACTCGTTCTCTCTATTTTTGCACAAGCCCCCGTCTGCCGCTTCCTCTCCGACAGAGTGTCGGTGCAGTCTGTGAACGTATTCATAATTCCTGAGGAGAGAGCACGCTCAACCGCGCAGTCATGCAGCCACGCGCGCGCCTCACAATGCCTTATGCGAGATGAAACAAGAAAAGAGTCTTCCTTCTCGGCCCATCCCTTTGTGCTTACACGCCTCTCGTTCCTCCCGTTCCTCTCAGTTCTCTGGTCATGGGTCTCGGGAGCAACGGACCTGCCAGAGGTCGCGCGCTGTCACAGACGCGTCAGACGGGAGGCCCACGTCGCTCCAGGCGGCGGAGATGTTCGCAGTCTTTGTGCCCCGATTGACGAGCGCCACCACCACCCTGTCGCCCGTCAAGGGCCCGGCCCACACCTGCACCGTCAAAGGAAGCACCACCATCCATGTCAATGGAGGATATCAGAAAAGGATATCAGAGGAAGATATCAGAGGAAAATATCAGAGGAGGAGCGGAACATATGTTTGGCCAGAGGGGTGGCTCCTGGGCATAATTGCCGTTGTCCTCGTCGATTGCCATAACGGATAGTTTTCCGTATAACTACGCCGGACACGTGCAAAGGTCCACCGCGATTGAATTTTCTTTCCCTTCCATTCAAAAATTCAGCCATAGCATCTCCGCCCAAAGGTTCTTGCCCTGCTCACTATTCTCGCCCATACACAACAAGTACCTCTACGTACATATGTGTGTCTGTACACACACCTAAGGGTGTGCCCATCTTCCCCAAGCTTCCGTTTTTCACCTTAAAGCGCCGCGTGAAGCTTGGGTGCGATCGGAGCCCGGCAAAGAGCTGCAGATGAATACCACAGTCATCACGGTGCTACGCGCATCCCAGCGCTGGTGGGGTGTTGGGGTGGCCTTTGCCATTCCACACAGATGGTGGGGGCAGAGGGTGGTGAGTGCGGGCGAGCCAAGGTTGTCGAGTCTCCCCCCCGCCCTGGAACTCTCACACGTAAGCAGACGCACGACACGAGGCACGAAGCACCTCCACCTCAGCAAGTCCGATCGACACGGGCGAGGGCCAGCTCGAGATTGCATAAGGAGCCATGGCAGGCATCGCACCCCACCCTCTTACATCGTTAATTCCTGACTACCTCTGCTCTGGAACACCTATCCTCCCTTGCATCTTCCTAGCCCCGGGCAAAAATATTTGAGGAATTCAGAACCAGAGTCAGCCCCTCTCCTCCTCACCCTCTCTTCCCTCCCTCCCTCCCTCCCTCCCTCTCTCTCTTCCTTCCTCTCACCCTCCCTCCCCCCCTCTCTCTCTCACACACACGAAGAGACAAGTGAACGAACCGACAAGTGAACGCATGCCAGCCAGTTGCTACAAAGGAGGAGTTGGCAGGTAGGGAGGAATTTGGCGGTGCTTGCCACCTGGCACCCAGTTCCGCCTCCCTTCCTGTGCAGAGCAAAAAGAAGAGAGAGAGAGGGAGGGAAAAGGAAACACACACACACACCTCAAGGCTGCCAGCTGTCTGCTTCACCTTCTTCCCCTGCACGCCCAGAGCATCTGCAGCCGCCACCACAGCACAGCCAGGGAGCCTCCGCCGGCGAGCAGGCGGCAGAAACATCTCCTGCTTAGTCATAGGTCGAGACACATGCGGTTAAAACGTTGGAGGAAAACTTCAGTAGAGTATGTGTTTGTCCAGAAGACCGAGTAAGGCTGGGGGGCAAATGTGCGTGCACCGACCACTGCAAAACCACATGCGCATGTTTCTCAAGAACCAGCCACTGCAAAAATGTGGTGAGCAACCTGCACATACATACACATGTTTACGTGGATCTGCACTGTGTCACTGCGTGTACGTATGTTTGCGTGTATGCGTGCACGCGCGTGCGCGTGTGTGTGTGCGTGTGTGCGCGTGTGTCTTACGCATGTCCGACTGTCTGGCCACATTCCTCTCATTCCAAATACACACGCGCGTAGATGAACCCTCCCGTTGTGGCGCCCTGTGTATGTATGTGTGTTCTTCTCGCACACAGCTCACATACACGCCGACACGCCATTCACACACACCCCCCACCAACAACCGTTCTCCACTCGGCTTACGGCTAAATCCTGCACGCCACCAAGCAACGCTCCACGTGGCACGAGGATGGGCCACCACAACAGGCGACCGTGCGCGGGAGCTTGGCAGCCGTCAGATCGAGGGCATCGACGGGACACGCGGCGGCTCACCTTGATTCACGGCGATGATCTCCTTGTTGAAGAGGATCGTCTTGGTGTCCTCCGTCATGTTCGTGATGTCGCAGCCAATCAGCAGCGGCGCCTGCAAGGCCCCCCTCAGAGATCTCAGTGAGCTTTAGGGCGAGGTTTCGGGTTTCGGGTTGATCGAGCGTGCACCACCCCCCCCCC
>WELA01003918.1:274050-289692 GCA_009602735.1 Mesotaenium endlicherianum
CCCCCCCGGTTACAATGCGACCCCATTTACAACGCTACCTGTCATTATAGGGGAATGACTACGCCCAGCCCAGCCCACAAGCGCAGGGCTTCCCACATCAACGCCGCTGCCTGTCGTTGTTGTGGAGTGACCTTTTTGCCCGCCCCACTTTTACACTCTTCGCCTTAGACGACCCCACACCACACGTGCGAGGCCTTCTGCCGTTCTGCAATCGAGTGGCTTTGCCCCGCCCCCATCTCCTCTCTACCTTCTGTTCTCTACAAACCCATTCCGCACAACCCGTGTCCTTTCCTTGAGGGCTCTGCAAACTACTGCTTTGCAATCGGGCGCGCTCCGAGCTCAAGGGCCTGCATCCTTAGGATTTGTCAGGGGAGGTTTTGTGGTGATGCAGGGTTTCCGACACACGGGAGGTGTGCAAGAGTTAGGGTGTAGGGTTGAAACCGAGAGGCGATGACTCGTCCAACCAGCCCTCCCATAAGTTTGGCGGATGAGGATCTCGAAGGGAGTACAGATTGTCACAAGTTCCTGTCTGGTCTGCGTCTCGTGTCTCGTACCGACCTGCTTCAGCAGCGCAGCAGTGAGACGATGTACACAAAAAGCCCTCATGGGGGCAGATGCGGACAAGTATGGGCAAATGTGGGCAAATATCGGCATTCAATGCGCACCTTCATGAGAGCCCACAGGCTGAAGTGGACGCGGTACTCGGACGTGCTCATGCCTCCGTTGCCCACCTCCAGCATGTCCGGATCTGCGACTCGTGTCACGCGCACACACCCCCCTTCCCCCACCCAACGTTCATGAGCAATAAGAAGCAGCGAGAGCCGACTCAATCCCACTCGGGGCTCATCAACTTTATTGACTTTATTGACTTTCTCTACCCCCCCCATACGCTCCTGTTGATTTAAGGACGCCTTGGGAACGAGGACGAGCTCCTGCAAGAATCTTTTGTTGTAAGAATCTGTTCGCACTAAGAACCCAGTCCCGCCCCAGGAAGAGAGGGCTTTTGGCAACTGTAAAATGATGCACACTAGTGTCTTATGTTTGCTACAAGTGTGTAGCAGCTGCTGAGACTCCGACATGGATTGAGGACAGCAGATAAAAGCAGTCAGGGTTTGAGTTTACGATTTGAACCCGCAGTTCAAAGCCCCGAAGTTCTTGATTGACGTGTCAATGTGCTGATTCACAATGACAACCACATGATTTCGTACAAGTGTATACTACACAGTTCGTTGATTGCGCTTCCTAAGAAGACACCAAGTGTGAAAACTCCCAACGTCTGCTGAGCACCCAGAAGCCCCGGCTAGGTTGGGGCTGAGATATTTCAATTTGCGGAGACACGCACTGCGCAAAAGAGAAGGCCAACGAGCACACCGGCATGCAAGCAAACAATGAAACAGATCCAATGTTGCACAGAAGGGTCACAGAAGGATTACAAAAGGAGTCTGTCGTGAATGATATGGGATTGTGCTGTGCTGTGCGCACCATTCCAGCCGCCAGGGCCGGCATAGTCCGCCCACAGGTTGTTCCAGTCAGCTATTCCGATCATGCTGCAGCCCCATAGTTCAAAAGTCAACCGTGTCAGCTCGTTGCTGTGTTGTTGGGCTCTTGGCCAAGGTACTCAGTGCTCATCTACTGGTGAGCAACCTCACCTGCAGCTACATGAAGAAGATCATACCCTTCAACTCTGACCATCACACGAGTTTGCCTCGCGTGTCCTCTCTTCCCAGCTCCCACCTGTCACTTTTTATCTACTTTTAGAAAATGACTAGTGGCGGTCTAAGTCTCGTGTGCCCAGACACGCCAGTGCGAAATAAAACAAAATAAAAATTAAAAATTAATTACTCATCAACAGCAGCCCACACTCAGACGATAACAGGTGCGCCAAGCAAGTGCCACACGCTTGCCCCGTCGGACACAAGCAGGTCGCTTTGGCTCATGTCCCGACTGTGCAGCACTGCAGTAGGCACAAGCAAGAAGGCTGTAGAGGTTGGGCCAAAAGAAAGCCCTCCCCTACAGTCAGCCCCCCTAGAGTAATGCAAGACCCTAGCCAGCATGCTGAGGATCCATCGAGGCAGAGAAAATAAGAAACCCCCCTCCCCTCAGTAAACGGCTGGCAGAGTTTCTCAGTGCCTCATGCATGAGACAGATAGTGCACGGCACCTGTCCCACTGGTCTTTGATGTCGACGGTAGTGCGCCAGCTGTTGCTTAGCTCTGGCGCCCACAGAGCTGGGTTCTCCACCCCCCTGTAAAGACAAGCGGGGGGAAAAGAGGGGGGGGTTTTGTGGTGCAACATGCTAGATGTGCTGCATGCGTGGACTAAGAAATGCACACGCAAACGCATTAGGTATCTCTGGCAAGCAGACATCACGTACCTGCACGTATACGCATGCACATGCAATGTATATGTACATACACCTCGTATGTAGATATATTTAGAAATTTACATTCACATATTTGCATGTATGTATATATGTACGTATATATATGTATATATCTCTCTCTCTCTCTCTCCCTCTCTCTCTCTCTCACACACACACACACACACGCACGCACACATGGATCCACACACCGACAGTTGTTTGAACCTGTCATTTATATACACCGATAGACAGAATCTAGAGCGGTGCTCAGCTAGTTTCTCAAGCTTGATAAGACACAGACAAAGAAAACACTCAGCATTGCCTCCGTTTACTCAGATACGCTGTTGCCGTGCACTCCAGTGTGGGAGGCTGCCGCTAGCAGTCATCGGAAGCCTGAGACATGAGTTGGGGAGGCCTTATCCTCCTCATCCTGACATTTTAATTACTGCTTTGTCACGTTCTTTTTGGAGAATTGTTACTGCTGGCAGCTGACTGGACGCTGTAGATTGATGATGAGCAAAAGACTCACCATTCACACATAGAGAAGAAGATCGGCCGGCCAGTCTCATTGAGAGCCTTCTGCATCTTCGGATATCTGCTACGTCAGCACAGTGGCTTCCACGTGTCAGTATCGGTGAGAGAAGCGGCCGACAAGATGTACAGACGATGAGAATGGAGAAAAAGTCTGGAAGAGAATAATGGGTGCGCTTGTTCAAGTGTGCGAGTACAGCAGCCAGGTGGTAGCAGCAAAGCAACTCGAATCGTCGAGCTGCAGTTGCCAGGAATGGTGTAGCGCAAGGTACAGCCCACGTGTTTCAAGAACTAAGAGAGGATGCGGCGAAAAAAGGATGCGCCAGGTGGCACGTAAGTGATCCATATTGATCAACTGAGGAAAACGACACCCAGCAATTAGGGATTTCACACCACCCCCGTGCTGAGTTTTCGCAGCCAAGGAGCAGCAGATGGTGAATCTGTTGCTCGCCTGCAGGTGTTCTCATAAGAATCTTACCTCACTTTGGGTGGGGTGAGATCGTCAAAGCAGTTGTCGTACTTGAGGTAGTCTACACCCTGCACTTATCACCAAAACAATATTATCATTTAAAAAAAAGATTTTATCTGTTATAAATTCAACAGTCCTTAAAATTTTAATAAATAAATTTCATCAAATTTATGTATCAGCCCTGATTTCGAGTAACGCGGTATCTGCAAGAGCCACCAAAGTATCCCAGGCCACAAGACTTGCATGGGTAATGGCAAAAGGCACCCTGCATTGATTTGCATCGCAGCAACAAGGCGTGTGGTGGCAAGCCGAGTCAACTAATATGCTGTATCACCTGCGGGGTCAGCCTTAGCATCCTAGGAAGAATAAAAGTCACAGCACAACAGAAGCACACCAGTGGTCTGGATGCAAGCACCCGAAATGACTCAAATGTGTAATACGCGGACAGCTTCGACTCCTACCAGCACAGCTGCGAAGCCTAGCACGCGCATGCGTGCACACGCACCCCACACACACACACAGCACACAGACCACTTCTCCTTCGGTCAACAGTCAATACGGGAGGAGGTCGACACTCACCCACGACGCAAATGTTTCTGCATCCGTCTTCTCGTGGTACAGGGATCCAGGCTGCCTCGCGCATGTGAAGAACCTGCCAGCTCAGCTCGGCCCAGCTCAGGCAGAGGTGAGCCCTGAGATCGACTCATGCTGACTTGGCGCCTGAGCCAATTCAACGAATTGGGTGTGCTTGGTATTCAAAACCATCACTCGGGGAACAATGT
This sequence comes from Mesotaenium endlicherianum, assembly GCA_009602735.1. Classification (NCBI taxonomy): domain Eukaryota; kingdom Viridiplantae; phylum Streptophyta; class Zygnematophyceae; order Zygnematales; family Mesotaeniaceae; genus Mesotaenium; species Mesotaenium endlicherianum. The sequence continues at coordinate 278,194 of WELA01003918.1, forward strand.
GGTAGTTACTAGCCCGGTCAAGATTCACGCTAACGTGAACAGCACCCAGGTGCTAGCTGGTTTCAGTACATTGTGTTATATCACACTTGTCAAGCTCCTCCAAAGTAGTGGCAAACATTAAGAGCATAACACAGTTGTGCTTGTAAACATGTCGCCTGGAAGGTTCAACCTTTTTGTCTGTGCTATACCAGCACTTCGACGAAGAAAAGCATCCGTGAAGCAAGGACCCCTTCTAAGGCTTAGCAAACGTGGTCGGCTTCATCCCCGTAAACAAGCTGCATGAGCGCTGCGTTTGGTGTTACTGGAGCAGATAGAGTATATTCTGATTGCTAGCTAAAATAAAACTGCCGTTTCAAAACCCACACGCTTGGGCTTGTCCTCATTCCAATTCTATCACTCCTGGTCAATCAAGCGGAAAAGAGGTGATACAGCACTCATAGCATACATGAAAAAAAGTGCTCTACGCGCAAAATGAAAGTTTGCTTCTTTCGCCCCACCACCATCAAGCATGCACCAGGTACAAACATACATGGAGGAGTGACAAGGCGGAGAACAAAAATGGACCAGAAGGGAATGAATTGTACAGCCACAACGCACCCAGTGAAGCAGGAAAAACCAATCAGTACCTCAGGTCTGACAAATTCAGGAGATGGAAGAATCAGAATATAAACTCAGGACTTCAGAAGAGCTCAAAAGAATCAAGAATGGAGCGTACCCGGCGTCTGAGTAGATGCCGAAGCTGAGGTTCTTGCCGTGGATGTAGTCCCCCAGGGCCTTCATTCCCGACGGAAATGTGGAATTTCTGGCTGTCAGTCTTCCCTATAACCACAGCCAGAGTTGCTCAGAAGACAAGCAGACGCCCCTCCCGGGCCTAATCACTGCTGCACAATCCGTGATCAGACCTCATCCAAAGCCTTGATTCAAGAGACGCGCGCTTTGCTCTTCCCTCTCGACACGATGACACCAGATGGCGCGGTAGACAGGAGAGACAAGGGAGAGGGTGACTGTGGCTTCGGTCTCATGTATATCCTCGTGAAGCAGAAGAACACACTCCACGCGAATTTTCTCCAATCACTTTGCTCACACTGCAGGGCTCCATGAGCTTTTTAATCAATTTTTGAATCAATTTATACATCAGTTTAAAAAGCATACTATTAACTTATTTGTGCAAGCATAAACATACAGAAGTTGAGGACTCCACACCTTCAACTAACTATACACAGATCTGCTTGATTTACACGAGTAAAAGGTTGTGAACGGCATACACAGAACACATATAGAAGGTCCACATGCATATGCACATACGCATGAACTGTATGCCAGCTAAGTGCAAGTGGTTGCCACACACGAGAACAAAAAAGCACCTCCGTGTCACGGGTGAGCTCAGCCCAGCAGTCATCTGCACGTTCGTCATAACAGAAAAAACGAAATCAGAACGTTTCAGGTGCATCGTCGAGATTTTTTTTTGGCCATCATTTGTTTCTGTGCACCACGAAGCAAGCATACTCTGCTCCTCTTAGATGTGAGAATCCGATATTGTAAGAGAACATCCAAGCACCAAGCAACAAGCACATCAGAGGGCCCATCCTGCACTTCCTTTCTGATTTCTAGCAGCACAAGTCTGTCAGCTGCAAGAGTTAGACATCTTTTTCAAATCTTTATGAGCTGTTCACTTCCGCTGCCAGTCATGCTAAAAGGGAGGGTCTTCAACAATCAAGGGGGAAGCAGACATGAAAGGATGGACTAGAGGGCGCATCTCACCAAGATTGAGGTGGTTGTATCCCAAAGCTGCCAGCCCGGAAGAAACAAGTGTGTCGGCTGCACATTGCACCAGACATGGCACCGAGGGAGGTGCCAGAAAGCGTCCAAACGGAACCAGCAGTCCCCCAAAAAACAAGAGAAAGATTCAGACAAGTACCCATGACAAGATGCAAGAAGAGTAGAAGCGCTCTAATTATGCAAAAGAATCTCAGCTGCAGGGAAAGGACTGGCGGGATATGACCACTGCCTATGCAAGTTACGTCAGTGCCACATGGCACGCCTCCAAACCTGCTGGGCTAGTGGAAGCACTCAAAGCTGTGAGTGGTGGAGCAGAGCGGAGTGACACCTGTGCTCTTGATGAGCTCTTCGTCAATGTTGCAACCGAATCTGTTCCAGCTATTCCACCTGTCGGGAGTCAATCAAGAAGCACGGCAGGGAGGATACTAATCAGTACACTGACATGCTGGATAATTCCCTCCAGGGAGCAAAGCAGAGGCATACGAACAACAACAAGCAAGGTACAGTAAGGAGCCAAGCAAACATCATTGCATACATACTGCTGAACTTCTGACTCAGCCTGCTTGACGTATCCTGTCGACAAATTGTTGCCTCCTAGTGTCTCACACTGCTTGCACAATACAGACTTCAGCTGGACCCCACTCTTCATGAACAACCACTTGTCCTTCAGTGCTTCACCCCCCACTTCCCAGTTTCTTGCTATGCTAAAGAGCGCAGCACAGCCAGTTGAGGTCTCCCATGTCATAAAGATATGCAAGCATGAGCCAACTATGTGCACCACGACAAGAGACTGCCACAGAAGGTGCATAAGAGCTGAGGTGTGAACACCTTCTCGTGTTGCTTTGAAGCAATTGCTGAGAACCATTTACTGTCACCCTATTAGAGGCATATACTGTTCCTACACATTGCAGACTGAAGACATTGAAATTGGACTAACCCCATCTGCGGAGTTTGGCCTAAGCCATTATCAAGCTCCAGCTTGACGAGCTTGGGCAACACCACGTCGGCTGCTGCAGAGATTTTTAATGTGGGAGCCTCAGGATCTGTAGCATTCATAGTAATCTCGGGCAGGCGGCGGGCCGAGGTGGCCAGCTGTATTTGAAGCAGAAAAAGTACCACCAGCACTGGACGACCAAAGCTGGAAAGTGGCAGCTGCAACAACAACACCGCTTCCATCAGGGCCAGGTGCCGTAAATATCTGGTGGAGTGAAAACTGTTGGAAGTTCTGTGCTACTTGATAGCTCTTAAAGCGAAATACATCAACATTTAGCCCAATACAAAAGCAGTCATAGGCAAGAAATGCGGCCGAAAAGTGCTCTCCTATACCACATTGCAACAGAGCTACTTAGTAATCCATCAGAACTATCAGACGATTGCTGACTTGATCAGTATAAATCAACAGGACATAAGTAAAGAGTGGAGTACATGTGCATTGTCAAGCTCACCATTCTTGCTAAGTTCTTCATGTTGAGCGCCTGCAAGACCTGCTGCCTGAATTTCGGGGCACACAATAGGAAGAAACCGAATCACGCAGTGAGCATTACCCCTACTGACGAACACTCCTGTTGAGTCAGTCAGTTGAATTGATCACTTTACAATCCGGAACACCGGAGTCGTCCTATGTAGTAGTGCATACCGGTGTCACGAATGCTAACTTATAGAGATGGCTCGCCCTTTTCCCGCGAATAGCAATGGAGGGGCAGCGGTGACATTCTCGAGGGGGACGTTGCCCTCGAGGTGCTGATTATGGACTACGCCCTGGGCGCGCCTGCATTCTCCCTCTTTTCCCTAAGTAGACACGGTTGCAACCTTTTTTGTGCAATTTCACGTGCACGAAACTCGCGAAGGTATGGCATTCCAAGTGTCGCTTTTCTGTCTGGCAGATTAAGCGACTATTTGACATGGTTTGACATAATTGACAGCTTCGACTGCATAGTAGAGCAATTTTTTTAGCAAACCCATGTAGCTTGCATGCATGTAACAAACAATCTAACACGAGGAGGACCATGTCAGCCAATGTCAGCAATAAGCGCGAACTTTTGACTGATTTTTGATTTTCTGGATATTCTTAATGAAGGAAACTGGGAAAGTGGTTGCTGCTGATTCTGGCTAATCATAGCGAAACTGACTGGACCTGGTCCGGGACCAGAGTCGGGACTCGGGACATTTGTCGAGGCCTCTGACGTTGGAAATAATTTGAACACTTGGCAACTTTGATGTCGGTTCATAAGAAGGCCTTCCAGGTCACGGATAGGCTCAGTACAGGTTTCCTCTTAATTAGTGTCGCCAATGTTTTGCATGTGACCTTTAGTACCAATATCCTTCCCAGTATAGCCCGCGGAACGAATGACTCTCTTAGCAGGTTTGTGCTATAGGTGAAACGATATTTGGCCCTATTTAAAGTAGAAAATAATAAATATTCCTGGGGAGAAGGGTATCTCGAAAGCCCTCTAGGTATGAAAATTAGAAGCTAATCAATGATTGAAAAGAGAAACAAGGAAATAAACAAGGCTTCAGAAGAGTGATAACTAAACGCTTGTAATCTCCTGGCCATCATACTCCAAATTTGGTGACAACGACATGGTACGGGTTCACTCCCCCGCTCAGATTGTGCTTCCCAGCGGACCGTTTGTTTAGCCATGGTTAATAAACTGAAAGTTAGGTCATAGCTTGCGTATCCCTGCTGTCGTTTGTGACCTTGTGACCTCACGGGTGCGTCTTCTTGGCCACAGTCGATGTTTGTCAGAGTGAAAAGGATGAAGACAACGTACTTTGTCCACTGCGAGCCTTCGGAGTCAGCTCTAGAGCTGAAACAGAAAGTTGAAGCTCTCACTGAGCATCCCGTCGAGGAGCAACGTCTCATTGTCCTACCTTCAGAAACTGTCCTGGACGATTCCAAGACCTTAGCAGACCAGAAGGTGAGCTGATCCGTCGCCCCACTTTGAGGCTCAGGCTCATGCCCAGGCCCAGGCTCAGGCTTAGGCTCAGGCTACTTGTTCTTTCTTGGCATTCAAGAACTCAAATCTCTTGCCTTTGGCTCAGCGTACATTGCGTTGCGCAGTCTTCCCACAATCGTTCATGCTTGGAACGTACCCCTTGCTCGGCAGATTCCTTTCAAGGAGCCAGAGTGGTGATTTCATATAGGAGAGATAGATGGGGCTGCTGAAGGGCACAATTTTGAGCTGTCCATCCTTGTCCCATACTAGCACGGCTGATACTTTGACCCTGCTCTGCCCAGCTGCGCAGTTTGTGTAATTTTTTGTCACTGTTTTGATGCTGATATACACTTAAATTAGTTTACACGGAGAATATGTGTACATGCTCTGTGAGGGCTTGTAGGCCCCCTTCTCACAAATTGCTTCGTGAATCCCTTATTTGGATTCACCCCAGTCATGTGTTGTGTTAGGCTTCTTGCAACACTGCAGGCTGGCTAGATTTGATATTATTGCTGCCGGGCACCCTAACTACCACGCTCAGCCAAGCATGGGTATTCGAAGCAGTTTCCCCACCAGTCCTGATGGTGGGTGTGTTATTCATCTGGTGATACTCCTTTCTTGCCCTCATCAGGTGGAGAACGATGCTGTCATAGCCTTGGTGTTTCCAGACGGTAAGAATGAAGAGCCCTTCTCTTCTTTCTGTGTCAATCCTACTTCCGTGATGTCATGTCGTTAATTGGCTCTGTTGAGCACTGTCAAGCACTGTCACAGTGAAGCAGCTAAGTGTATTTTGATATGGAGTTCCGACACCCTTGAGCAACCTGTGACCGCCGTCTTAGCTTTGCAAAGTCAGTTGCTGCATGCGAGTCTTACTTGCATGCCTGCCAGCTGGGCCAAGCATGGTGGCTTGCACCTAGCTCTTGTTGGAATACAAGAGAAGGATATGTGCTTGAAGGGCAAGGCGTCGTGGTGCACGGCCACAAATGCATGCAAATGCAGTTGGACCTTATCTTTGTGTCTTGGCCGTCTGGCATGTACTTAGGAGAGGTGAGTTACTTCTTGGTTGAGAAAGAACCTACAGAATGATGTTTTACTAAATGATGTCTTTACTGCTTGGCCCTGCTTTGACCCCTACTACCTTCTACGTTGTTTTATTTGGTGCTTCAGGCTCTGGCGGGTGGGAGAATGTCCAGATTGACAGCCTGGCAGATCCTGGAAGCGTGAATGAAGCTGGCGGATGTTGACTTCATCTGCCTCTTGCGTCAAAACAAAAGAACGAGACACCTTTGTATTGGAAGGTATCTATACTAGATAAGAGTAGTCAACTAGTGAAAGCAGCCACCGATGGATGACGTTTACTTGGTTTTGGATGATAAGCACAAACTCTGAAGCACTAATGTCATGCTGAACGTTATGCAGAAGAGCTTCTATAGTCATGTTGCATACACTACTCCTGGCAACAGCATGGACATCGGTCTCTCACAAGAAGGGGTGACGGATGTCACAACAGACACTCACGTTCACACTTGACACACACATACATAAAAAGCAAGTCAGCTAAGTACCTGGGTTGCTACAAGAATGTATGTACTTTCTGTGTTTCAGCCGCACTGAGAATACGCCAAGCTTGCCGCTTACTTGTCTTCCAAATAAGGTGTTCCCTCACAACTGTATTGCATTCTCTGTGGCTTCTCTGTGGCTACTTGGGGAGGGCAACGCAGCCAAAGCCCAGGAGCAGGGATCGCATGGCACATGTCACTTTATAACCAGGCAATGCCAGAACGTGACTTTGTCAAGCACAATAACCTACGTGAGGATCCAGAGGTATGTACGGCCTTCTTCATAAGTATATATACTTGAGAGGTGAAGCTTCACGACTGTGATGACCCTGCACGTTCTAATTTCAATACCTACCTATAGAACAATTTTCGGAAATACAATAAAAGAGCAACAACACAGAGGATGATGACAAGGGGTGCCCACTTCTTTATCAGCGCCTGCACAGCTCCACAGCAGGAGACGAGTGAGCACAGGGCTCGAAATCCAAGCTTGGTGCACTGACTCGACAGTTGGTACGGGCACTCATGTCTCATAAACCCCAAATGACATCTTCTCTCACAAAGATTTCCAAGAAGTGTATGCTTGCACCAACAAAAAATCTCCAGACATAGTGATGAGGCAAAAAAATTGAATTGCAGTTTGCAAATGCTTCTCAAGCCTGAAGTACACCCCTGTAGAGCGCACGCCATACTTTCCAATCTCTCCGTGAAACAAGAAACAGGCCAATTTTCCTCCAGTGTTGAAGCCTGCACATAGTTTCGGGACTAGGTGGACCAGGTGTCACGTCTTCTAAGCTAGAGGGCTTTCACACTAACCGAAGAGCAGCCGGGGAGCGTGACTACGGCGGGGCAAGCAGCAGTAGCAGCGGACCACGCACTGATGCCTGAACAGGACGCGCGTGCATCATGAGGCAGCTCGAAGGTTGGGGCGCAAGTACAACGCGTCTGAAGGGGGGGTAGAGAGGGTGGCCCACCTGTTGGCTCAACTCCTTTGCTTTCTTCGCGTACACACTGGACTCCTGCGATAGCCGGCTTGACACCTGGCTCAAGTCTGCACATGAAAAATTCTGCTCAGTCAGCGGCATGGAAAAGGAACCCTATAGGTCCAGGATGCCCCGTTTGGATCAAACCAACAAACGAGGTATAGTATGTACTGCACACCAGAAAGTATAGCGGGCTTGCACAGCCACTACCTGCATCATCAGAAGACACTTCTGCCTCGGGGCCCCTGAGCGATATAAGCGAGAAAGGTTTTGCAAGAAGGAGGTTGAGAGGAAGGGGGGACAGTATTTTCATAGTCATCAAGATATTGTTGTTAGACAGCAGGGCAGAGATTGGCAAGTGAGGTTCGGACCGCAATCCAGACGTGACGCACTTCACGAGCGGTTGCCAGCAGCAAGAGCCTACTGAGGGATGCTGCTTTGACGAACTCTACAGTTGGTTTTACTTCGAGTAGAAGGTGTGGCTTTGACGAGGTCTGGAGTTGGTTCCACTTCAACAAGAAGAACACGGTTTGATGCGCGCTTTGGTGCGCACACATCCCATACTCATACGCAGGCGACCTGCCTTGAGATAGCTGAATGGACACACGAGACGACGGCAAGCGGCTGGAGGGGAAGGCCGACAGCTGGCGCCCAGCGGCCACGTACGGTCGAGCTTGTCGCCCTGGCCGAGGACGTCTTGGATGTTGCGTGTCATGATCTGCTGCACCTCGATGAGGTCGTCGCTGAGCTTGGAGATGTTGCGCTGCGTGTGCGTGTCCTGGTACAGCTTCTTCGTCTTCTGTATGAACGTGTCTGCACGCGCAGTGAAGCACACACCATACACGCCAGTGCTTAGGGATACAGATTGTTGAGCAATGAGTATCGCACACACAGGCACACACACACACATACATATGCACATGCAATTCTGCTCACACGCGAGCAGACTGCTATGTTTGCCACTCACGTTTCGACTAGGACACATATAAGTAATTCATTTGTCAGCCGAGCTTTTGAAAACCTGCTGCCAACAGGAAGGCAATCTGTTTCGCTAGCCTGGGGGTTTTGGGAGCAAGATGATGGCACAATGTGCTGAAACTTAAGCCGTTTCATAGGTAGCAACTCAATTTCAGGCATCTAGACGAATATGGTGTGCTTGTGATTTCAACAATGGCAAACCTATTAGAGAGCACTGAGCTCCTCCATTTCAAGGTGCAGGTCAGGGAAACATCTCCTCTAGTATTGTTCATGGCTGTGCTTGGTGTGAGCATTAAAATGCATGGCAGGAACAAAGTATTGCTCTTTGCGGCATCTTGATTGACAAGTGTGCCGCATTCTGATTCGACTGTTCAGGGCACACACAACGCCTAACATCTGCTGTTACATCCTCTAGCTAACTTCAAAGGCAAGGAAGGACATCTGGCACAACTTTACTTCTTTGGTTTCCTCGTTGACACTCAAGAGGAAAGCATACATGCATGAACAAAGCAGGCGGACCAGTGAGACGCACTAGTGGCTCTGGACACTAGACAGATTTAGCATGACCTGGCGCAGAGAGGACTCACCAAATTTGATGAACGCATAGGGACGAGCTACAGTCTCAATTTGAGTGCGATTCACTTTCTCAAACTCCCGCTGCAGCTCCTCTAAGTATTGATAAGCAAGCTTCTTAGGGTATGCTCTGTCACAGAGCGTCAGGTAACACACACCTCCCTCAATAATATAGCTGGTGTTGGTCAAGGTATAGTTTCAAACTGACAGCTTGAGGAGAGAATGCATCTACTGGCAGCAGAATGATGAAGAGCAAGACATTGTGATACATCTGAAGCTGAAGTATAAGAGGAGTTTTCAACGCCTCATAGATAAATCCACGCTTTTCCTAATCCACCACGGCATGAAAGCAGAAACAGCCAACCTTGACATATTGGACACATAAAATTGGAGGATACTGAAAAAAGTAGGGTCCAGTCTCGATGGACATTCGAGAGGCGGCCTGGTGTCCTTGTGAAAGTTTCTTAAACAAGCTCTTTGCCTGCTGCTTATACATTTCGAGGTCCTTCTGTTCTCTTCCATCGTCTAACCCTTCTGCCAAGGGCAACCCGTCCGTGACCCTGGCTATGAGCGTAAGCTTTACCATTGATTCAGATTACCACAGCTATTCTCTCGGTGTACTCCTCTACGGTTTTAGAGATTACAAACACCTGATCCGCAATAATCTCTCAATATGCAAATTGCTGGAGAATAATCAGTCTTATGCAAAGCTTTCGCGAGACGCTTTTTTCCCGAATGTGTAGAAGCAGACCAACAAGTATTGAAGCATACAAGTGTACAAGTAACTATCATGGAGCACGCTAATCAAAGAGGCGTCAAGAAATTTGAAGTATCTTCACCCAGCTTTGTCTATGTGAAGCCAAAGCCAATATAAAAAACAAGACTGACGACAAGTTGAGGTACGAAGTAGGATCAACAGGAAGTCATCAGAAGGCTAATGCTGTAATTTATGTACGAAGTGCTTAGACTTGAAGTGCTTTCTCTGGACTCGTAGCAGTTGCTCTGGTGAGGGCATAACGGAAGTGCTGGAGCCGGGCCCTCACACAGGCTTGGACTTTCTTTGACATGTTTGACATTCGTAGGCATGGTCGTTTGCGTTGGACACTGCCGCAGTTTGTACACCATGATAGTGAAGTCTGGTACTTTGATACGCATGATCCCACATGGCCCGGCATGCCCTGAACTTCTTAAGGATGCGAACTAAAGCGCTACAACAAAGTCGGGTCGTACGAAGACTTCTCAAACATTTGCTGCTTCTCACCGACAATTTGGTGTACATGCGTCGATGTGAGCCAATGCGAGCTGCATGGTGGGAGTCTGAGAGTGGGTGCGGAAAAGCTGGACAGAGACCCGTAGACCGCTATTTACCACTTTTACCGCCCGGACTAGAAATTCTGTAAGTATTTTATGAAATTCGAAAAGAAACAAATTACTTTTAGCTGACCACCTTCACATGTAGCGCAAGCCGCCGTCCGCTCCTGAATGAAGCTCGTTTGTTCTATGTTTTCCCTGTGTGTGTTCGCCAGTTATCTCCCAGGCCTCCAGAAAGGGAGCTAGCCCATACTGCAAAAAGTAGCTCCTGATCGCAGTCGCTGCATAACTTCCCTCAACAAGGAGTGTACCTTCACATACCATTGGTGTGCGACTTTCGCACTAACCAAGGCGCAACAAAATGGCGCTCAAAAAAGCGAGGGTGCGTATTAAGTATGACGTTTCTTTAGCTTCTAGCTGGCAAGTGTCTCGTCTGAATTGTGCAGTTCAGCATGGTTTCACAAAACATATTTTTGACTCACTCACCGTGTCTTACCTGGCTGGCCCCCTGAATCCAGGGAAAAGAAGGAAGCGTGGCTGCTTATATAACAAGAAACCAAGCGCTGAAGAAGCTGCAGATCAAGCTCGCTGAATTCAGGTGAGTCTATATAGCAAGAGAATGTTGGTCAAAAGAGGAAGGGCTAAAAGGAGCAGTCTGACCGCCTTCATATGTTTGTAGGTTTGCTGTGCACGTGTTCAACGGAACCATAGAAGGCATACTTATCACGAATGGGGGCTAGGGTTACGAGTTCTGAGGGGAGTCGTGTGAGGAAGTTTAGGTGAAGCGATTTCTTTATTTTTCGTTGGCAGGAGCAGCCTTCAGATAGGTGAGGCCTTTGGGATGGGGTTGCCATGTCACCTCCGCGCTAGCCGAATTGACTGCACGACCTTGCTCTGCGGCGTAATACGTCCACGCTTCTTTCTAAGTAGGGAATCTGCTTCTTCACACTTCCATCCTTGATGCTGACGAGCAGAAAATCTGTGCAACATTGAGCGGCAGAGTCGGCTGGTCAACGTTCCCCTCTCTTCTATGCCTTCTCTCCACCAGCCACATGCTGCTGCCGTGCATATCTCCTTCTCACCGTCTCCTTGGACGTCGGTGCCTCGGTTTTTGTTGCAGTCGCCAGCTTTGCACTGTGTGTGCAGACGATCTGCTTCAGTCGGGGAGCAGGTGTGGAAGAGGTAGTGGCTTGTAGTAGCTAGTAGCGAAGTGATTACAATCTGTGGAAGAAAGGCACAAGGGGAGCACGCCCTTGCACCTTGCACATCAGTGCTGCCTACCATATCCATTGCTTCTATCTGATCCTGCTACAAGACTTGTCTCATCTCATGCTCTGCTAGTCTCGCCCAAACCGTTCCCCCCCACCCCCACCCCCACCC
>WELA01003918.1:293280-309306 GCA_009602735.1 Mesotaenium endlicherianum
CCTCCCCCCAACACATACACACACAAACATTTCCTCTCTTTTGGGTGGGAGCAAGTGCTGCCGTGCTTCTTGCACATGTGTATGTATTCTTGCACAAGCAAATGCACCCTTCGTCTTCTCCCCGAGGCCTCCCCGGCCCGCGCTGACAGCTGGCGAGTCGTTGCTGCGCACGTGGCTGTGCGGCAGGTACCCATCGTTTGTGGACGCGCTGCGCGACCTGGACGACGCGCTCACCATGCTGCACCTGTTTGCCACGCTGCCGGCGGACTCGCGCCACCATATCCCCGCAGAGCGCGTCCACACCGCGCGCCGGTCAGCCCCCCCTTGCTCTCTGCTGCCCCCCCCCCCGCCCCTCGTGCACCCCGGTGCACCCCCCTGGACCTTTCTTGCCTCCCTTTTGGTGGAGGCCGTGGTTATGCAACCTTGCACACCGATGTTGCGCGCGCTGCACAGCGCAGGCAGCAGATGCAGACAGGGGGGGCTTGTTCGGGGGGGGCGCGCAGCGGAGAGATGCGAGAGGGAGTGGAGTAGAAGGGGCGCAGGGGTGCGCGTGTGCGTGCCCCACCAACTGTCCTGGCGGGTCATGTCGTGTGCGCAACGAACGGGGATGGAGGGAGCCCCTGTCGTCTGGCGGGGCCCTTGCCCGCAGGCGTGCGTATGGAGCCAGTGGAGATCAGGCCGCCTTTCTCGGACTCACTTGTGGCCGTGCGAGGCCCTGACACTGCTTCAGCTGCAAGAGTGGAAAAGGGAGGGAGGGAGGGAGAGCCTTGCGCAAAGGAGGTGGGGGAGAAGACAAGAGGAAGAGCGAGTGTCTCCTCGTTCGGCAGGGAGCAGTGGGTAGTCGGTCACGCCCACAAGGCTGACGGTCCGAGGGGAAGGTCTCACTTGTTGCAGAAGCGCAGAACCCATGCCTCCAAAACCCCATCTAGGGGTTGTTGGAGTGAGAGAAAAGGGCTTGCAAAAACCGAGACCAACGATGATCCGGACATCCCCCCCCCCCCCTTCCTTCTCCTTTTCGTCTTCTCTTTCCTTTTTGACCACACTGTGATGTCGGGGCTGTTGGCGGGGCACGAGGTGGTGACAGGCTGGCGCTGGAGTGGCAGGCATACGTGACGCGCACGCATGCGCTCCGCAGGTCCTTCGTCTCCGTCAAGGGCGTCTACTACCAGGTCCGCACGCCCTCTGCCTGCGCGCGCCCCTTTGCGTGCTTGTAAGCATGCCACACACGGCACACTCACGTGCACGCACACACTCATACGCAAAAAAGACACACACACGCACACTCACGCGCGTGCGCACACTTGCGCACGCACACTTACGCGCGCGCACACGCACACGCAACAGACACACACGGGCACACACGTACACACACGCGCACGCACACACACCGCATGCGTGCGTGCACACACCACCACACCCACTCCCCCACCGCACAAAAAGACATGTATTGTTATGGTGTGTACGGTACGAACCAGTGCTGCACACTTGTACATCCTTCCTTGTGAAAGCATCCAGGTCAGTTTTGTATATGGTGTCTCTGCCGCGCGTGTGTGTGTAACTGCGTGTGTGCACTGGCCCTCTCTCACGCGATGCGTCATCGCTGGGCACGCTGGGGCCTCTGGGACCTTTCTTAATGGGGCATCTTTGAATGAGAGGACACCAACGATCATAAGTGCAATAGAGGGTGAGAAGCAGCGTGCCGTCAGGCACGTGCAGAAGGGCATATTTTGACAAGCTCGTTGTTGGCTCCCGCGTGGCTGCGGCACTGGGATTGGCACGAGCAGGCAGAGGTGGTGGGGCAGAAGATCACGTGGCTCGTGCCACATCAGCTGAGCCAGGTCATCCCTTCTGACGTGGACTTCCGCGTGATGCTCACCTTCCTCGAGTTCTACGAGGTGCGCCCTCTGCTGCCTGCTGCCGCCCGGCTGGCAGCCCCGCCAGATGGCACATCATTCTGTCGCACGCGTGCATGTGTGCTTGCATATGTGTCTTTGCGCGCGTGCGTATGTGTGTGTGTGTGTGTGTGTGCGTGTGCCTGTGTGTGAGTCACTTTCCGGGCCATGCTGCTTCCACCGCTCTCCTCCACGCTTCCCCACCTGCTCTCACGACCAATGACGGGACAGCCGGCACATGCAGCACCCTGTCCTGCTTACACATGCATGCATGCACTTGCTGCATGCATGGTGCTGCTGAACAGGCCGTGCTCACCGCTTGCCCCTCGCCACTCATTGCTTGCCCCTTGCTGCCCGCTCTCGAACCCAGAGCTCAGTCTGCACACTACGGGTGCTTGTGGGACTGGAGGAGCCGTGCAGATTCATTTGCGTCCCGATCTCTTCTTCCTGCGCTGTCTTCCTTTCCTTCCCACCTGTGATGATGCGAGAAGCGGCGGGAGTCGCGGGCGCTGTGCTGCGGCTGCTGCAGTTGGTGTGCTGTACGCGCAGGCACACGTGCCGCTTACATGTGGCCGTCGTGAGTTGTAATTTAGCAGAGCAACTTCTGAGTGCCACCTCTCCTTCCATACCTTCCCTCCTCCCCCCTCCGCTCCCCCCACCTCCCCTCTCTTTCTCTCACACACACACGCACATGCACACACACACACACACACACACACACACACACACACACACACATACACACACACACGTGCACACACACACACACACACACACACACACACACACACACAGGCGTGCAGACGTACACACGCGCACGCATTGGACCCACGCACACGCGCACGCATGCGCGCAGAGGGACACAATCCTGCACGCTGGCGAGTTTTTTGCCTGATGCAGATGTCCTTTTCTTTTGGTTCCTTCGCGGCTGGGGGGGGAGGGGATGTGGTGGTTTGGTGATGGGGAGCAGACGCTGATGGGGTTTGTGAACTTCAAGCTGTACCATGAGCTGGGGCTGGCGTACCCGCCCCTGCTGGACTCCAAGCTGGAAGAGGCCGCCGCCGGTACTTCCTCGCACCCACGCCCCCCTTTCTCCGCACACCCATTGATGGGACAGTAGTGCTGCTTCTGCTGCTGCTGCTGTATCGCCGTTCCCGGCGCTTTCAGTGGCGCGTGTGTGTGTGTGTATGGTCGCGATAGGAGGCGTGTCCGGCAGAGATGCCGTGCACGTGCACGCGCGCGCGTGCATTCCGGTGTTGGTGCTGCTGCTGGGGTGCTCGGCCTCCTGCATTTCGGCGCTCTCCTCCTGCTGCTGCTGCTGCTGCTGTTGCTGCCGCTGCTGCATTGTTGCCACTGCTGCTACTCATTTCGATGTGGCTGCTGGTGCTAGGTCCCGCAGGGTGGGCTCTCTAGGTTCTGGCCTGCCTGCCTGCTTGCCTGCTTGCCTGCCTGCCTGCTTGCCTGCCTGCGGGGACGCTCCTCGCCTCTTACAATGGTTGCACATGGACGCTACGCAATGGTTTGCAGCAGGCCGCTTGTCAGTTTACTGCTACTCTTCCCTCTCTTTATTTCTCCCTCCCTCCCTCCTTCCCTCCCTCCCTCCCTCCCTCTTCACCCGTGATGCCCACTATTCTCCTCCTCCTCTTGGTTATTCTCCTTCTCATTATGCTCTCTTGTTTCTGGCTGGCGACGTGGCATCAGAGCTGTACGCGATGATGCGCGACCTGGCGCAGGCCTCGCAGGACCGCAAGGACAAGGCGCAGCAGCAGCAGCAGCAGGCTTTGGCACCTGGCGCCACCACGGACAGCGCTGCGGCACCAGGTGGCGGGCAACCCGCGGCTAGCACCGATGCCGACACAGAGATGCAGCAGGCGGAGGCGCAAACGCAGGCGAAGCAGCAGGAGCTGACGCTGAAGGAGTCGCAGGCGCGCCTGGCCTCTCTGCAGAGCCGCCTCTCGGCGATGGAGGAGGAGCAGCCGCAGCAGCAGAGCGGTGGGGCGGGGGACGCGGACATGGGGGATGCCGACGCGGCTGCGGCGACGGCAGGTGCGGGCGAGGAGCTGAGGGAGGGAGCGGAGGAGGGCGAGGAGGACGACGACGAGGAGACGCGGCAGTGCCGGCGGCTGTTCAAGGGCCTCGTGTTCTTCCTGGCTCGCGAGGTGCGCGCGTTCGCTCGCTCGCTCGTGCTGAGGGCTAGGCTGCTGGAATTTGAGGAGAGAATCAGAAGCAAGGGCGTGAGTGAGGCTCCGCCGCGGGGGCTGGCAAACTCCCTGGAGATGCCGTGTGTCTGTGTTACCCTTAACCCTGGCTATGTTCACTAAGGAATGCTTACATTTGCATCTATGTGCATGTCACCCTCCTCTACTCTCTTCCTTCCACACTCATGCACACCACACACCCTTACTTTCCACACACATGTGTATGTGCATACGCATACTAAGAAACGGGCAGTATTGAGCATGGGAGGAGGAGCCATGGCAGAGAAAGACGCATGAGACCAAAAGACGGCAACGGTGCTGCTGCTGCTGCTGCTGCTGATGATGATGATCACGACGCCAATAATGGTGGTGACGGCGGTGACAGGTGCCGCGGGAGTCCATGCTGCTGCTCATCCGCGCGTTTGGCGGCACCGCTTCGTGGGAGGGCGACGGCGCGCCCTTCCCCGAGACTCACGAGTCCATCACCCACCAGGTGAGCATACCCGCGCCCGCCAGGCCGCGGCAGGGCTGCACCCCCCCCCCCCACCACTACCGCACCCGCAATGCTCACGTCCACTCCCGCCCTCCTCGGCTGCCTCATCTCTAGCCTCGTCCCCGACCTCAGCCCCAACCTCGTTCCCAGCTTCATTCCCGGACCTCCTCGGCTAGCTCGCACTCACTCTGGCGTAGGACATATGTGCTGTGCCTTGGGATTGTCATTAGCCAGCCAGGCGTTTTCCAAGAGGATTGCTTCTGGTGCGCACGAGGGTGTCGCCGGCTGTTAGTGTTGGCCTGGCACGGGCAGCCTCGGCCGAGCTAGTAGCTGCTCTCTTCACGCTCACCCTCACACCCTCCCACCCTCACCCCTTCAACTCCACTTGTAATCTGCGGCTCTTTGACAACCTTGCTTCCAGAAGCAGTCCGCTCTCTGGGTCCCGTATTGGTACTGAGCTAGGGTGATATGAATGGGTCGCGTTTACACAGGTGGGCAGGTGTGCCCCCCGAGTTGCCCCTCCCCCTCAAGGAACCTGTGGCCACATATGGACTGAGAAGGGAGGCAGCCGACAGGCGAGGCTTTTGTTGGAGGAGGTCAATGTGGGCAGTTGCTGCTGCTGTTGGAGAGCGAGTGGGAGCGTGAAGTGAGAGGGAGCGGGTCAGCGAGCACGAAAGAGAGAGGGAGTGAGAGAAAGTGAAAAGAGGACACGCCGCCAGGAAGGGGGCAAAACGGCAAGCACTGCACAATTGAGGAAGCTAGCCAGCTCATGTGTCTGCCTCTCTGTCTATCTGTCTGTCGCTCTCTGTCTGGTGACGCTCTTGCATGACTCCCGGCTCCCTCTCAAGTGAAGCAACAGAGGACTTCCCAGTCCCTCTCTCGCGTGCACGCGCGCACCTGCCACCCACCTCCCCCCACCCCCTCACCCGCGAACAAGCTTCTACTTGCGTCTGTGCGTGGCGCATGGGCGGGGACGGGGACGGGGACGGGGACGCGGGGGGCTTGTGGCACAGGTGGTGGACAGGCCGGCGCAGAAGCACATGTTTCTGGACCGCGAGTACGTGCAGCCGCAGTGGGTGTACGACTGCGCCAACACGCGCGTCCTCCTGCCCTCCGCCGCCTACGGCCCCGGCCTGTGCGTACACCCACCCATACACACACGCACGCGCACACACATCCCTCCTGTCCATCTCCACCTCAGCTCAGCACCAGCGCCAGTGCCAGTGCCATTGCCAGTGTCTGTGCCTGTGCCTGTGTCCCACCGCCTGCCTGCCGGCCTGCCTGCCTGTCTGCGTTGGGGCCTGTGTCAGTCAGCCCCGACGCTGGCATCTGGATGCATCTCTGGCTCTCTGCGTGTGCCGCTTGAGCTCTGTTGCGCTTGTCCTCCTCTCTTCCTCCTCCTCCTCCTCCTCCTCCTCCTCCTCCTCCTCTCTTGGTAGTACGCGGAGAAAGTTTTCTTCGGCTGTCTTTACAGGAGGCTGAGTTTTCTCGTTGGCTATGTGACTGCTTGTATGGTGCCTGTGATGTGTGACGTGCGCACGTGCACACCACCCTCACCCCTCGTTCACAGGCCCTCAGGAGTTGAGGTGTGCCACCGTGTGCGATGCAAACACGCATACGCACGCACGCACGCACGCACGCACGCACGCACGCGCACACGCACGCACGCACACGTCCACATAAGCACCCCCACAGACACGCGTAGACGCCTGCATGCCCATGCACTTTCATGCATGGAGAAGTGCGCCGCACGACCTAGCTCATCAGAGATTGCGAAGGGGCTGGGCGTGGCGGGTGAGGGCGGTGGCGGGGTTGCGCGTTTGCGGTGGGGCGCGTGCAGAATACCGCCCCCGCACCTGTCGCCGTTTGTGGACAACGAGGTGGAGGGCTACGTGCCCGAGTACGCCGACACCATCAAGCGCCTCAAGGAGAACGCGCAGGCGGCGGCCGCGGGGGGCCTGGGCGGCGACAACGGGGCGTTCCTGGCGCTGCCAGGTGGCGAGGAGGCGCAGGCTGAGCTAGAGGCGAGCGCGGAGAGAGTGGCGCGCAGCGAGGAGGCTGCGGCGGCTGCGCGCCTGGCCGAGGTACCCCACGCCCCACTCTTTCTCTCTGTGCGTGTGCAGGCGCCTCTTTTGGCGACAAATCCTCCTAGCACGTGCAATGTGTGTGCATGTGATGTGAGGTTGTGTGTTTTGAACACAAATGGGTCACCCTCATTGCATAGACACAAACACCGGGGAGACCATGTGCTTGTTGACATTAAGCATGTATTGTCTACATGACATATGTACCTTGCATGCACAAAATACGTACACTTGCATTTAAGCGGATGTGTGGGTGTGCGTGTAATTGGACTACTCTGTGTCCATTGTGCGCTGACTTTGCTGCCCGTGCATTGTTCGCATGCTGCACAGGTGGCGGCGCAGGAGAGGCTGTACACAGACGACCTGAAGAAGGAGGTGGGCGGCGTTCCTTTCTCGGCGTCCCTCAAGGAGCCTTCTGCGGCCAACTTTGACGAGACCGAGGCAGGTGTCAGCGGGGCAGGGGAGGAAGCGGAGGACGTGGAGGAAGAGGAGGACGAGGAGGGAGGTGAGGAGGAGGAGACGAAGAAGAAGGCGACACGTGTCACCAGGCAGCAGCAGCAGCAGCAGCCAAAGAAAAAGGAGAAGCCGCCAAGTGTCGCGACAGAGGCGGCCGATGAGGCTGCCATGGCGCAGATGATGATGCCCCGCAAGACCAAGAAGCTGTACGAGGCCATGCAGGTGCGTACCACGTGGCGACCATGCACGCCCTTTCTGTCGGCCTGTGCTAGTATGCCTGTGATTGTTGCTTTCTCTTGTCGCCTTAGACATGCATGGTACTCATACGTGTGCATGTATCTCCGTCGTGGGCGGCAACCTGGTGGCAACTTTCTAAAGGGAAGTCTTTGGCTCTTCTCAGGTCATGTTGCTGCATCAGGGGGCGTTCGCTCCTTGGATTAAGTACACGACACATGTCTTCTCTGTGAAAGCCACAACACATGTCTTCATGGTGGTGCCGCTGTGTCGTGATCCGTCTCATCCGCAAGGCAGATTGGGTTGAGGAGCAGAAAGTGCTTGACACAGACTCCCGGACATGGTGCCTATTGTTGCACCCACTTGTAGTGTGCTGATGTGGAGAGCCGTGCCTGTTGTGTTGTCTGACGTGCGCAGATGGGCAAGGCGAAGAAGAGAGCAGGGGTGGAGCTGCTGGAGGAGCGCAAGCGCAAGGCCCTGGCCTCCAGCCCTGCCGCAGGCACCAAGAAGAACAAGAAGGCAGCATAGGCAGGGGCCGACCGTGTGCCTTGCAAGTTGCACACTGTCGGACTGTTAGGGTTTGTTAAGGTAGGGTAGGGGTTGACCTAGGCTGTAAGTCGGGATCTTCTGTTTCGTTTCGGCCTTCAATGAAAAATGCGTACTTGTGCATTCAGTACAATCAATGATGGGGTTTAAGCGCTCACGCGTGCGCGGCTGTCATTACCTCCTTGAAGTCGATATGTTGGACTACCTCTATGCAGGAAGCATGAGTTAAGGTTACTTGCATGCCTATCTGTGCTAGCAATAGCCACCTCGCACCAAGTGGGAGTGTGAGATAAAGTGGCTCTTTGATGTGGTAGCAGGGATCAGGGTCTATGTTCACGTCTTGAAATTGGACTTTGTCGACATTCATACGAGCATGCTACTTCTGCATTATTGCCCTCTGTACACGCATGCCACAGGTAATGAAGTTGCACTGCAAAGACTGCGTTTGGAGAATTAACCTATATGCCATGGTCATGCGTGGGCTAGTACCGACCTATTTGTACAGTAAGCTAGCTTCAGGGTGCTCTGGCCTCTTGGAAACATGTGGCAAGGTTATTACAGAATGACAAACCAGTTTTTCTCCGTGCCAGCATTCAACATCTGCATCTGTAGTGTATGTGGCAGTTGCAAGATCTATTTTTTGTGCAGGTTCAGTAAGGCGGGCCTCATCATTTGCACCTTAAAGAATGTGTAGGTACGGTACACGTCAATAATCTTAAAGAAGGCCGTGGGCACGTCTCTTTACAGCGGGGCCTCATACACATTTTAATGGATCGCGATCGCTGTGCGAGTATGATGAGAGCAGCCTTAGCCAGGAGCTTTGCCTCACCTAGGGCCCATGAAATAGGTGAATGTGGAGTAGGAATGAAAAGCAACCCTAATTGGTAATCGCCGGGGGTGCGTTTTCCGCCTGGCATACTCAGGCTGAGGCAATAATTCTTTTGCCTTGATTTGCAAGCCTGAACCTCTGATTGCCATATTCCTATTACTTTGACCACTTGACATGACTAGCAGGCGCACGTGGTCTACCTTCATAGCACAAGCTTCAGGTTATCTATTTGCCACAGTCAGGAGGAGAGAATTGCGTCTGCAATGTGCATTATTACAACTACTATAGCAACCAGGGCTAGAAACCAAACTTGTCGAGCCTATACCCTTAAAGCAGATTTCTGAATAGTTTCTTGACAGTCTCAACCTTTGCATGCTCTTCTGCAGTCGGCGTCTTTGAAACATTGGTCCTTCTTCGACCAGGACTTGCAGCATGGTTTCCACTTATAAGAAAGTGTGAGGCATTGATTTCCCAATGTCAGAATACAAATATCTCTCGAACTTCCATTTTGCAGGCGGGTGCTTGACATTGTCGAGATCAAGCGCTACTTCCTCATGATCGAAGCATAAACAGAGTTCGTCACGAGGGCCCCTTTTGACCTCGTTCCCAATGTCTGCGTCACAGCCACCGCAGTAAATTTTGCTGGGTTTAAAATTTCTTTGGTAAGGCTTAGGATGAGGCCTCACTTTTATATTAGCTTCAACAGCAGCTCGCACTTCAGAATCTGGATTCACAATCAGATGCCAGTGCGGGCGGCTTGGGTTGTAGAAATAGAGATCTTCATGTCGACATATTTGGTGACCACACTTAATGCACTGGAGGGACTCTGGCAGCTTAGTTTGGGTCATGCTTGAGTACACACAAGGAGAAGAAAGAGGACACAATGTTGCAGCAGTCGAGTGCTGGAATTTCTCAAGTGCCTCAGCGTCGATCACTGTCGCAATACAAATACATGCAGAAGGTGTAGCCCAGTATGGCCTATCCCAGAGCTCAGGCTTAAATTATTCTAGTAGACATACATATACATCTGGAATCGCCATATACTTTGAAGGTTTGCGACATGATTCGCAAACCAAAGTTTGACAAGTGTTCAAATTTGATCGATCTCACACGTTTTGTGTCTCATCGACAAACGAAACCCTCATAAGGCTTCTCATTGCAAAGAAGCCTCATTGCAGCAGGAAGGTAGTTGCTACACATACCCACCCACCCACCCCTCTAACCCTCCAATCCACTGGGAGAGGCACGAGGCAGGCAACGAAGTTGGTGCCAGCAATAGTGTTCAAATTTGATCGATTTCACACGTGTTGTGTCTCATCGACAAACAAAACCTTCATAAGGCTTCTCGTTGCACAGATGCCTCATTGCAGCAGGAAGGTAGCTGCTACACATACCCACTTACCCACCCCTCTAACCCTCCACTCCACTGGGAGAGGCACGAGGAAGGCAACGAAGTTGGTGCCAGCAATAGTCTTCGCCATGCACAATAGGGTGGTTGTTGTTGTTAGTGTTACATTATGTTTTGTCGATTAGTAGTAACCAACGGCGGCGATTCGACGGACAACCTCAACAGAGCAAGAATGCAGCTGCCAATCCATAGTGTTGGTTAGGAGCTGGAATATAGTTGTTTTGACCTCTTTGTATTGTTATTAATTAGTCAAGTACGGATAAGCGTAGCAGCATGTAGGAAAGGACTAGACAAGAACAGATGACGCGCAATTTGTAGCATACTACTACTCCTACTATTCTTTCTAAAATCACCTTCTTTCTTTCGAAATCAGGCAATTTGAACACAAATTGTCAAACCGTTGATTATCGCATGCAATAAGTTGGAGTCTCACATGAACGTTCCAAATATTAATTCATTGCCCCTAAAGATGAACTTTAGCTGGAAACTGAGGAAAGGTCTTCCAACATGGTACAGCATATGAACATGCATATGATCATGCAACAGAAGATGCTAGAGGGGGTTCGTTTCATAAGGGTGACAAAATCACGTGACATGATCGACTGCTTAGAGCCTTCAAGCTTCGATTCCATGCACCCCGTGCATGCGTCAAGCTTCAGAATTTGGGCCCCTCTAATAGTGAAAAAAAGATGAACACCTAGTATTGTAGAGTAGCATGGATTGAGTATTCATGCTCTATGATGAGCTAGATCAAACCTACACACTCAGCATACTTCCTTTGACCCCCCTTTCATCCAATGAAAGGATTGAAAGCGCCTCAGTCATCTTGTCAAATGTTGATCAATCACTTATGTGTGCCCTCTGGTACGTAATACAGTATCACAGATTGACAAAATATTAAGTCTCTACATATGTGTACGGCTACTAGTCATAGTTAATTCCAAGGCATTGGTTTGCGATGAACCACTACACTTGCCCAGATGTCACAAGGCTTGCAATTTCACAGACACAAACTCGACTGAGTGCTGAATATTGTGACAGCCCACTATCTTTTTTCCACTAAGATGCTGGAGAGTTACTATCATTGCGCAAGCACGTCTTGACCAAAAAGCCTTCAACCTGCCACGTAAAAGCTGTGCCTGACGATCAGCAAGCTATGAGTCATGGCATATGTGCAATAAATAAGCCACCAAATCGTCTCCAATCAGAAGACACAAGAAAGGCACCATAAAAACAATTGTTTGTGAGACAAAGGTGATAGGTCGACAGTCCAAAGACCCACCCTTTTCACGTGGTGGTCAGAGCACTTTGCACAAAGCAGGTTATGGCAGGTATAAACAACGCATGGGCGTTTTGGCAAACACCTGCGGTATTTCCCAATGGCACGTATATTGACTATACAAACATACTCGTGTCTCTATCGTGCAAACAGGAGCAATCAACTATCAACTAGCTAGTCTAGAGAGCTGAATGAAAACGTCAGGCAGGATCATGGCGAGCCTCGTGCCATCACTCAACTGCCACAGACAGCAACAGGATTGGCACGTCAGTAAAAGGAGCATAGGCGATGACGAGGCAACAAGTCATGACCAAGCTGAAGGAACCTCATCAGACATTTAGGCAGAACCTGTGTCTAACGAGTTGAGACACAGAGCACTAGGCTTGCTGACACTGGCAGCCCACGCATTGCCACAGGAATGAGAAACTTAGCCAAGCACGACACTGGCAACATCTTTCAAGCCTATCATGTGACCATCGAAGACCAACGCTCGCTCTTACAGATCACGAACCATGAGAGATTGGTGTCTGGAGAAGACAATCTACGCTATTCAAATCTTAGCCCTGATAGACATGCCTTTGATGCATTGCCCCCAACGTCATTCACTCCTTCAGCAGCCGTATTATACGTGTCACTCACATTCACTTCCGCTTCCAGCTTCTGGTTAAAATTACAAAGAGTGGGAATGCATTATAATCTTCTCTATTCCACATGAGAGAGAGAGAGAGAGAGAGAGAGAGAGAGAGAGAGAGAGAGAGAGAGAGAGAGAGAGAGAGAGAGAGAGAGAGAGAGNGAGAGAGAGAGAGAGTACACTCTGGCAGGGCATGGTGGGGAGGGGGGGGTCCGCAGATCACTCACTCGCACTTGATGGAGCGGTATATGTGGCGCACAAACATGAGCGATGCGCGGAAGCCCACGGTGCCGAGCATGAGGAAGAACCCGTAGCAGATGCAGCCCATGAAGCCGAAGAAGAAGGACGTCTGCATGAAGCCGTACATGTCGGAGCGCGCATAGTAGTAGTAGAAGCAGTAGCCGAAGATGAAGAGCCCCGTGGAACCTCCGCACACGACGGACCTGCAGCAGCGCCCCACCAAGAGACAGCCGGCGGGGTGTTTGTTAGAGGCAACAGCCCAGTCAAGAAGAAGCACGCACGCCCTTCAATATTGTCTTTCTCATTGTCTCAACATCTGACATTGTCCTCACCATCACCACCACTGGCGCAACCGCCGCCGCCAATGCGTCAATTTCATTCTTGCCACCGTTGTTATCACCATCTTGTCGACATCGCCAACGTCAACGCCCGGGGCATTGCTCACAGGGCTGAGATGCTTCTTGCCTACAGAAGAACGTGATCGCCACTCACTGCTTTCGTGCGTCTACTTTGCAGAGCAGCAGGCGCGTGGGCGGCATGCATGAGCACCCACGCCAATGAGGGCCGATTAGTGCACAGGACTGCATGCACACGCTTCGACAATAGCTTCAACAATGAGCTTCTTTTGGAGGCACAACCCGTGCGGGTGGGTGGGTGGGTGGGTGGCAGGCAGGCAGGCAGGCATGTCAGGTGGGCAGGCAGCCCCTGCTCCACCCCATGCGCCACTGGTCCAACCAGCTAGCTCCTAGGCAGATAGACACGAGCCCCCCGGTGCATGTGCACCCGCAGACGGCACATGCCTGCATGCAACATGTATGCCCGCCTGCCGGAGCAAGTACATTCCACAGCAATGGCCCTCTCTCCTCCCCAGCTCCACCAGCTAAGCCCAATACCGCCCTGCTCACAGCTCGCAGGAGACGTGAGCACGGGCGGCTGCAATACCCCTTGACGACTAAAGGCGCAAATAGTGAACGGGCTGGCACCGTTGCCATTGAGACTTAAGCCCAACACCAAGGCTGTACAACCGGAACCAAACGGTCCCCTGCAGCAGAGGAGAGGCGCTGCCAATTCTTCTCTATTCTTGCATACTCCCATTGTTTCCTCGTCCACTAGAGGAGCACGCGCGCAAGTTAATCAGGTGCCAACTAAACCACGGGGAACCTTGGGCCGCCGGGGGGCCCAGGATCTGGCGAGGGCACGGGGTCAAGCAGCTGCGCCGGAACACTACAGCTTGTTGTGTGCGCACGAGCTTCCCACAGACCAGAAAGTATCACCCTCCCAGCAGTCTCAGGTTGGCATGCATCACCCGTTGCGCACGGCTCGCGCGTTCCCCCTTCAGAGCCAGATGAACCACAACCCGCGCCGGGCCTGCTCGCCTTACACCCGCTTGCCGCTTTCTGCGCGCAGACTCTCCACATAAGGCAGGCAGCCTGCACCCTCCTCTGGCAAAGGGCAAAGCCCGCGGTAGAGATGGCAAGAAGAAAGAAGCCGAAGAAGGTGGAGGTGCCACTGGGGGAAGCTAGGGGCAGGAGGCCCCAGAATGAGCCGGCCTTGGAGGAGCCCAGGCTACAGGAGGCATGGACCAGGCATGAGGACACCGGGAAGAGACAAAGAGAGGTAGAGGGAGGGAGGAAGGGGGGAAGCGAGGGGAGGGGGGAGAGGAGGGAGAGGGGGAGGGGGAGAGAGAGCATCTGCCAAAGCGAAGATGCAAAAAAGCCTGTGATGCAGAGCCCGAGGAGTGTGTGCATGAGTGAGTGAGTTAGGCAGCGTCCGTGAGTGAGTGAATGAGTGGGAGTGCGTGCACAAGAGGGAGGGAGGGGGCGCAGCAGGCAGGCGGGCAGGCGGACAAGTGGCAGCCCCTCACCTCCACCACCACTCGTGGTCCTCGACGGCCAGCTGGAAGTAGGTGAGTGCGATGGTGATGAAGGCGGTGACGATGATGAGGATGATGAACACGATGAACAGGATGCTGTAGATGGTGTAGATCTTGTGGCCCCACACGCTTGCAAAGATGTAGTACAGCTCGATGTAGATGGCGCTGAAGGGCAGGAAGCCCGCCATGGCCATCTGCGGCACCGTGCGGCGGTACCAGGGCAGCAGCGGGATCTCGCGCGGGTACTTGGTGGTGCGGCACGGCGCCTGGAACTCCGCGCGGCTCTTCTTGCCCGCGATGCCGCCCAGCACCAGCAGCGGCGACGTGATGAGCGCCCAGATGAGGATGATGATCACGATTGTGCCAAACGGCTTAGCGTTGGTGGAGCCGTACGCGATGGCCACCGTGTTGAGGAAGCAGAACATGAAGAACACCGGGCCGCAGAACAGCAGGCCCGTCAGCAGGATGTTGCGCACCTGCTCACTCCCCCCCCCCAAAAAAGAACACCCCCGCGCGCGCGTCCGTGCCCGTTGTTGCACGTTTGTCATCAGTTTTAATCATTTGCCCCCCGCCTCGACCCCAACCCAACCCTAACTCACCTCCGCCACATCGAGCGTCCACACACACAGGCACACACACATGCGCGCGCACGCACACACACACACACACACAAGATGGGAGCAGGCACACGCAAGGGCACCACATGATGCATACATGGGCCAGTCAAGTGATGTCACTGACGATTAGGCAGCAGGGCAACCAAACGGCCAGCCGTGTCCCTTCTCTCTTTGTGTGGAGCTACCGAGCAACGCCTGCGGGGCTTTCCAGGACTTCCTCCAAACGCTGCTCCTGTGTCCGCTGGGGCCCATTATTTGCATGCGAGCATGCGAGCACGGCACACGCCACTAAGATTTCAGATCAATAGCTCCTGTCTCCCTCTCTCTGCTTCCTTTCAGCCCCCCCCCCCTCCTGGGTCCAATCTAGTCGTCTTCAGGAAGGTCAGTGCTGGAGTAGCACACTTAAAGTACTGCTGGATGGTTATGAGCTGATAGAAGGCCAAGGCTGTCGCGACAGAAGGTGCAATACACCCTCCAATTTCCAAGGCTTCCCTGCCACCATTTGGCGCCGCTAGTCTGGCAGCAGACCAGCGCAGCAATCTCCATCTCCACCAGGAACACCTCTCATTGCACATGCGCGTACTGCCTTTTGTTTTGGCAACACGGGCCTCCTCCAGCCCCCGCCCTACGCTCAGACCCTTGCCCTCCTCTCCTTCCCCATCCTTCCCTTCCCCCTTCTCTGGCACCCACGCAGGGTGGTGTCTATGGAACTTCCTCACACAGCTTCCCTTGACACACTAACTTACCCACACTGCACTCCACAAACCATAAGATCCACCAAAGTCTGACAATCAGCTGCCCAGACAAGGAGAGCACGAAAAGTGCAAGGGGCGGGCAGCGGAGGGCAGGGCAGGGCAGGGCGGGGCAGGGCAGCGCACCCAGTTGGTGCCCTCCATTTGCTGGTAGTAGCAGGAGGAGGTGTAGCCGGCGATGCCCGACGTGAGCGCGTAGATGGTCACCAGCGCCGTCCACAGGGCGCCGCGGTTGTACGGGTAGAACACCCCCACGAGCGCCAGGATGAATATGAAGATGGCCCTGCAGCATGAGCAGCAGCGCACCCGCCCCACATTCCCAGTCACAGGCGTGCATGGATGCGTGCGGGCCAATCAATCCCACTGAGCCCAGGCTTCATGCATGTCCATGCCACCGACTAAACGAGGCATACAGCCACACACGGAGCCAGCAGGATGCGTGTCAGCCTGTGGGTGTGGCATGAGAGGGGGGGGGGGGTGGAGAGAGAGAGAGA
>WELA01003918.1:332713-343188 GCA_009602735.1 Mesotaenium endlicherianum
GGGGGGGGAGGGTATGTTGCTGTTGGTGTTGTACGTAAGTCCGTGCTCAAATATGCATTGCTAAGCACAAGGCCTTTGCCTTTATGGGCCTCTTGTGATGCTGCTGCTGGGCCAAAGTCCTTCTTGGTGCTGCTGCTTATGTCCCGTCCGTCTGTTTCACCTGCTGCTCTCAGGCTGGGAGCGGAGCAGAGCCAGGCCCGTCCAGGTGGACACCCATGCGGGCTCCTCTGACAGGTGGCAGGGAGCTCCTCAAGCGCCGGAGCTCAGCCCTGGCAGACGACGGCTGGGCTTCAGTGGGAAAGATTCGACGCATACGGCACAAGCCCCTGGGACATGGGTATGTAGGCGCAGGCGGGTATGAGGGAGGTGGGTACACCCCTGCCAGGGTGACCACCGACAGGATCGATGCAGAGTCGGGTCCGTCCAGCCATTTTCTCTCTAAGGATCGAGAGCAGGGGCGGGAGGGCGTCACGCCTGGCAGGCCATTGCCTGCGGCAGGTAACAGGTCAGGAGGCAGCTCGGGGCCAGGCGTGGTCCCCACACAGGCAGCAGAGACGGCGCGAAAGATACTGGAGACGCTTGATCGCATGGCCTCCCCACCCCCTAAGGCAGGGAACCAGAGCAGCCCTGACGTCGGATTCCCCCGAGGCCCCCCCCCTGGAGAAGGCCTGGCCGTAGAAAAGCTCAATGACAGAGCCCGGCGCAGCATGCATTACACGGAGCCCCCCCCTCCAGCTGCGTCTCTCGCCGACGGAGTGTCGAAGGGGGGCCCAGCAGGCAGGGAGGGCCGCAGTGATGGCAGAAGCAACAACCAGGACGCATTTCCACCGTCCACAGCGGCCCAGTATCGGTCCGCCAGCAAGGCGGTGGTCCAGGCTGGCGCCTCCCCCCCCTCGGCCAAGGGCAAGGAGAGAGCCTCTGACGGCGCCGCCACGAGCCAGAGAGCGACAGCCGGCGCTTCTGGTGGCAGGCTGGATGGCCCATTTGGGGAGAGGAGCAGCCCTGCACTTAAGGGATGGCGCTTCAGCACTTCCCTTGAGGTGAGCTTTGTGAACGCCTGTTAGTTAGCTGTTTACTGTCACTTCGGCCTGGGATTATCATCAAACTGCATGACAGGAGGCTGGCCTTCAGGGCTGAGCGTATGTCAAAGCTTGATCAGTCTAGCCTCGTCAGCGACTCAGGGGAAGATTGACATGGCTTCTCTCTCCGAAGCTCCTGCGCTCGCGTTTGCTGTTTGCAAGGCCGAGCCGCACTCTGCTTTCCGGGCAAGCGTCAGTCACGCGTGCCTGCCTCGTCTTCTGACATCGTCTTGACGACGGTCGGTCAGATATGTCACGTGTGGGTTCTCTCTGCATTATGTAAGAAAGCCGGCAGTTGAAGGAGGTTCGTTGACGTTGGTGACTATCACCGCAAGGGCCCGGCGGCGTTGTTGCTATGACGACGAAGCGGCTGGCTGGGCTGGCACCTTTGTCACCTGGGTCGCCAGCTGGCACCAGCTAGCATGGCTTATAAGTGTCAGTGGGGGAGCGGGTTGCCGGGGTGCCATCTATACCTGTCAGCCAAGGCGTACTCTATATAGTCCCGTGGGAGTCGGCTGCTTCTGACCCTCTGAGCCCGCTGTGTCACGCTGTTTGTCGTTGAGAGTTGTGATTATCTGTGCCCGTCGTGCCTTGGACAGACATTGCCTGTTCACATCTCCTCCCTCGCTGCCTCCTGTCACCACGGCAGGCAAGTTGCTGGCCCCAGACTGAAGCCCGCCGTGCCTGCATGGTTGATGTCATCTGTATGCTATCTTCCTCATCTATCCCCCCCCCCCCCCTTCTTTTCCTCTATCTCGTGCTGTTGCTCTTCACAAATGCAGGAAGAAGCAGCAGAGGAGAGGTCTGCGGGCGGAGGAGCTGCCAGCACAGCCCCTCTCGCACCAGAGTCTGCTTATGCTTTCGAGGCTGCTCCAGGTAGCAGCGCTCGTCAGAGCTACACTCAGAGTGCCTCCATGTTCTCCTTTGCGCCACCTGGCACAGCCACAGCTTCTACGACAGGTGGACTCTCTCACTCTACCACTTCCATAGCCTCTCCTCTCTCTCCTCTCTCTCTCTCTCTCCCTCCCCCCCTCCTCTCTCTCATATGAGGTTTTTTCTGCATTCAGTGGTAATTGTTTACCACACTCTATGGAGCGTGTCACACAAAGAAGAGGGTCTAAATCTTTTGAGACCTGATTCACACAATGCGCTCCTGTGAGGACAAGAGAACAAGAGCTGGCTTCTGTATGACTTCTTCACATGCTCCTTCTTATTGTGTGCTGGGAATATGGAGGATGGGGGTGGAGGGGGGGGAGGATGGGAAGGGAGATCTTGTTGTCAGCCGACGCATGCACTGAGGCCTCTTGGGACTTCTTATGGAGCACATGCTGACAACCCACCTATGACAAGTGGCATCTGTGCAGAGGCTGCGTCTGCAGGGAGCATGCCGCCCTTTGCATTCCCAAAGACCGCCACAGAGGCGCCCGCCACCCCCAAGCCTATGAGGGGCACTTCCGGAAGCTTCCATCGGCAGGAGGAGCCCTCAGCAGCAGCAGCAGGGGCGAAGAAATTGGGGGCAGAGGCGAGATCAGGACAAGAGCCGCAATTCGAGTTTGGAACTGGGAGCTCCTTGCCAACAAAGGGGCTCAACTTTGGGGCGCCACCTGGCATGCAGGAGAAACAGGAGCAGTTGCAGGTGGGCGAGAAGCCGGTGTTTGAATTCAGCCAGGCCCCGCGCCCTGACCTGGATTTTGGGTCAGTATTTGCAGCTGCCAGATACCCCCCCCCCCTTTCCCCTCCTTTTGTAGGCCACCCGCTGCCTGTGTGACTTCTGCTAGCTCCTGGCTCTTCTTCTTCCCCCAGCCTGTCCTGCTTCTCCCTCAGGCACCCTAGCCTGGTGCATTCGAGGCTCTCTTGCAGCTTGTCGCCACTCTCTTTGATGCCCGGGTGTGCGCCGTAGCAATGGAGTGGCGACCCTGCTGTAGCTGCAGCGTAGGGGCGGATCTGCCTAGCAGACAACAGCACAGGAGGCTCTCTTGCGACCTGTTTGCCACTCGCTTGCTCGCTTGCAGCGCACGTCCGCTGCGGCATGAGAAAATCGCGATGCACCTGCAGCCTTAGGGCGGATGGGTGCTGCGAGCATACCACGCCGGAGGGTACCTCACGTACGCGCTGCGCGCACGCCCTAGGAGAGGAGCCTCTGCCACCTGTACACATAGCGCCCATCAAGCGCCCCCTCGTCCGCTCGTGTATTCGCATTCTGTGTTCCCTCACAGTTCCCGGACCTTCCATCGTCTCTTGTGTGCCTCTATCTGCGCAGCAGCGCCGCAGCCGCAGCCGCCGCAGCTGCAGCTGCAGCAACGCCGTCAGAGGAGCCAGCGCGGACACTCGGCAAGCCCTTTGAGAGGCAGGTGTCGAAGCCCGAAGAGGAGGCGCCTGCATCCTTCGGCTCCGCTGGTGGCTTTCCCTTTGCTGCAGGTGAGGGCCTGCTCCGGCACATTTGCTCTCCAGGATGTGTCCGCGGTGTAAATATTATGAGCCCCCTCGAGTTACACCGTAGCATATAAGTGGGTGAGTTTGGGTGCAATCCAGAATGAGCCTTCTTCTCAGGCCTTTCAACTGATACCACAGACGTACTGGAGAGCAATGGGGGGGGGTCTCAGGGAGAGGGCCCGTTCCGTTTTACCCCGGCATTTTCTCTAATCTGTGTCTGGGGTATAATTCAAGGGGCCCAAGAACAGTGCTTGTTCTGATTCGAGCCCGAAGCCTCTCTCAATGCGTTGAGGTCTGACTTGCGGGGCTCAAGAAGAGGGCCGGTTTTGATGTAAGCCCGAGCTCACTTTTTAGTACGTGTCTGTGTCTAGCTTCTTGGATTTGGAAAGGAAGAGGGCCCATTCTTGTCTGAACCCACAGTCAATCTCTAGTACGTGTCCGGTACAACTTCAGGGGCTTGAGAAGCAAGGGGAGGAGGAGAAAGTGGGGAGAAAAGTCTGAGCTGAAGGCGCGTGACAGGCCGGACGGAAGGCGGCTTACATACATTAGTCTAGCTCATAGTCATATGTCCGTATAGCCACCTGGAATGTGATTCTCCTTACCGGATTGTAGCTCTACCCCTGTTGGCAGGCTTGACAGCCGGGAATGAGAGGGGAGGGGGAGGGGGTGCCAATGCATGCAGTAGCTCCCACTAATTGAAGTCCACATGCAGCCTGTTGGACCAATGCACGCATGGCTCCAAGCATGGAGCTTCCTCTGAGGAGCAGACGATGTAGGCTGGAGTAACATGGCTTTAGAAAAGGGAGCGCCCTTGCGGGAGCAGGGGTGAGCCTTTTGTGATGTAGGCTGAACTGACAAGTGTCGCTCTTCCGCTTCGGCCGCTTTTTGTGTACCAGGCTCGGGATCAGCCTTTGGATCGAAGCCGGCCTCCCCCCCTGCAGAAACCTCCCAGCCAGGGCTCTTTGCCTTTGGCAAGGACCGCCAGCTGGCGGGCGACGCGTCCGCTTCAGCCAGCACAGCATCTGCCTCAGGGCTGGCCCTGAGCGGCGGACTCAATGGAGCGACGACAGCTGGCAATGCCGGAGCCCCTAGCTTTCTTAAAGCTGCTGCAGACAAGCCGGCTGCTGCCCTCTTTGGCAGCGGCAGCGGCAGCAGCAGTCCTGCCGGCGTCTCCTCGTTTCAAGCACCTTCTGCTTCAGGCGGGGACATGTTCAAGCTCCCAGGCTCATCCCCCGGGGAGGCGGCCAAGCCGAGCCCGTTCCTCAGTAACTTCGCACCCTCGTCGGGATTCGCCCCGAGTTCCTCCCCGCTGCCGCCGCTGGGAGTGAGCGCGGCTCCCTCCCCTCCGGCTGCCTCCGTTCCCTCGCCGGCGCTCGGCTTCTCCTTTGGCGCTGCTGGCGCCTCCTCGGCGCTCGGAAAGACAAGCCGGGACGACGAGGAGGCGGGCGGCCGCTCCGCCAAGCGCACGTCTCTCGGTGGCCGCGCATCGCCCAGCGACACCACCCCCCTGCCGCTTTCCCCTTTTCCCCCCTCCTCTGGCGGATTTGGCTCCACTTCAGGCGCCCCCCTCGTGTTTTCTGGCACCCTCTTTGGTGCCGCTGGCGCCACAGCCCCAGGCGTGAGCTCAGGCAGCGCTCCCGCTCTCGCGCCGGCGTCGTTGTCGCCGCCGCCGTTCTCCTTCTCGGCCTCGGCATCGGTTCCGGCATTCGGCCAAGCCTCCCCCGCTGCCGCTAACGCTGGCACAAGCTCCAGCCCTGCGCCCCCCTCTGGCACCTCTCTCCCAGCCGGCTCCTTCCTCTTTGGGGCAGCTGCCGCCTCGTCATCAGCTGGCGGAAGCGCAAGCACTCCCAGCGCTGGGCTGTTTGGGGCTTCTGCCAGCCCCCCGTCTTCCTCCCCCGCCTCGGCGCCAGCTAACCCTTTTGGGTCTGCACCCGCTGCTTCACCCTTTGGAGCCGGCTCTGCTACTGCCACAGTTGGCAGCTCCCCCTCATTTGGTGGCGCCCCGCTGGCAGGCCCCGTGTTTGGCTCAACTGGCTCCGGCACAGGCGCCGCTCTGTTTGGCGCTGTTACAGCCGGCAGCGTGGCTGCCAACTCCAGCACGCCAACTTTTGGTGCGCTGACAGGTGCACCGCCAGCGGCCGCCTTTGGGGGGGCGACAGGTGGCACATTTGCATTTGGCGCCACAACGCCCTCCAGTCCGGGCTCAGCACCTGCGCCCAGCTTTGGAGCTAGCCCCGGGGGAGGGTCGGGGGCAGCAGCTCCAGCGTTCAGCTTTGGTGCATCCGCGGGAGGAGCGGCACCCTCGTCAGGCTTTACGTTCACCTCTGGTATGGACTCGGGCTGAGATGACGCGTCGATTTAGACGTGCTGATTGCGCAGCATGTGTTTACTCGTTTCTGAGTGGAGCAGAGATTATGGAGGTCTTAACATGTGCAGTATGAGCATATAGCTCCGCAGTAAACATGTGGTCACGTTCCCGTCTATGGTGCTCGGTTGGAGAGCGCAGTATGTACATGTGTATGGGACTGCCTCTTTGTATATGAGTGGAGGGAGATAGTGAAGCGTGAAGTTTGTTCCCCATGGTTGTGTGTCGACAAATGTTGGAAATATAGTCGTGCTTTTAAGTTGGCTGGTTGGCCAAAGAGCTCAATTCTGAGCAAAGGAGCGCTCACTCCAGCGTTGAAAGGGAGTAGGGTTCCTGTCTCGCGCTTTCCCTAGTGGGAGCACCATAGAGGGTAGTGAGCTGCGTCTACGCACCTTCCCGCTGCCACCAAAGAGCATGTCTAGCGCGCCGCTCGTTTGACTTCACGTACTCTTGTCATAGACCTGCTCCCAGGTTCCCTGTATGTGCATCTCTTAGTGTCCATCCCAGACAGGGGGAGAGGGTTCGACGCCTTCTTCAGTCTGGACCTGATTGTGCAGACGATTGTGTCGCCTGCCCCGACTCGTCAGGCCTCCTAAATCCACGCGTCCCTTGCTCGCTTGCTTGCGGTGTGTGCCCTTTTGCCAGCTGCAAGCGCGCCAGGGGGCGGATTCGGATTCAATTCCACTTCCACACCTCCGACGGGGCAGTTTTCCTTTGGGGCAGGCGCCAAGGCCGAGACAGCTGCGCAGGCGCCACCTGTCTTTGGCGGGTTTGGGGCCAGCCCCACCTTTGGAGTGCCACCTACAGCAGGCCCCACTGAGGGGGGGGGCAGCCCCAACAACATGGAAGATAGCATGGGTGTGGAGCCCTTCTCCCCCCCGCGAGGCGTCGTCAACCCCAACCCCTTTGCACCTGCTGCCTCGCCTGCTGGTACGCTTGCCCCCACCCCTCTCCTAGCATCCCCCTCTCCAGAGCAAGTGTCCGTCTGACACGAACCTTTTCAGGCTGGCCAGGGCGCACACGCACATACACGCACATGCACGCACGCACTCTGCATGGCTCCGCCATTCCATGGCGCTCTTTGGCCGCAGCTTCGCCTCTCTCAAAGACTCTCCAGATGGCTGCGTTATGTCCTGCATACATGTTTTGATACATTGCTTTGATACATTTCATTCGTCCGTGGGCGTAGGGCACACACATCACACAATATCACACACACAAACACACACACACAAACACACGCGCGCGCGCGCGTGCATCAATACGGGTTCTGCTGTACTTTTGTACAGCGGCTCGACTTGAACTGTAACTGGAGCTGGCTCTGGTCGGCTCAAAATGTGGATCAGTCCTAACCCGAAGCCAGCTGGGCGTGTGTGGACGCTGCAGGAGGAGCAGGCTCGCCAGGGCCCTTTATGTTTGGCGCCCAGCCGCAGTCCCCTGCAGGAAGCCCAGCCCCTTCCTTCGGCTTCAGCGCCGGCCTCACCAGTGGCTCGCAGGCTGGTGCCAATCCGTTTGCACCACAGCCGACTCCTGCACCCGGCGCTCCATTTGGGGCCCCGCCGGGCGGCAGCGCAGGATTCGACATGGGCGGCGGGGCCGGGGGAGGCTTTGTCTTTGGCACGGGCGGCGGTGAGAAATCTGGCGCAGGCCCCGGAGGAGGGAGGCGAGTGGTGCGGGCCAAGCGGCCCGGTGCCGCCCGCAAGAAGTGATGTGCTGCTGCCGCGGTTGCTGCTGCCGCTGCTGTCGCCTCTGCCTCCGCTGCCTGCCACCTGTCTCGCCTTGGCAACGGCCTGCTGTGCCTCCTAGCTCGTGCGCTGCCTCTGCCGCCCCTTCCCCAGTGGCTTCCCTGCCAATGCAGCACAGCTGGCACTGTCACGGCCTCTGTTATTGCTACTGCCGGTGCGCCTCCGTTGCTGTTTAGCGACATGCAGGTAGCAGTGGGCCAGTCCAGGTGAACAAGGAACGACGAAGCTGCGCGAGATCGGGACCGCGCGTGGAAGATGAGGCAGTCGGGGCAAGCAGGAGCAGGCCAGCAGGTCAGCAGGCGGCTGGTGTGCCGAGCGTGGCGGTGCTGAATGGTGGTGTGGTTGGGGGCCGCTGGTACGCTGTCAATACCGTGGCCTTGTGGGCTTTTGAGGTCACATTTCTCTTCCAACTGAGGCCTGCCCCTCTGTGGAGCTTCGCAGGTATGAAAAAGCCCGTCCAAGGTGCAGGCTAAGGCCATGGCTCTCTCTTGGCGGGCCTTGTCCTGTGAGCTGGGCTTACTGGCGGGCCTACTTTGTCATACAGCCGTCTGCCAATCGTTATGCATGCAGAGCTGGAAGCAGATAGATAGAGAGCAAAAGAGAGATGGATGGAGAGAGAGAGAAGGTCGGGGCGGGGAGGGAGCGAATGGGATAAAGAGTGAGCTCTCTTATGTTGTCGAATGCATTCTGTTTCAACATGCATGCGGGAAGGATGAAGGGGCGGAGAGGGGAGTAGAGGCATACTTCGTTCTTTTTCAGCGGTCCAATTATCCGGGTTTGCCACAACATGCAGAGGTAACATGAATGTAGGATGTATCTGCATAACGAGTGAAGTAATTACATTAGCAGCTGTTGAGCAGTAGCGGCGATCGAGATAGCAGTTAGCAGAATAGTAAGATCATTTAGTGTGTGTTTAGAACGAATATTGCTTTGCATAGATTTGACTAGTTCAGGTACTGCGCTGAATTTGATCAGAAGCAATTATTTTCACATTTGGCTGTAGTCAGGCAGCTTACTAAACATGCAGTTTTGGTGCATATGCACTACATATAGTGATGATTAATAGTTGCCGGGGCCCATGACTCTCTATGAAGAAATTATCATGCAATAGAATGGGACACACAAGATTTGCATCTATGTTGAGGGGAGTTCAATTTCATCGAGCTGTGATTGCGGATGTACTAGACAAGTAATAAAGTTAGAAACAGATCTTCCTCAGCAAATGATCACACAGGCATCACTTGTCAATCAGATGAAGATTCAGAATTGCTAACATTCTTTTCCAGGGGTGGTTGGCTAGTATTCACATACCACACCTCTTAGTTTTTCAACAGCAGGTAGTCACATTACCAAGTGACATTAGTTCTTTAATCCCCCAGCGCCAGAACATTCAGCTTCTCTACTTTCTGATTTGGACTTCCGATTACATTCAGCCGTGCATATTTATGGTCCCGAAGTTTTGGGTGCACTTTGTATATAAAGCACAAAATTGTTTTGGCCCCTCGGCCTGATTGGTTTATGAAGGACGCTAATTAATGACCATCGAACACATACCCAGCTTTTAGAGGGAACAGCAGTCGAAAAGGATGCTAAGGACTTCATTGCTTGCATGGTCGACTTCCACAAACCATGCACATGCCCTCTATATGTTGATTGATGACATGCATTTCTGGGGAGGTTCGATGTGAGCTGCTCTCTCTTGAAACTTTACTTCCGGTCTCTGCACATCGTCGGTTCGCATCTTTTCTGCTGCATAGGTATAGAATAGAATGCCCTGCATGATGTCGTTCCGCTTTAATCGTCCATCTTTCATGCAGCTCGATCCGCGTGAGCGGAGGAAAATACATAAGCAAAGCGCATGTTAACACACAAGTTTGAGTTTACATTATGAGCGGTCAAGCTTTCCACATAGCCGGTGAGCATGGCTCGTCAGTTCCTTATAGAATTAAGTAATTCTTGTTTTTGTTATATTACTTATCCATTTCACCCGGAACACCAAGGTTGTCCATATTCTATCTGTCCGCTTTTACTTTTACCTTCCAAAACGGCTTATGCACATCTATGTTGCACTCTTAAGGGGCTCATGCTACCTACACATATCACGAAGGAGGTGAAAACAGAATGTTCCATTCAGCGAGATATTGCTTTTGCTCAAAGAATTAGTGAATGAATGTGAGCCAGAGAAAAAAGCTTGGCAATTATGATTCGGAACCTGGAAGCTCTAGGAGTCTAAAATATGTCATGATCGAGTGAAGTGAATCTGGAACATCCAAATACATGAGGTGGCGCAGTCAAAATGCTTGCACGTCTCTATAATGTGTCTCACTATCAATTATGGCAAGGCTATCTCCTAGTAGTTAGTCTTGGATAGCTTCTATGGTTGGAAGCTTCAACAACCCTACGGAACAAGCTAGCTCGAATGGACCTTCATTATACATCACACCAGTGCAAGCGAGCAACTTCAACAATCTCGACTGTAGCTTTCTGAAGGTGCTCACTTCAGAGGGGAAAATCCTGCAATCTACGGCCTGCACACAGCCTGTAACACTTCACCTCAAACTCAAATGCCTTAGAATTTTCAAGACTCAGACGGGTTTATCAAAGCCCTCCCTCTAACCGAGCAACGAAACGCCCGAGGTAGCCTGAGGCAGACGACAGAACCGAGGCACATGTCTGCGGGTTTGTGCATGAGGAGCTGCAGTGCAAACCTTTCCCCTCAAGCTCCTGAAGTTTCCTCGTATCCAGACCGATGCTCGAAGCCCTGTCATTCTCCTTGTGGCGTGCCACAGAGGCAGCCAGAGGAGACAGACGTAACTGAGAGGAGGTGCGCATTTTTTCTTGGGGAGGGGGTGG
>WELA01003918.1:353408-373848 GCA_009602735.1 Mesotaenium endlicherianum
CCCCCCCCCCCCCCCCCTCTTCCTCCGGATGTGTGCCTCTTTCCTACCTGTCTTCCCCTCCGTGGCATGCCCAGTGCACAATCGCCAGCTGTCTGTCGCCCCCAGCCTCTGCCTCTCCGTCTCTCTCCTCTGCTTGCTCTAGAATCAGGTTGAGCCTCTGTAACGGGTCTTGAATATTGACGTTGGATGATAGTGATGATGGTATCAACAATAATGATAGTGAAATGTGAAGATACGATGTCTGTCGATTATCAGGGCTTCGGTCCCATGGCACATGCGGTTTGGGACACCCGCTGCTCAGACCTGCAAGCGCCAGTGTGAAGCGATTGTAACCCTGGAAAGTGGGTCGCTTCCAGGCCCGTCAACACCTGTCAGAACGCAAAGAGGCCCGGATCTCCCGCGTAGAATGCTTCGAGTATCCATGGTGGCATTTTGAAGGTCGGACGATCCGTGCCCAGGTGGCATGAGAGCGCTGCGTGCTGGCTTTGAATTCTTGAAGCCGTCTTGTTCCCCCGGCGCTCTTATCACATTCGATGGGTACACCTTTTGTCACGTCTTCATTGGGACTGCATCTTGCACTGGTGCGGCGAGAACACTTGCAGGAATTGCTCCTGTCGTCCTGTTTTCAAGGCAGCCACTTCTGGTGTTTGGAAAATGCTTGTCACTTGCTTGCAACCCCGCGTGCTTCTCTTGTTGCTCTGACTTCTTATTGATACAAGGCATGTCGGTTGTTGTCTTCGTCCAGCTGGCAAGCTTGCAAGCCTCGAGGCATGTGCACGCGCGCTTTTGTGAGGGGTTCTTACTCTTACACGTCTCGCAGATGTGGCGGGGAAGGATGTCTCTCACTCGCTGCTGATTGAGTGCCTGTGGGCTGTTGCTGCAGATCGCGCGGCTGCAACTGTACGCTATCAGGAAGCCCAGGGTCGAGAGTGAAGCCGAGACGGAGGAGGAGTGGAGTGACTGACTGGACAGGAACAGATTCCACCTTTGGGACTATGCCACCCTTGGCTGTGACATGTAAAGGCAGATGATGCAGTTGGGTGTTTACAAGAACGAGTGATTGCGGCACAAGATGCGTCTGTACCATTGTCGGGCCTGTTGTCCTGCGCATCTATGTGACGGTTGGTAGCATTGGTGCAATGTGATTTTCCGCCGAGGACTTGATATGTGTGGGCAAGGTAGGAAGAGCTCTGCTACGTGTAGGTTAAGAAACAAGAGCGAGGTTTTAAAGAGCTGATTGGGTACTAAAATCATCACTCTTGAGCCTCATTGGTAATCAAAGGCGGCCCTTTGAAGTTCAAGATCAACCTTAAGCTTGCGGTTGAGAAAGCATGTATATTTACGTTAGTGATGGCAAGGGCGCTGTGTGGTGCTCTTCACTAAAGAAGGCCGTCTGTGCAGTCGGGCACATGAGCAAGTCTCTTTGTCCGACATTACGTGGGGGATGAAGTGCTGTCCTGCCCACCAGAGGTACAGAGAGGATGATATAGTAGGCCAAGAGATTCCAGTGAGTATATCCTTTATTTCATCTTCGGGTCGTCCATTGCTGACCTAGCAAGTGCGCATTTGCTGTGAAATGTTATCCATTCATATTTGGGCAGCTAGACTTTAATGGCAACTTGCTACCTGTCCGTGCTAGTTTCTATGGACCTGCACGTTTCTCGCAAGTTGGTGTTTAATATTGGCCAATTATTGAGTTATTGCTAGAAGACGCTGCTCTCCGTAATATATATCCACTTTAACCATCCCTTTTTGGGGGAATCAAGGGGATCCCCGTACTTGACTAGAAGAACTTTAGATAGACTATATAGCAAGATTGTCAACCAAACCTACTGCGTAGCATAAATTATATAACGCGAGTGCAACTTTGCCAAAAAAAAGAACTAAGCGCCGGCTCTAGTTGCGATAAATGTGCTTGAGAAACTTGAACTTGATCTAAATCACAGGTTGAACGCCATGGAGTGGAAGTTGAGCTGGGGCCGCCCCTGGAGGGAGAACCCCCGGCCGCTGCTCAGATGCGAGCAGCGCAAGGCCACGTCGGGCTCCATGCTGGGGGGGCCGCTAACGAGCACGCCCGCGTTGGAGTTCTTCAGGCGCTGCTGCACAAGAGCAGTGAACACAGCTGCCGCACACAGATGGCCAACAATTTCCATGCATGCGGGAAAGGGTGTCAGCTAACAAACTGAGTGGCAGACCCAGCAGAGCTGCTGGCAGACGGGGCAGGCGCCACGAGACTACGAGAGCATGGGGCCAGCAGTAAGGCAGCTGCCAGTAGCAGGAGAAAAATGGGAGCCAAAGCCTGGGAGAGGCCAGAGTGATGCTTAGGTGGGTGCGGTGCTATGCATCGTCAAATTGAGCAGGCTGGGGAGGAAGAGTAAACGCATGCATGCTCATGTTTGTACACTACTCTAATGCTGTAGCTAAAGGGAAGGCACGCACGACGTGGGCCGGCGAGTGAGCATTAAGGCTATACGCCGTAGAGAGCAGTGGGCAGTTGCGTGAAAGTGGCTCTCACCATCCCAGTCGGGGCGGGAGCCATAGTGAATGTTGGAGGCCTGCAGGTACCCCTCAATCCCGCCCCCCTTCCTCTTCACTGGACTCACCGCGTTTGATTTCTGCCCCTTGAGCTGGGCACATCACAGAGCATTGACATAAAGACAGACACGGATGATGTCACAGGTACGGGCACAGGCACAGGCACAGGCGCGGAATCAAGTGCAAGCTTCAGTCACGTGGCAGAGCAACGCAACAGGTCAGCGCATCTTCTGCTGGCACTCTCACAGAACATCAGAGCAGGGTAGCAATCACCCAGGGCAGACGCAGCAGCAGCAGAAGCAGCAGAACACAGGAAAGAGGCCAGTCAACTTCAAACCATCCATTCCCTTTCTTGAGCAGAGGGCTCCTCTGCTCGGTTTTCCCTCTGCACAGCTGGACATACACAAGTGTGTAAGTGTGCTGGGCCGTGAGGCCGGTAATTTTATGACCCAAGAAGACAGGTCTAAGCAAACTTTGGTCAAGTCAAACGTGCAAGATGAGCGCCCTTTTTAATGAGGTATATAAAGAAAACTGCAGCTCTGGCTCTGGCTCTGGCTGCGGCTGTGGCTGTAAGCAGGCTCTGCCAGCACACCGACCAGGCTTCAGCTGCGGCCCAAGAGATAGAGCATTTGTTGCTGGCAGCTAGGGGGCCCCGGGCCCACCAGTCACCATCAGCAGCAACCATCAGAAGTTTTTTTCAGAGTTAGAAGGAAAATGTAGGATACAAAATATATATGCTTACATAAATAATATATGCACACATACATACATGCATACATACATACATACATATATATGTATATATATGTATATATATGTACATATATATGTGTATATATTGTAAATGTACCTGCTTGTAAGTCGACGGGCGCAGATGGTACCAGGCGGCAGCCGCGATCACCAGGAAGCTGAGGAGGCCCGCGAGGAAGCCACCAAGGTAGATCAGGGCGCGAGCCCAGTCGGGGACAATTTTGTGGCTCCCATGGTCGTAGTGGTGCACGATGGTACGGATGAACACCGCGAGCACGAGGAAGGTGCCGCCGCTCATTACCAACACCAGCAGTGCCGCCCACAGGTCGGCACCTGGCACGGCACGGCATGGCACAGCGCGCGCATGGTCGCAGGAGGAGGCGAGCCAACGGGGACATGCCGACAGGTAGCAGGACTCCGTAGTGTTAGTACCTGACTATGTAATCTTTGAGATCTCTGACTGGCCCTCTCCAGAAAGAGGCCCTATCGACGTGGCTGCCCTCTCAAATCTGGCAGCTTACAAAGCCACACATGCAGGCACTGGAATCGTTTTGAGGCGCTGCACAGACCCAAAGAGGGGACTCAGTCACTCAGGGACAAAAGAAAGTGGCAGCAGTGGCCAAAGCTCCTTCTGCACCCATCTGTCCAGTATCGAAATCTCATCAAGTAAGCCTTAAAGGCTTCTGCATCAGAGTCAAGACCTTTCTCTTGTACACAACAAGTGCTTGCCAGAAATCAGCCACCTACTGCGCGCGAGACTTCTGGACAACAAGCACAGACCTTGGCCAACGAGGGCATGCATGGGGCACGCGCTGCCGCCAGCTGGCGCCAGCGCCACCAGCCGCGACTTCTGCTGCTGCTCCACGTCCGCCGCGTGGGGCCCCTCCTCCTTGGTGACGTACACCTGCACGTTGAGCTGCACGCGGCGCGCAAAGTCGGGGCAGATGGCGTCCAGGTCCAGCGTCTGCAGCAGCGCCACGTTCTCCGTCTTGTGCACCGCCCACAGGAGAGTCACGCTCGCGGGCCCCCTGCACATGCCAAACATGCAGGGCCGTGCGCATGTGCAACTCAACTATCACAGGGATGCAGAACGACCGGCAGGAAGCCCGGCAGGGGGCCGATCAGAGGGTGCGCCGCAAACAACTCAATGCGGCTATCGGGCAGAAGCGGCGGCAGCTATGACAGGCGAGCGGTGCACAGGAGAAGAGTTGCAGGTCTTCTGCATTAGAACTTGTGCTGACGCATGGAGTCGTCCGTTGGAATTTGCATCTAGAGGAGGCGCATTCAGAGGTATCCAGGTCCCGGGGGGGAGCCTCTGCGGGCAGCCAGGCAAGCAGTGAGACATCCTAAATGTGCAAGAACATCCAGACAGGAAGAGGAATTGCGCAGACACTGCGACCGAACAAGATCACCTGGCACGCCATCCCTGCAGGGTCTGCAAGGAGAACTGGGAGACAGCAGCAGCAGCAGATGACAGCTGGCGCAATGGAAAGTACCTGGGCTCGTCCATGCGGCAGCGGTGCGCGAGGTCCCGCAGAAGCGAGAAGAAGGGCGTGATGCCGATGCCGCCCGCCACCAGCACCAGGTCGTCGTACCTGCCGCCCGCCCGGCCAGCCGCT
Organism: Mesotaenium endlicherianum; assembly: GCA_009602735.1. Taxonomy (NCBI): domain Eukaryota; kingdom Viridiplantae; phylum Streptophyta; class Zygnematophyceae; order Zygnematales; family Mesotaeniaceae; genus Mesotaenium; species Mesotaenium endlicherianum. The sequence continues at coordinate 358,313 of WELA01003918.1, forward strand.
CATCGCGCGGTGTGAGTAATCGTCAGCATTAATCTGAAATGGACGGATAGCAAGGAGGAGAAGGGAGAAGGCACACTAGCAATAGCAGGAGCAGCTGGAGGGTGAAATATGTTCTAGGGCTTCTATATTTTTTCAGCGGTCGACGTGGAAGCACTTCCACTCTAAATAACAGGAGTGCGTGCTGTTGTCGGAGCCTCACCGGGTGCAGAAGCTCTGCTCCTGGCCATAGGGCCCCTCCACGCGCAGCTGCAGGGCCGCCTCGAGGTTGGCCTCCAGGTGGCTGGCCAGCTGGCTCGTCCACGTGCCACCTGGCTTGACGATGACGGCCAGCTGCTCCAGGCCGTCGAGGGCGCTGGAGGTGACGCTGAAGGGGTGCCACTGCAGCCGGGAGACGGCAGGCGTGTTCAGAAAGACGACGTCCAGCGCCTTGTACTTCACGCCTGCACGCAGCACCACAAACACATGGGTGTAATAAGTGACAACTCCGCAAAGTTTGAGAAACACATGTATGGGTGCATGGAGGGAGAGGGCTAAGTAACAAGACACAGGTGACAGGAGCAATCAGCCAAGAGCCACCCAGGTGCAATTAGATCGGGCCAAACCAGGTCAGATTAGACCATATTGCGCAAGCTCCGAGAACCATCGCGGCAAAGTTTCCCTCTTAGCTCACAATTTGAGACAAAAACTACGTATCAGGGAGGCAAAGAGGCTGGGCGGTACGCAAGAGCTGCTGCCTTCCCAAGTTTCACCAGATGGCATCTAAAGAAGAAGCTCTACTAAGTGCTGGCAAACTCCCTCACCTGATGCAACGGGGATGGTGATTTCGAAGCAGCCGTTTGGGAGCAGCATGACAGAGCGTGCTTGCACGGTAGCGTGCGACTGCAGCGCACGCAGCAGGCGGTCGGTGCCAAAGAGGATGAGCGAGGGCAGCGCGTACACCACGGCAGAACTGCCGACATGGAGGAACAGGAACAGAAAGTAGAGCAGGTACATCTGCAGCCACAGCAGCATCGCAGCAGCAACATAGCGGCAGGAGCAGGCTCGTTAGGTTCAAATTTCAAAGCACAGGCTCCTTCTCCTACTCCAGCTCAAGCTCAAGCTCTAGTTCCATCTCCCAAAAGCAGCTCTTTGTCCTTGCATCGTGCCAGCTCGGCTGTTGCAGGAAGCTGCTAGGCAGCTGTTAGACACATACGGGTGTCAGGTAGGTCGGCCGTCGACAGGCAGGTGAGAAGCCATGGAAAGGATTAATACAAGCGTCACAACACAGATCAGGGGATCAGATTGCGTGCAGAAGCAGCCATTGGGAAGGAAGGGAGGGTGGGAGGCCGGCGCGGGCGGGTGCGCCAGGAACTGCCAAGGAAGGAATTCTTGCCGGCTAGCTTCTCGTAGGGGTCCGCAGCAGGGGGGTGAGGCAAGGGGGTAGGGCCGGGGCGGTGTGAGCACCTCTTTGAACCGCCGCAGTCTCACCTGGTGGGTGTAGAAGAAGACTTCGAACGACTTGCGGCGCACGGGGCCCAGCGCCGTCAGCCACATGGCGAGGCCGATGATCATGTCAATCTCGCCCGCCAGGTTGACGATGGAATACTGCTGCCACCTCCACACCTGCACACACGAGCAAAGAAAGCGCAAATTAAGCACGGTGGTAGCAGCCGGCAGGAAATTACGTAGATGAAAAGGGGCGTTACCATTAGGTGAGTGTACTGAAAATCGTAGTCGCATTGACCTATAAGAATGGAGCAGGGGGCATCTCCACAGCCATTCCAAGGGCCAACATCCCTCCTAGCAGGCGCCCAAACGAGCCCACTGGCATGCGATACCTCCGCTTTGCTCTCACTCTCGTGATCTTGCATCAATTGATCACCACGGGCACAAGAAAGAGCACGAGCGTGCATCAACGTTGCCGAAACAAATTAACACCTGGCGGCAACATACATCCAAGAGGAGGCAAAGTAAGTCACACTCGGGTACACATGACACGTTGCAAAGATGTCCGTGACTTGATGGGAGCACGGGCTGGCGATTGCAAGCAAGACGGTTCATGCGCATGCCGTGTTTGGCAGAGACCTGGAACCAGCAGCCTGCGAGCGACAAGCGCAGGAGGACTGAAAAACACAGTTGTTCCTGCAGCCGCTGCAGCAGCAGGCCAAGGCGGCTGACGGAGCAGCCGTGGAGCGGCGACCGGCCTTGGACTGGGAAGGGAAGGCTTTACCAGGCACCACAAGGCATCATCAGAACAGCAGCCGTGAATTGGCCGGTGGGGGGGAGGAAGGTAGACACAAGGTGCAGCCCGCCCTCACCTGCTTCCAGAAGGCGCCCTCCCTGAGCCACAGCGACCAGTAGCCGACAGAGTGGAGCAAGGCCAGCCAGAGGTGCGTGTGCGCAATCCAGCGGTGGTACTTGACGCCCTGCTCGTACGGGATGCCCGACACGCGCAACAGCACGGAGCCGCGGGACACTGGCAGCAGCAACACCAACACGACCATGTACGACAGCCACCCGAGACGATGTGCCACAATGTCCCACTTTGCCTCCAGCCTGCTCACGCTCGGATGTCATTTGAACACATGTAAATGGTCAAAGGACAGTAATTACTATCCTGTATGTTTTTTCCTTGCATGCACGCACGCACACACAGACATGCCTCAGGTGAGGGAGTGAGCAAGCGGGGGACAGGCTGCGCCCATAGTTGCTGGCATGCACTAGGGAGACGTGAGGAACAAACTGTAGGAGGAGGAAAAAGATCGAAGGGCAGCATTAATAGGCGGTGCAAAAGGGAGATGGTAACAATGAACTCATGGCATGGTGCAGCCAAACGAAGACAAGGAAAGCATAAACAGCAGCAACAGCAGCAGGGCAGCTTACTGAAAAGATTAAAAAGGCTGCTCTGCTTTCTTCTCGTCAAAGCATCCTGGGATCGACCTGACAACAGTCAGTCACTGTGCTCTATAAGTTCTAACATGCGAGAGTCCAAGAAGCAGAGGGAGAGGGGGAGAAAGAGGCAAAAGAAAGGGAAAGAGGAAGGGGCGGGCGGGGCGGGGGGAGAGAGGGGAAACTTGAAAGAGAAAGAGAGAGAGAAAGAGAATCTCACATGGTGTCCGCGTAGTGGTCGCCACGCTTCATAGGGACGCCTCTGCGATCAGCCCTCTTGAATCGCTGGTACGTGGACTGATACATGTACCAGACTAGCAACGCCGTGGTGGTGGCCACCCACAGGAACTCGCCCACCGACACCTGTCCAAAGGGGCGGCCCGTCCACAGGATGGTCCGCGAGAATCGGGAGAGCGCGCCCTCCACGGCCAGCTTGCTGATATGCCACACGCAACGAGGGAGCCAAAACTTAACGAGCGGGCCCAAAAGGGACGTGTGCGTGTTGCGGCTCAAGATTGCAGTCATGCTTTCTGAAACAAGTATGCAGGAGGGTGGGCAGCTATAGCATGAGCAGTGAGAGCCACAAGTCGAGGAGGATTCAGGAGAAAATATGTGGAAGATGTGGCGCCACCTGTCTTTGAAGAAGCGGCGCGGGATGGCGAGGTACAGGTGGGCCGCCACGGCCAGGGCAATGATCGGCACCACGTAAAAGAGCACTGTCCCCTCTGCTCGCGCTCATGTGCACACCCCACCCACACCCCATGCACCTCAATTGCATAATTCTGATCGCAATGGCGTAAGCTTCTCTCACCGTGGTGAGCACAAGCACCGAGTAACCAAGCAGTATCGCATAGATGATAGGAGATTCCTGGGAGCTGCTGTAATTATTCTATATGCGTGGGCGATCTATAGCGGGGGGGCACCCAGCTAGGCCAGCTTCTGCAATTTGTGGTTAAGAGCGTGGGTGTGCCTGATCAGCAGCACGCGTGCATGTCAAGGAGGTTGAACAAAGAACACTTATCTATATCGCTCAGCATTGACTTTGGACCCCAGGCATTGATATGCAGAAGTACAGGAAGGTCCAGGAGTGTAAGTTGGTACAAGACATGCTATTTCCAGAAGGTAGTATCATAACATACGCGACTTGGAGCACAACAGTGATCCCTTCTCATGCATGGGGAAAACACCTAAGCGTTTGATTGTCAGCATTAGGAGAATGTGGGACAGCCGAGTGTGAAAGGACTGACCACTCCTGTCCATCCATCCCGTGACTGGAAAGGTCTTGACTTCCCCAAACCATTGGAGTGGCATTAGCCACCACGCCAGATTCCACCACAGCCATGTGGCCCACATGAAAGCAAGGAGGCCGTAAGCAGTCCTGCTCGATCAGATTGCACACAGCCAAGTCAGCACGCATAAGCGGGGGCTCTCACAATCAAAGTGCATGCCAATGTGGGGGTAACAAACACCTCTATATATGGTAGCAGCTTCATTTCCGTGGAAAAGCTCAAAACATGTATCCCACGTGCAGCTCTGTGACACGTTATACGTGCAACTGCCGGCGAATAACTCACACACCAGGTGGCAGCAATTTGCAGTCCCCTTGTACTTGCGCCCATCTTTCCAGCAGCAATGAAGCTGTTGGGACTATCGGCTGCGACATACTGACTATCTTCCTCCACGCCACTGCTGTGCCCGTTCATCCTGCTGTCAGCTCTCTTGCTCTCTGCACGTATGTCAGGAGGTGAATAGAGCCTCCCTCCACCAGATTGGAAGGATGGCCTCTTCAGGGAAGCTGATGCTCGAACACTGCAAAGAACATCGCTTAAGAGTCAGGTAGACATGTATAAAACAGACTCTCTCTACCCTTTCACCCTGTTGGCGCCTTCGGAGATGAAGTAAGGACCTCCAGCAATTGCATATGGAGACAGTTACTAGTAATAGAGTTGTGTCAAATAGATGTGCAAATTAATCCAAGAGAGCGTGCTCATTTGAGTAAGATTTAATACTATATGGCGCCTTGTGTAGGGTCGTTCTTACCAATAGCTTGTGTAAAGACTTCAGTTCTGTAGATCGATGTTAAGACTTCCACGGGTTTGATTCTTCTTCCCCCGGCATGGAGGAGCTGGCAGGCCGGTGCATACGAATAACGAAATGACCTCTTTATAGGCCTGTCCACAATCAAAGGAGCACAAAAGCGCGTCTAGGACAATTGAAGAAAAATATCGATTCAATCCAGTACAAACTGATGCACGGGCAATCCGCAAGGGTGACCCGGGAAGAGTGTCGGCTTTCTCGACTTCAGCACTTGGAAGTTGGCAATGACACGCTCAAGAGTGTGCAATAGCGTGCAACATTACGGTGACAGCATGTTACCATGTGGTACTACTAAATTTGTTTGCGTGCTATCACTGGCTATCACGTACCACAATGTTGTAACTTCATTGGGTTTCCAAACGTCGATAGGTGTTTCAAGCGTGGGCCGTACTATTGTGATACTGAATATTGACTCATGTATAGCCACTTGTAGCTCAGAAGCTGGTTGTAGGTGTCACAACTCATAATGTTCGCTAATGGCCGGTCGCAAGCAGACGCAGTCCTTCCAAAATGGAATGCTCGGAGGTCACTTGAAGTTGGTCACTTGGATACCGGGAGTGCAAGGCTTGGAGCAGCTCGGAGCGGCTTGGAGTGGCTCCGATGGGCTCGGAGCTGCTCGGAGCAGCTCTGAGTTGCTCGCAGTCGCTCGGCTAAAGTCGTCGCGCCCCCTCCGTGTGTCCTCGAGATAGCCATGGCCCCAAGACCTGCCATCAACCCACATCAACCCGCATCCAGCTCAATCCGGCTTGGACAGTGTGGCCAGGCCGTGCCTGGCTCTGACAGATTGTAGTACACACGCAGTTCAAATCTGGAGCAATCTGGAGAGCAAAGCAAGAGTAAAGGCTCGTACTTCAAGTACTAGCGCCTAGGGTTATACATCACTGCACAACCTGGTACTGCACTGGTATGGCTCGCTGCAGCTGGCTGTGTGGCTGGTACCCTGTAGGCAGTTGGTTGGCGAATATGGGCGAGAACTGGCGAGAACATTCACATAGCAGAGCGCACGGCGCACACAGCTCCGGAGTGCTCTCACGTGGTTCTTACTGTTTCATGCACATCATTTCGAGCAAATATTGATCGACCCCTCAAAAGGCATGGGGTGCTAATAAGTGGCTGCGACTTGTCAAAATTATTGTTGTTTTTCCAGAAGAAGTGCAAATCGTGCGAAAAGCTTCCCGTTCTGTTGATTCTTTTAGTAATTGTTAGGGCTGAAATGAGCTTAAAAGTTGAAAGTTTGACATGGTGCAAACGAAAAAGTGTCTCAACGAACGCTCGAAGGAGGAGTCCCCCCATGCTGAAAGCAACCTCATATAGTGTCAAAAACATGGGGGGCTAACTGGCTGCGAAATCTTTGATTCATTGAAATTTTTTGCAAGAATTACAAGTCGGGCGCAAAGGTTTCGGTTCCCATTGAAACAAATCGTAACCATTAGGGCTAAAATGGGTTGGAAAAATTGAAAAGTTTGAAATTTTGGCACAACCAAAAAGGTGTCGTTATGAACGCCCGAATTTTGGAGGGAGTTATCACCCCATGGTCAAAATGAACGAAGAGTCACGTCAAGTATCCTTCACCTTTCAACGAAGTCGGTAATGCCTTCACACATGTATTCCTAATTGTTATTATGTCACCGTGTCAACAATCACGTGCCTAACCTTCTCACCATTTAAAGGCCTGACACCCTCCTTTTCACCTTTGGTTTGTTCTCGGATGCCTGTGCTTGTAATATGCTTAATAGAATATCACTTGATTTCGCTTAGAGGTTGCATAAAACACAACTAGTAGTGTAGTAATTTGTTCAGTACTAGTTGCAACTTTGCTAACACCTCCGCATAAACATTCACAATAATTATGGTGCGCGTGTAATAGACGACTAAAAGATTCACAAGCAATTTGGAGGCGTTTTATGATTTCGCTTTGCCATAAATCCCCTTCTATTGCAAGCTCCATAAAAAACAGAAGATAAGATCACTTGATAGTCCCCAAAGAATATCTCAAAAATTAGCTCCGTTTTTGCCACAAGCGCGCTAAGAATATTCAGGTCTTCGATTCAGAGTTTTGAAATGTGCACCGAGAGAGGGAGGAAAGGAATAAGGAAGACATGTTTGAGAGCATTTTTTTATTCTTTCAAAGCTCAAGGGTAGTTCACGTTCAATTCGACACTTTTGAGAGGTAAAAACATAATTTGCTTTGTCCCCCCTGGCAGGTACAAAGATGTTGGTTGTGACATGCTCAAGATTTGTCGTGATGCATGCCGTGGATTGCCGCATACTACTGCAAACGGTAGAAAACGTGCAGCTGCTGGAGCTTACGACCTGCCAACGAGCGTGCGAGCGAGAATGTGAAGTGCGCATAGCACTCAAGCATAAGAAGGACAATTGGTCAATTATAGCAATTTGATGGTAGTTGTCAAGAACCTAAGCACAGCGGTTAAAAGCCGTAGAATCGAGGATGCTAATCCATGAGCCGTTCTTTTGCAGACTATAAAGCTTCCTAATATCTCATTGACTATCTTACATGTCGTGCCGAAACTAATCAATTTCAGTCGACCACAAAGGCACAGCGTATAAGATCTAGGCGATTCCTTTTTTTGCCAATGTGGAACTTGGGAATGTCTCAGTTATTTGTCATCTAGTCTCAGGAGTTTTCTTGTTGGTCCAGTGGGCAAAGTATACACTTATGTAGGTGGTGGTGGTGGTATTTTAAGACGATTATATAACATACACCTTCGTATGTTCTCAAACACATCCCTAAGCTTCATCCTGCTATGATTGGGCATTGGAAAAAACACCTGCTGCCCTGCATATGCGACGTTAAATGAAGCATACGCCCACATACTCTACTTTATATTGACCAGTGATGTCGACGGTAGAATCTAACGTGACAATGAAGACGTTTGCGGCCAGATTGGGACGTCAACGCACTTGCCTATAGTTAGGAAAGGCGTTTTTGACGAGATATATTGATTTGGAAGCTTTCTATCAATTTTAGACAATGGAAAATAAACTACTGGGGTAGCATCTAAGTATAGTGGGAGGATATTGCAATTCCTCCAACTAAGGATGACTAATCTATTAACTTGAATTTGAAATGTATGTGAGAAGTGGCTAAAATTTACGAAAAAAATCAAAAATTTGTTGGAAACTTGAGGTGTTTTATTAGAGGACAAGAAGGAGCCTTTGATGTATATGTGAAGAAACTCACTTTTGTTTTGCAGTGTACATTAATCACCAAAGAACTTTTGCTGTATTTTTGCATGTGCATGAGGAACACAAACAAATGTAGAAATGTTAATTGCTCGTTAAGAGACGATAGTAATGTTCATTGAATTTGTACAAATTTGAAGAGCTTAATTTGTATGAGTCTATGTAGAGGTTAAGGATTGGTGGATTCTTCATGAAGTTGGGATCTTTTGCTTAGGCTACGGGGTTCCTTGTGTGAACTTTGGAAGTTGACTTGCTTTTTTTTAATGATAGCAAGTTAGAAGTGAACTTGCCACTATTGAAATAGTACTTACGTGCATGTACATGATTGCCAACCCGCAAACAATCACTTTAGCACTATTGCCGCTCCTAAAGTGACTTGCCTAAATAGGCGGCAGTTAAAAAATAGGTTGGTTCCCATCAATCTGCATTCAATCACCTCAAACTCACTCTTAATTTGTGTTCCTGTTGCGCCACCCTAAGCCTAGCAAACCATTCCACACTGACTGGTGTAAACTTGGTCTTGATGTTGTGCTTGCGCACACTTGATTCCTCCAAGGTTGAGTACATCATTGCCAATGCCAGTCACAGCAACAACATTGCCGAGCGTTTTCATAGTTCCTACGAGAGTGAATGTCTCGCCGTCGTGTGAAGCATCGTCCATTTTTTTGCCCCCATCTATATGGACCTTTGGTCAAATATTCATATTCCTTAAGGACCATTATCCCCTCGAGAGGCTCATGACTAACCAACATTTGACTGGTAGCCACGCGCGCTGGGCTCATATTTTTGAAGTCATCACTTTAACCAAAAGTTTGCTGACACATTGTTTGAAATTAAGCAAGACTTGTAAAGGGTTAAAAATTGACTTACCAAAAAACAATTCACTTAAAGAAGATTTTCAAGTCACACGTATTTATTATGGTGCTTTCTGATTTATATAATTAATCACAAGAGCATTAAACAAAGTGCAATGTTAGCAATCGTCCACAATCACTACTAGTAAACAAGCATCAATATCATGCAATCAGTAAATTTATACATAAGCAAAGCTGACTAAGCACTTCGTATATTGGCTTGCATCCTTGGCTTGTATATTTGCTCAGTAGTCTGTACAAAGGGTTGGCTTGTTTACAAATGCCAAACCTGGTAGCAAAACTAGCAAATTTACATAGAATGAGTAAACTGTTCAATAACAATGCAATGGCACCGGTTTTCCAGGAGTTAACCACGTCGGGAGGACCTCGGCTAGCCAAATCCACAACCATCTCTCGTCGTTCAATCGGTCACTACATGCAAAATCCAGGACCTACACATTGGGAAGCAGCTAAGAAGGTTATGAGGTATCTAAAGGGACACCAAATTCATGGTTGCACTTAAGGGAGACTGACGGTGTGAAGCTAGGTGACAGCACTGATTCAGATTGGGGCAGTGACCTTGACATTAGGAGGTCAACGACGGGGTATGTCTTTATGATGGGCAAGGGAGGGACATGGAAGCAAGAGGCAAAAAGTGGTGGCATAGTCTTCATGGAGGTTAAGTATATGGTAGCATCACAAGCAATGAGGAAAGCATTTTGGTTGGAAAACTTGAAAGCTACTTCTAAGACTTGGGCTACGAGCAGGGAGTGGGCTACCACTGTCTTTAGTGATAGCGAGGGGTGCATTGCTTTGGGAAAGAATGCAAAAGAGCATAGAAGGAGTAAGCACATAAACATACAATATCATGAGTGTAGAGAGTGTGTACAGTCTGGTAGTGAAAACTGATAAAATAATTGCTGATTCTTTGACAAAGGCAATACCTAGGACAAAGCATCAGGGGTGTGTTTCTATATTTGGTTTGAGAGAATGTTTCTTGAAGTACAATAGGAGATGAGAGGGAGGGTTGGAACTTAGCCCAAGGGCCGGCACTCCTATTTCTATTTTGTTGTCATGTCTAGGCTAGTACTTCTTTGCCTCAAAACGTGACGCGTGCCAGGGTGTCAATAGTTGTCCTTTGGTCTGGCGTCAGTTATGTCTTTTCCGTAACTTAGTCGCTTTCTGGTAGTTGGTGAATGTCAAACAAGATGAACGGTCACGGGTGCACAACAAGCACAACAAAGAAGATGAAGTGCAGGATAGTTAGAACTGATAGGATGGATGTTCTTAGAAGCGTTGAGAACAGATCCTAGTGCTCTATGAGTAAGAACGCAACACTAAGAAAAATATTGAAGTACAATAGAGAGTTGGGCACTTTGTGAAATTTATTGTGTTATTAGTCCGAGACTGAGTTCATTAAAGTGAGAGAGAAAGTGTGCCATGGACAAAGAAATTGATGAGATTCTACAATTTTGTACACACAAGAAAGTCTTCGTCCTACACTAGCTCGGTCGCTAATTGTTCTTAGAATATAGTTGCCAGCAGGTTAAATTTGTGGTACATGTTAATAGCTTGGAATGCTTCCAAATTACCACGCAAGCCGGTTTTAGGCGTAAATAGATTACATTTGAGGAGCGGCCGTACATTGCTCTTTGCTGAATGTTTGTACGTGCTGCTCCAGGATTACAGAATTGGGTTACTAATTTTTGCCCAAAAGCTTATGTTGGAAGGGATTGTTATCTTTGACAAAGTGCGACAAAAGAGTAATCTTCTTTCCGGTAGTGCCTTCTGTAAGTATGAAGGTTCTCCAAAGGGGTAGCTATTAGCCCTAGACTTACAACCTAACCCTGTCCTGGCTAGCACCACCATTGCCTCCAGTGCCACTCAAATTGTGCAGATTTGCACGATCAAAAAGCGAGTCTTTCCAGGCAACAAAAGGCTGACGAAGACATCAGAATTTGACATCACAAGTTAAACGTGATGGAGTGGAAGTTGAGCTGGGGCCGCCCCTGGAGCGCGAACCCCCGGCCGCGGCTCAGGCGTGAGCAGCGCAGCGCCACGTCGTGCTCCATGCTGGGGGGCCCGCTGACGAGAACGCCAGCGTTGGAATTCTTCAGGCGCTGCTGTGCCAGGGCCGTAAACACAGCTGCAGCCAATAGAAACAGCCAACCGTTTGCATGGATGTCAATTAGCGTGTCATCTCGCGGCAGAGTGGCAGTACCGAAAAAGCTTCTGGCAGACATTGCATGCACCCTGAGCACATTCGCCTGGTGTACGTGGAGCAGCATGTCAAGTGTGCCTAAGTCAACTCCTACATCCTGTAGCCCTGTATGTGCATGTGTGTGTGTGCATGTGTGTGCGCGTGTGTGCACCGGCTTACTACATGTACAGGTACACAACTTACATCCTCATGGATGTACGGAAAGAATAGGAAGCATGCAGATGAGAGGAACAAGAACCGAGGACGTGGGACCAGCACTCGGTCAAAAACAGCGACAATTGCCAACAGCAGAGCAAAGTGTTGGAGAAGGACGTAGGTTGAAAGAGACCATGTAAGTGGCACTGGATTTCTCCTAAAGCTAAGACCAGTGCAACTGGGAGAGGCAGAAACGGCCAACACATGTCTTTGCACAGCCATGTTGTGACAAGGACAGCAAGCACGGCTTGCACAAGTGACCACCGAAGCTCAAAGGAACCGCAGGCGGCAGGGGGGGCACGCAGGCGGGCAAGGGGGGGGGGAAATGGGTAAGGCAGCTCTTACCATCCCACTTGGGGCGGGAGCCGTAGTGAACGTTGGAGGGCTGCAGATGCTGCGCCCCCTCAATCTCGCTGCCCCCCTTCCGCTTCACGGGGCTCTCTGTGTTTGATTCGCCCCCCTTAAGCTGCAGAATTCGAGAAATGCAGACGTAGGCGGGCATGGGCGCAGCCACAGGCACAAGGACAGTCAGTTCAATCACATGGCAGAGCGACAGGTCAGCTCGGCTTCTGTCGCCACTTTCCCCAAATAGCAGGCAGACTCGGGGCGGGAAGGAGCCGGAAACACCCCGGGGAAGCAGCAGCAGGACACAAAAAAACAGCCAGGCAGATAGACCGGTGACCACGCCATATCACTCTCCTCAGCTGCTTGAGCTTCTCCAGAGCTGCACATCTGAGCGATGTCTGTGGTGGTCTGACAGTCATCTGGCACTCAGAAGAATTGGGTTGCCCCCACTACTGGCCAAATGAAGTGCGGCACGCGGGCGTGCTTGTTCTGGCTTGTTTCCTAGCTTCGGCTCTGGCTGTGGCAGCAGCAGCAGCAGCCCCGTGGCCTCCTGTCCACCCGAGCACCGCGAGCGGCGGCCCACCAGCGGCTTCAGAAGAGCAACCAGCGAGAGGGCGTGGAGGAAAAATTATGAAGTACCTGCTTGTAGGTCGACGGGCGCAGGTAGTACCAGGCGGCTGCAGCGAGCGCCACAAAGATTAGCAGCCCCACGAGGACGCCACCGAAGTAGACCAGGACACGTGCCCAGTAGGGGAAGATGGCGTAGCTCTCGTGGTCGTAGTGGTGCACGACGGTGCGGATGAAGACCACGAGCACGAGGAAGGTGCCGCCGCTCACCACCAGCACCAGCAGCGCCGCCCACAGGTCGGCACCTGGCACAGCACGGCAGAGGGGGACCAGGGGAGGGGAGGAGCACAAGGCAGATCGAGGGGGTGTCAGTACAGAGAGAGAGAGAGAGAGTGAACGAGGGAGAGCCTAATGCAAGAGCATATGTGCGACATGATGTGTGCAGAACCTGCACTCGTCCTGTCACAAGAGCGACGAGGATACAACATAAGACTTTTTGCTTCTGGCGCGCAACTGCTCGCTAACACCCGGCCACCCACTGAGCTGGGGGCAAGCTGGCCAGATGGCGAGCAGGCAGGCAAGCGGGAGTCTCATTTGCCTCACATCGCCCGCACCGCAAGCTCAGCGCAACCGGCAACAGAGCAGAGCAAAGGAGCGAGCCAAGGGCTATTGACTCGTTCTGGACATGAGACGATTGTTTTCAACAGATAAGAAAACTAGAACGTTGAAATTGCAGCAAGACTCAGCAATTTCTCGGCCTCAGTATCGCGCGGAATGGCGCACAATGGACAATGAAAAGATATTATTTGCGGAACATCTTCCTCGAGTTACATAACTACCAATACTTCAAAGATGATTGCAGAGCTTGCTAGTCCATAAAGTGAGCGGCAAGAGGTCCCACCTTGGCCAACGAGGGCGTGCATGGGGCACGCGCTGCCACCAGCTGGCGCCAGCGCCACGAGCCGCGACTTCTCCTGCTGCTCCACGTCCGCCGCGTGGGGCCCCTCCTCCTTGGTGACGTACACCTGCACGTTGAGCTGCACGTGGCGCGCAAAGTCGGGGCAGATGGCGTTGAGGTCCAGCGTCTGCAGCAGCGCCACGTTCTCCGTCTTATGCACCGCCCATAGAAGAGTCACGCTCTTCGGCCTCCTGCACAGACGCACCCGCACACGCACGCGCACGCACGTGAGCACCTCAGTCTGTGCTGCGGGGCCATCTATGCAAGGGCAGGAGTAAGATAGGAACAGGTAGCCTCCGCCGCAGCAGCAGCAGAATCATCGGCAGCAGCAGCTGCAGCAGCAGCATCAGATGACAGCTGGCGTAGCGGCAAGTACCCGGGCTCGTCCATGCGGCAGCGGTACGCGAGGTCGCGCAGGAGCGAGAAGAAGGGCGTGATGCCGATGCCGCCCGCCACCAGCACCAGGTCGTCGTACCTGCCGCCCGCCCAACCAGCCCCCTCGTCAGCGTCAGAGCAGAGAGTACAGAGGATTACAGAGGGGCAGAGGGATAGAGCACACTCCGCAACGGCATGGGCAGCAGGAGAGTGGGGAGTTGTGCGCTCCGTCTGTGGACCCAGAGCCAATGGAGCTCACCGGGTGCAGAAGCTCTGCTCCTGGCCATAGGGCCCCTCCACGCGCAGCTGCAGGGGCGCCTCGGGGTTGGCCTCCAGGTGGCTGGCCAGCTGGCGCGTCCACGTGCCGCCTGGCTTGACGATGACGGCCAGCTGCTCGAGGCCGTCGAGGGCGCTGGAGGTGACGCTGAAGGGGTGCCACTGCAGATGCGAGACGGCGGGCACGTTCACAAAGATGTTGTCCAGAGGCTTGTACTTCACGCCTGCGCACGCACACACGCACGCACACGCACAAGCACACACACACACACACACACACACACACGCGCACGCACGCACGCACGCGCGGGCGCAGGTACAGGAAGAACGGGTTACTCTTTGCAACAAGCGGGCACGTCGAGAGAGGGGGCTGGGTGAGAAGGGGTAAGAAGGGGCAGACGAGGGGGCCACTGCTGTGAGGCATGGCGAGGCACCTCGTATCGCCGGATTGAACCGAGATGTGAAGTGGAGAGCAGACTGTGCAAGCTCGGTCAGTCATCACGGTAGTGTCTCAATCCCGATTCACAGCCAAAGCAAACAGAGAGAAAAGGGGAAACTCCAGAGAGGCAGAAACGCATGTAGGGCCGCTGAGAAAGGAAGAGAGGCAGAGAGGGCCAGGAAGGCAGGAAGTCAGAAATGCATGCAGAGCGAGCGAGAGAGAGAGAGAGAGAGAGAGAGAGAGAGAGAGAGAGAGAGAGAGAGAGAGAGAGAGAGAGAGAGAGAGAGNGAGAGAGAGAGAGAGCGGCAGCCCCCCCGAGCGCCACCAAGCAGAGCCCTGCGACTGGGCTCGCTCAGAGAAGGTGGGGCAGATGAGAGATGTAAGGGCTGGTGAGGCAGCTCACCTGAGGCGGTGGGGATGGTGATCTCAAAGCAGCCGTCGGGGAGCAGCGTGACTGAGTGCGCGCGCACGGTGGCGTGCGACTGCACCGCGCGCAGCAGGCGGTCGGCGCCGAAGAGGATGAGCGAGGGCAGCGCGTACACCACCGCCCACTCGCCCGCGTGGAAGAAGAGGAACAGGAAGTAGAGCAGGTACATCTGCGGAAGCAGCAGCAGCAGCACCGCAGCAGCAGCGGCGGCAGGCTCGTCAGGCTCAGGCTGAGGGCACAGGCACTGTCTCAGGCGTGGGCACGGACTTGGGCAGGCAGCCCCCTCGAGCCTCCTCCTCTCCCACCGTGCCAACCCTGCTGCTGCCAAAGCCGTCAGATGCATGCATGCAGGCAGGCAGGAAGGAGGCCAGACATGCTTGTAAGCATGCACGCGTCATGAAGCCTGCGTATTTGGAAGGAAGTTGACATGCATGCACTCAAAGGCAGCCCTGAGGGCAGAAAGAGAAGGAGGGTGTGGGCGAGGGAAGAGGGGGCAAATGAGCGCCGCAGTCGCACCTGGTGGGTGTAGAAGAAGACTTCGAACGACTTGCGGCGCACGGGGCCCAGCGCCGTCAGCCACATGGCCAGGCCGATGAACATGTCAATCTCGCCCGCCAGGTTGTTGATGGCATATTTCTGCCACCTCCACGCCTGCATGGACGCACGCACACACGAGAGTAGGAGAGGGGGGAGAGGGGAAGAAAGGGGGG
>WELA01003918.1:390349-435444 GCA_009602735.1 Mesotaenium endlicherianum
CCCCCCCCCCCCTTCACCTCCACACACACGCACGCACGCGCACATGTACGCACACACACGCACACGCACACGCACGAGCACACGCACACGTGCACGTGCACAGATGCAGAGACGCACAGATGCAGACAAGCGCGCAGGCACGCACAGGCGCCCACACACAGACAGGGAGCCGGTCAGAGGCGGTGCCTTTGAAAACCCCCAACTGGCCCCCGTTCACACGTGCATAGCGAGCACCAACGAGAGGCCAGTTTTCTCATCAGGTCTGGATGCGGTGTGGACACATGTCTAACCAGGAGCAACTCTCACCGAGACCTACGCCAGCCCTTTCCAGGCAGGTTGAGATTAGTCTGGGACAAAAAAAAGGGGGCAGGTGTCTGATGCGTACATCCCTAGTCGGCAGTCTCCACTATCATCAGAAATTTATCTCCTTCAAAGTTCTCAGCCTGCATCGGCCTGAGCGGCACCATGAGAAGAGCACCCGAGGTGCCCCGGGGGAGGGTGCCAGAGCAGCTTACAGACAGACGGGATTACTCTCCCGCGGGCTTTACTTCATAGCGTCAGAGGCAGGAAAGAGGGTACACGCTGGCTGCTTGCGGGCAAGGGGGAGGAGTGGCTTGTACGTCAGGCAGCCCGCTAGCTTGACAAGTGGAGTCTTGGAAACGTCTCAGGGTCAGTGAAGTACGGAGACGTGGTGGGGAAAGAGGGATGAGAAAGGGTGTTTGAGGGGGAGCGAGGTGGAGAGAGGGGGGGTGAGGGTGAGGGTGAGGATGAAAACATGAACGAGAGAGAATGAGAGAGGGTGGACGTGGAAGTGTGGGTGTGCGTGAGCGTGGGAGTCAGAGCGGGAGGAGAGGGTAAGCGGGTGAGGGGGGGTCACGGTGAGGGTGGGAGGGAGTGAGAAGGAGAACGAGAGCGAGAGGGAGAGCAAGTTGAGCCACAGCAAGACTTGGAGGGACTGGGGGGAAGATTGAAAGCGAGAACAAGAGAGAGTCAAGAGGGAGAGGGAGTGAGCGAGTAAGACGGAGACTGGAAACAAGTACAAGGGGGAGCGAGTGTAAGCATGAGAAGGAGAGGGAGCGCGGCAAGGAAGCTTCACCGGCGGCACGGGCTGCGCCACCTGGCTCGTGATCCTGCCAGCCGGTCAGCCAGCCATCCCACCGGCCATGGTGCGAGCGAGAGGGGGGAGGGGGGAGAAAGAGCAGAGGGGCATTCGGAGCGCGCCACCAACACACCCACACAAACACACACAAGCAGCTGCCACGTGTCAGACCCGTGCATTACGCACGCCCCATATGTCTGTTCCCAATGCATGCTCCCCCCCCCCTCTGGCCTCTGGCCCCTGAAGCTCAGCCTGGCGGGAGCGCATGCACACGAGGGTGCCGCCTCCCCAGCAGCGGGGCGCCACTGCGCAACCTGCCAGGCTCCTCCCTTCCCCTCTCCTCTCCCAATCTCCCCTGAGCAGGGGTGATGTTTCTCATCTTGCCCACGGGTGAGGAGCGGGAGGAAGGGGTGCCCCCAAGCACTGCGCTGGAGACTGAGCTCTTCACCTTCTCATATGGAGACTCCATTCTGCTCCGCTCTGCTTTGATGTGCTGTCCTATGCTCCGCTCTGCTCTCTGCTCTGCTCAGCTCTGCTGTGCTCCGCTCTGCCGGGCTTGCTACAGGCTGAGTGCTATGTTCTGGGTTGGCGATGCTATGGGGACCCACCACGCAAGAATCGGAGGGCGTCTGCGTGGGATGGACTTAGTGATCGCAGCGCTGGCAGGGCATTTTGCGTCATTGCTATAGTGAGCACAACGCATATAAGTATATAAGCACATTCTCTACACGCAGTAGATGTACATGATCATCATGAAAGTACGTATGCATGGCATAGAGCTTACGTGTGTGTGGTTCAAGGACATGTTTGCATTGCGAGAGTCAGAAGCATGTGTGAAGCATTGCACGACAGGGGAGCACAGGAGCACAGGAGAAAAGGTGTGTGACGGGGTCCCACTCGTCGGGCAATGGATACACGTAGATGAAGTTCCTCAGGGCGTCATCGTACGGCTGGGTCTCCTCCTCCTCCTCCTGCATGCCGAGCAGCCAGGCCTCAGCCTCTATGCATCATAAGAACCTTCATGCTTGCTTCCACTCGACGAGGGGCTGGAGACGACGGGAAATGGCCTCTTAGTGATTGATTTGCGTTGCAAGTCGATGAAAACAGAGTTGGATGCAGAGTCCAGTGACGCAAGAGTTCGTGGCTCGTGGTGTTGAACGAGGGCAAGGACGAAGATCCGAAGATCAACCCTCTCATCACGCTCTCTCCTCCAATCAACCAGCGTAAGGAGCAAACTGGCTCGACTCTCTTCGCTGACAGAAAGCCAGTGCTGCAGGCTCTCAAGAATATTGAGCGTACCGCCGGACACAGCAGTCCCCCTGCTTTTGTTTTGCTTATTGGCTTGTTATACGCTCCAAGTGGCGACAGCCGGTCAACAGCCTGTGGGTCGGTCTGCCAGCAAGACTTACAATGTCGTGCTTTTTATTGGAGGCCTCCTCCAGACCGGGAGAAGGGCCGCTGACGTTCAAGGAGATGTTTGATTTCAAGGATGCGGTCCGCGTGTAGATTTGAAGCTCCTGCCAGCTCTTGCCTGGCAGAACGAGCAAGAGTACGCCGAGCAAGACCAGAACGGCCCAGCTTATGATGATCTCCGGCTTCACCAAGGAGCGCACATTATCTCTTGCGCTTTCGGGAGGACTTAATTTGCGTAGTGAGGCGAGGAGCTGTTGGAGCATTCTGCAGCCAGTTCAATATGCAAATTTGTGGGAATCATTGGCAGTTTTCAAGGCAATTAAAATATATACAAGGTTGTGGAGCTTCTGGGCTAATCTTAGCTGTTAAGAGCAAACGCCTTCTAAGATTATCTCAGACTAGTCCACCTTGCAGTATACCCTTCACAACAGGACGTCATGTAACTTCATTAGGAACTTCCTATCTTGCACTGCTCTTCAGGGAACGTCGCATGAAGTTACTCGTCCACCTGTGCCCATGCAGCGCATGCAGTTTCCATCGTACTGCATCACACAGTAATTGTTCGTAGTGCCATAGTTCGGTATGGATGAGTGCCCGAAGTGTAACACTATACTGAGATTTGACTCTCCATGCCACTCCATGCAACCTCTGCCACTGTTCGCCACCTGTTCGTCACAAGGAGTTTTGATCGACAGAAGTTGGCAATGGCCGGTCAGCGCTGGTGTCCAAATACCGACGCTAAAGTTTGCACGAGCCTTCGACACCCGGGCGGTTGCGACCATCATGCGACTCCATGTTCTCTCGTCCTTTTATCCGGTAACAATGCCGCACATTGTTTCAAATTGTTTCAAATTGTTTCGTAAGTGCACTCAGCCTGAGAAAAAGGAGGTCGCGAGTGGCGCGGTGGCCAAAAGGCCCGCTTGCATGCGTGGGGCGCATAGGGGCACACAGCAGAAGTGCGCGATTCATGTACGGAACATGACGGAATATCTCGCTGCAGCTTCCATCGCATTCCATCGAGCAATTTCGACGTGGGCAAGCTGCAAGAGATCATCCAAGGCCCGTTATTAAGCTAGTGCAAGGTGATGTGGTTCCCTTAGCAGCTTCGTTTCTGGAGGTGGAATTCATGCCTTGTTTCATAGTCATGACGCTCTCGTTTTGAGAGCTTCAGTGCGTTTCTGAAGGCTTTACGGGCACTCTTTGCTGTCGACTTCTGTAGTTCGCAAAAGGATTGGTTGCTACAGATCGATATTGTTGTTGGTTAGCCGTTACTTTCACGCGGTGTCTAGCTTTCCGTTATTGAGCTCGTTGAGTCTACCGGTCTGCTATTGATCCTAGCTCTTAAAGGAATATTGTAGTATCTACTTACAGAAACGTGCTGTCTGACTTGATTTGTCAGTCTATATCTTTGCTGCTATAGTGTTGCTGTGGTCACTCTGGTAAGGCCGTTAAGTAGATAGGATGCTTGCGCTTCGTGCCCAGAAGAGAGGATGCACCTCTGTGGATGCGGTTTCTCAAAGAGCCGCACTCCTTCGTGAGAGGTTAGTTTCGAACTTCTATGCAGGTCCATCACAGTCAGCTACTCTAGACGGAGTGAGCACCAATATGTCTCAATTGAGGAGTTTGTCGGGGTTGAGACGCTTGTACAGCACAGCAGTTAGGGAGACCTCATTGCCCTTCGCACCCCTTGGGAAGGGAAAGGAGGCGTCTATCCGACACATGTTGTTGCAGCTCAAGCGAACCTCTTTAGGATCACATCACTACCACGTTGCTGCAAGGGCAACTTTAAGGCCCAATCGAGCAGTCATGCAGCCATGCGAGTCACCTCTTGTTACTCAAGTTCAGAGGCTAGTGCAGGTACGTTTGTCTTTGCAGCCATGGCTTGTTTCTTCTATTGATTTAAGCGTTCGTTGGCTACTTCAGTTCATCCAAGCTGACCTATGTGAACGACGGGGCATTCTGGATTCATGCAGGAAGTGAAGCTTTACTTATATTTTCAAGTACATATGTTGTTATAGGTGTTCCTGCTAAGAAGCTCCAGGGATGTTGGACGAGTAATATGGGGACGCAATTATGTGTGTCTTCAGCTGCAGTGGCTTCTTAGCATCTAATATTTTATGCCCTTGTTGTTAGAAGCTGTACCTGCCTTGAGGAGGGAGATTTGGGGCAAAACTTAAAGATCGGGGTTTTCTTTGTAGGGGATGAGATTATCTGGAGCGACTGATTAAGATGATGACATGTCAGCTTTTGGGTTTGGTAATGACCTGTCGGCTTCTGCATACGATAGTGACGTGTCATCTATTTGACATCGATGCCTTACATATGCAGGCTCAGCGTACGTTGGCATCGGGCATGAGGAGGCACTTCTCGTCGGAGCAACCTAAGAAGAAAGGTAAATAAGTACACTGATGACGCTTACAGACTAGGGCTATGATCTCTGCTTGTCCTTGTTTAGCACATTTTAGCATGTCGGCAACTATTTTGCTCCTGTGAGAGGAAGATTGGCTTCTCTTGGAAGTGCAGCACACCATCCGCTCCGTTGCAATATTAAGTTGGTGTATGCCCCAAGGGCGCTCTAATGATTGTTCTTACCAGGGCTTGCGAGATATGTGGGAGATTGACGACCTATAAGCATATCTTTGTTTTCTAGGGGGCTTCCACGGTTTTCATCTCCCTCTCCTCTTCCTTGAAGGCATCTTACGCTTGTTGGTAGTGCTGACAGCAAGGTCAGGGTTAGTCAACTTGCGATCTCGATAGTGCTGGCGGCATGGTCAGAGTCAGTCCCAGACTTTTATGTAAAAGTCCAGCAGGATTGTGCTCCGAAACCAAGCAGTAGCTTGTGTGTGGCGGCTTCTTGGCTGTCCAAGGTTGGGTCCAGCTTGTTTGTAAGAGTACCTGGTTGGGCAGAGCGTGTCCCTATAGTACCTTGCTCTTGTGGTGTCAGTCCAGCGTAGATGAAAGCCAGTAATTCTAGGTTGATGTCAGCCAGCCATGTGGCAATCGGGCTCCTGGGTGTGGATGTTGGGGATCTGTTGATTCCCGCTAATGAGTTACGGGCTTGGTTGCTTTGTGCGATTAGGTTTTGAGAACTTCTACAACAAGGGGAAGAAGGAGAACCCAAAGTCCCGCGCGGAGCAGAAGGCGGAGCCAAAGCCGGGTATGGCCATGCTCCCCTCGTGCATGCTCCTGCTCCATTTGGGACCTGTGTCTCAATCACTGGAATCATGTCTGAGGTTGCTGTGGTCCTCCTCTACACAGCCATGTTTTGTAAGCAGTGCTCTTGCCCATTTTTTACATTGCAACTATAGTCGGCTCCTATCAGCCTGGTGGATTTTATCCCTTTGACAGCATCTCGCCTTTGGCTTCCCACGAGACAGACAAGCAGAGAGAGCTTCTAACAACTTTCTCCATCATCACTCAAGCAAGGCGTGACGCCCCACAATCCTGATGTCTGGCTGGCAGAGGAGGCGTCGTCGAAGGCTGAAGGCGGGGGGGGAGGGGCGGGAGAGAAGACGAGCAACTTCAATCAGAACATGCTGCAGACTGCAGGCCTCATGACCGCTGCCTTGCTGGCCCTGATGGTGAACCTTGTGATTGGCCGCATCGAGGCTCAGGAGGTGAGCATTCGCGCAGCCTGCCTCGCCTAGCTGGTCTTCACCTCTTGCATGACCTGCGGTTCTTTGTCCTGCTTCAACGCTCTCGCGGCACTCTCTTGCAATTGTCTTTCTCTCATCCTTTTCTCTCTTTATACATATACACACACATATACACACTGAATGCTTCTGCGGCACTGAACACAACTGACAGCCATTCTCCTCCTCGAATCGCCTCGCATGGCCTTGCTTTGGGAGGAAGTCAGAGGAGGAGAGAGTTCTGCGTGGGGTTGCGTGGCTGACTGAGTGGGCAGGCAGACAGACAGGGTCATGCTAGGCATTCTTTGAGGACTTGGACCAGGAGGAGAGAGAGGCCCTGGTTGGCTTGCCGCCTCCTTTTTTCGCCTCCTTTTTTTGGACAAAGCTCGAGCAGAGGCCAGGTGGCGGTGAATGTTTAGTATGGTCCGGCAAAGACGACTTTAGTGCAGGCTCCTTTGCTTGCCTTCCCTGCCTGCTATGCTCTTAACAGACATAGGCTTGCTCAGAGTAGAGGAAGACGTGGTGGTGATGTGGCAGGTTTTTGTCCTCCTCGCTGTTTTTCATCTTCGAAGCCCCCTGCCTTTGAGTTCCAACGTGATCCCCTGCTTCAAGCCAGGCCAGCAAATAGCTGAGTGTGCACTCGCGCACACACACACGCACATACACACTCGCACTCACGCACGTGCGGGCTCGCATACAAACATACACGCATTCATGCGCCTCTCACAAGAGCCCGTCAAAGAGCCTGTGTCTTGCGTGCCGTAATCGACTTGAGAGGCGTCGCCCTCTGTGCGGTTGCTCAGGCTGCTCCGACTGACCATTCGCACGCCTTTCCTCCGTCGTTCTCCCTGCTGCTGCTGCAGATAAGCTTCCAGGAGTTCAAGAACAAGCTGCTGGAATCGGGCGCGGTGGAGCGCATCGAGATCCTCAACAAGAACACCGCCAAGGTGTACGTCTACACCAACCGCCTCGCCGCCGCCGCACCGTCCAGCTCCTCGCAGGGCCAGATGTCGGACAGCAGTGAGCTCGGCAGCCTCAGCAGCGGTGGGGGGGCAGATGCGCCCACTATGCGACGGCAGCAGAGCCCAGGGCAGGGGGGGGGGCAGAGCCAGTACAAGTTCTTCTTCAATATTGGCAGCCTGGAGTCGTTCGAGCGCAAGCTGGAGGACGCGCAGGACGCGCTGGGAGTGGACCCGCGCGACTACATCCCCGTGACGTACGTCTCGGAGATGTCGTGGCAGAGCGAGCTGCTGCGACTGGCGCCCACGCTGCTGGTGATCGGCGCCTACATCTACTTCACGCGGCGCATGCAGGGCGGCGCAGGCTTCGGCGGGCTGGGCGGCGGGGGCGGCGGAGGCGGCGCGGGCGGCGCGCGCGGCATCTTCAACGTGGGCAAGGCGCAGGTCACCAAGGTGGACAAGCACGCGAAGAACAAGGTGATGTTCAAGGACGTCGCAGGGTGCGACGAGGCGAAGCTGGAGGTGATGGAGTTCGTGCACTTCCTCAAGAACCCCGCCAAGTACAACGCGATCGGCGCCAAGATCCCCAAGGGCGCGCTCATGGTGGGCCCGCCCGGCACTGGCAAGACGCTGCTCGCCAAGGCGACAGCTGGCGAGGCCGGCGTGCCCTTCCTCTCGATCTCAGGCTCCGACTTCATGGAGATGTTTGTTGGCGTGGGGCCCTCGCGCGTGCGCGACCTCTTCCTGCAGGCGCGCCAGTCCAGCCCCAGCATCATCTTCATCGATGAGATCGACGCGATCGGGCGCGCGCGCGGCCGCGGCGGGTTTGCCGGCGGCAACGACGAGCGCGAGAACACGCTCAACCAGCTGCTCGTCGAGATGGACGGGTTCGCCACCACCACCGGCGTCGTCGTGCTCGCGGGCACCAACCGGCCGGACATCCTGGACAAGGCGCTCCTGCGGCCGGGGCGGTTCGACCGCCAGATCACGATCGACCGGCCCGACATCAACGGGCGCGACCAGATCTTCCAGATCTACCTCAAGAAGGTGCAGCTGGACCGCGAGGTGACGTTCTACTCGCAGCGCATGGCGGCGCTCACGCCCGGGTTCGCGGGCGCCGACATTGCCAACGTGGTCAACGAGGCCGCACTCATTGCCGCGCGCCACGAGCACACCGTCGTCACCATGGACGACTTCGAGTCCGCCATCGACCGCGTCATTGGCGGCCTCGAGAAGAAGAAGAAGGTGCCTGTCTTCCTGCCTGCCTGCTTACCCCCGCTCGCTGTCGCGCGTACCCCGCAAGCTTGCGCATGCACATGCTTGTTCTTGTCAAATTGTTTCTGCCGTCACCAGTGGATGCAAGCCCCCCCTGTGCCCGTGCGCCTCCCTCTCGCTGGCACCTTGCCTTCTGCTCCCGCCTGCCGTCTGAACTGTCACGGATGGGTGTGTGTGTGTACTCGAGCAGGTGATTAGCAAAGAGGAGCGGCGCACGGTGGCGTACCACGAGGCGGGGCACGCGGTGGCCGGCTGGTTCCTGGAGCATGCGGAGCCGCTGCTCAAGGTGTCCATCGTGCCGCGCGGCACGGCTGCGCTTGGCTTTGCGCAGTACCTGCCCAACGAAAACCTCCTCATGACCAAGGAGCAGCTGTTTGACATGACGTGCATGACCCTGGGCGGCCGCGCCGCCGAGCAGGTGCGTGCCCCTCTCCCCTACCCTATCCTCCCCTCCCGTCTTCTCCCCCTTCCTCCTGAGCTGCTCCCGGCCCAACTGAGCTTCAGTGTGGCAGCACTCGACCCTTCCCCTGTATCCTCCTCCGCCTCCTCTACCCCCCTCTTCCCCCAAGTCCTTCCCGTCCTTTTTGTGCTTCTCTGAGATATTGGAGGCCTCAACCTCCTGGGGAGTACGGAGATAGAGACCCTTGTGGTGGGCATGGTGCCGGCTTCAGGGGCACATGTGGCATGCAGTGACATTATTGCATGGAGCACGTTGGCACATGCGATGTGCTTTTGAAAGCTGGCTGGGCCAGGCTTTGTGGAGCAGTTGCCCATGCTCGCAGACCCTCAATGGCCCTGCGGTTGCAAGCATCCAGCTCTGGTGAACCCTCCGCTTTGCAAGTGTCTGCCACAAGGTTTCGTGGGTGATTGTTGGTAGTGTTCTTTCCTCCTGCCTAGTTCTTTCGGCATGGGGGCCAGGCAGACCTGTAGGAAGATTTTTAATTCCCATTCAGAGCCACTCTAGAGAGGGTCTGGGTGAGGCGTCTTGCCGCAACCAATAGTTTGCACATATGGCGAGTTGGCCTCTCCTTCTTTCTCACGTTCCCCCTCCTCTCCCCTCTCCTCTCTGCTCTGCCCTTCCTCCCCTTCTCCCCCTCTCCGCCGTGGGTGACTGTGCTGCGCCCTGCCGCAGGTGATGCTGGGCAAGATCTCGACGGGCGCGCAGAACGACCTGGAGAAGGTGACGAAGATGACGTACGCGCAGGTGGCCATCTACGGGTTCAGCGACAAGATCGGGCTGCTGTCATTCCCCCAGGACCGCGACGGCGGGCCCGAGCTCACCAAGCCGTACGGCAACGCGACGGCGGAGATCATCGACCAGGAGGTGCGCGAGTGGGTCGACAAGGCGTATCGGCGCACGCTCGCGCTCCTCGAGACGCACCGCGCGGGCGTGGAGGCGCTTGCGCAGCAGCTGCTTGCGCGCGAGGTCCTGCACCAGGACGACCTCGCCAAGATCCTCGGCGTGCGCCCCTTCCGCAACGCGGAGCTCTCCAACTACGACAAGTTCCGGCACGGCTTTGGCGGGCAGCCGGAGGTCGAGGCCGAGGTCGTGGAGGACGGGGAGGGCGGCGAGGAGAAGGCCAAGGGCGGCGCGGCGGGCGGCGGCGGAGGTGGCTTGCTGGGCGCGCCTGCACTCGCATCCACGCAAGTTCCTGCGGCCTAGATAGAGCTAGCTGCTGCCCTGCTTTGCTGGATAGACAAATTCTCTCCTTCCCCATGACCCGATCCCGGCTTTGCTGCTCTCTCTCCCTCCCTACCTCCATCCCTCTCGCTCTGGCTCTCTCGCCCGCCCCCCGTCCTTCTTTGGATCAGTGCACGCTGACAGCTGTGCGCGGAGCTGCGAAGGGGCTTGTCAGTTGTGGGGCTCCACTCGGCTGCAATGGACCAGCATACTTCCCTGTGGGGAGACAGATGACAGGGGGTGCAGACTACATGCGTACCTGAGGACAAGCGGCCATGGGACAGGATATGTGTGTGCTGGCGATGTGCTTTTTGAGGGCCCGCTCCCTAGGGATGGGAACAGGGCCGGAGCGCTGCAACAGCTCAAGGGCCTCCTTTGAGGAGGTTGCAGTGGGGGGGGGGCTCTGTGAGTTTGCTGTGCGAGTTGACCAAGGTTCATCACTCAGGGCACTTAGTGTTTTTGAAATAAAGGGCTCCGTAAGGGGTGGCAGGCTAATTGGCCATCCTCTGTTTAATTGTGGCTACCGCTGCTGCTGCTGGTGCTGAGGCGCGCTCGCACTCTCTCTCTCTCCCTCTCTCATGGATTTGACAGGGGCTTCTGATATAGGGCTCCTTGGGTCAATAGTGTAGCCGTAGCACACCCTGGCTGGCAGGAAACTGCTGTTCTCGAAGAGGTTGGTGTACCTCAACTTGCAAGCAAGAGTGTCAGTCACCAGCGCGGAGTACAAGAATATCCTTGTTCGTGGAAGAATATGTGGTGTTTGTTGGAGACTCTTTGCTTATGTGGGCCACTTCTGCAGAGGGTTCTATCCAGCTTCGGCAGTGGCATGGGACCTGCAACCTGCTTAGGGAGTAGTTTCTATGCAGCCTCATGTATGTGGCTGTGAGGAGAGGGTACCTGGTAAGCACAGGGCTAGATTTTCCAACCCTTGGGGGGGGAACTAGGAATATGTAAATAATGTATCTTGAAAAGAATTTCCTTGGACACTCAAATGGTGGCTTTTTGTGGCGTGAGCCATGAAAGGAGACTCTGTATCAGTCGTGTAAACAATGTCCGAGCTGACGTAACAGCCGACAGTAGTTGATAAGCGCAGATAAGCGTGGTTCTTACGACATAAAATGGCGCCCGGGTACGTGGTCGCTTCAACGCAAGCCAAAGAAACGGCCATGCATTGCGCTCCGCCTTTCTGGCAACTGTCGTTTGAATTAGCGCGTTATCTCAAGTGGTTTCCGCCGGGTTCGAACCGGCGACCTTCTGCGTGTGAGGCAGACGTGATAACCAACTACACCAGGAAACCAGATGCTAAACTTGAGGATATGCATAGGTATTAAATCCCACACATTCTTGTGTCCCAAGATTGTCAGCTTGCTCTTTCATCTCCATATCGTCTAAATACTTTCTAAGTGGTTTTGCTTTTCGAACTGAAAGATTTTCTTTTCTGCATTAAAAGTGACATATATATGTTTGTCGTTGGCTGTAGGGCAATAAGCATGAAGGAAACACATTCTATACAAGGCTCCACTTCTGCACAATGAAATCACTAAGAAGATGAGCCAAAATAATTGATATAGTTTGAGGAAAATGACCAGAAAAACATAGCTTGCTTCTATAAGCGTTGAAGACGGGAATGAAGAAAGATCACTAGCTTTGTGTGCAGTGAAACAGATAGATAAAGTACTCGGTAAAATGATATATTTTAGATATTCAAGACAAGGACCTTTGAACACAAGTGGTAGCTTCTTGAAAGAGAGATGGCTTCTTGAAAGTTAATGTGTATTTCTAGAATTTGACAACTACAAGAGTGATTCTAAAATGCCTTTCTATGTTCTAGCTCTTATTTATATACTTGCTACGTAAATAATTTCTAGGAAGTGCATGTTGATGTGTTGGCACCCACCATATCCCAAAACTTGCCACCTCTTTCTGGAATAATGTACACATGTCCTTTTGACCTAAAAATGGCATATTTGACTTTTGCCACATGGAGTTCTTCTAGGTCCTTCCTATAACTTCGAAAATGCCTTAAAAGGTTCAAAGGACATGAACTAAGTCACTGGAGTATCTATTCACAATTGAATCCACACAATACTACTCCAAAAATATTTAAAAGCATTAAAGTAAAAACAAATTGATATTTTCTAACTCATATCACTACATTGTGTGTAAAAAGTCTTAGTTATAAGAATTTGAATAATCCACTATCCTCCCAAATCCAAATCAGGGATCAAAAGGAGCAAGTTATGATAATCTGGTTTTGGTACCTATCTTCTTTGAGTGCATCTACTTGCTCCCTCAAATCCTCTATGTTTGATAGAAGACATTTTATTGGGTACAAAGATGCTATGATGAATCATCAACATTGCAACATTAACTTTTTGTGAAAGTATCAAACAAGATACTTGAAGCGACGTTAGCATACATAGTGAAGTTTCATTACTCAACCATTTATGTCTCAGAACATTGATTCTTATTTTTCCCTATTTGGACATTGACGTCCCAATCTCTATCGTACCTTACTTCCCCAAGCCCAAAGAGCTGAAGTCGATGTTGTTTTGAGGTTTGGAAAATAGAATTTTGTTGGCTAAGCAGAGAGGTTGATGACATGTTAATACAATCACATATTGATCGAGTGTAATGAATCAGTTCATCATTTATTTGATTAATTGCATGTATAAAGACAACAATAAATAAGTATTATGTCAATATACTCACATGCGCGAGTTCATTTAAATGAATGTATGTCGATTTAATGCGAGTTTACTTACTTTGTCAAAAAGGTCAGCGGGATGACTTTTGTATCATAATGTAGTATGCTGACTTTGTTGAGAAGGTCAGCAAGATGACTTTTGTATCATAGTATAGTCTGTTGAGATTTATATCAATTATATATAGGATATAATATCAGCAGTATGACATATAGTAAGCTCGCTTGATATTAGTCAGTATACTTAGCTTCAGTACGCTGAGGGTAGATATATTCATTTAGATATTATTTGTAGATTGGCACATGTGACCGTAGTATACTGAAAGTCGGAAGGTCGACTTAGATTCGGTAAACCGATGTCCTACCAATGTGGTTAACTCCTGGGTAACTCCTGGGTAGGCGGAGCCGTCGTCAGTCAACTGAACAATTAGGACTTCAGTCAACCGACCAATTGATATGGTCGTTATACCTAGATTCGTGGGTCCCAACTTAACGGGTTTCCCACGAAACGGCGCACCTTGCGCTGTGGTCAACCAGGTGGTCACTAGGTACATAGCAGGCTGGAATCTCGTGGTCCCTCATTCTGGACAGTAGGCTTTACAGTCGGATTTCTACTTGCAAGTCATGTGTACACTTTTGGGTTCATTCTAATGACCAGCCTTCACGGAAATTGACATGGCTGCTTTGTCTGCGCCTTAAAAGGGCCGAACTAGAACTTTTCGGAATGGTCTCGTCAAGATGCATCCGTTGCCGTTGAGTTTTCTCAATTTGGAGTAGTATTGGCACAGTTATGCCCTCTGGCATTTCGGGGTCACACAGCGGATAGATTCCATGGTTTTGCACCTAAGTTAGTGGGATGTGTTTTAGCTACATTATGGTCATCTGAATGAGAGCGCCTTTGCTATTCAGTCCCCTGATGTTGTGCTGTGCTATACATGCTTGCATGCCTGGTAGGCAAGAGGCCATGAGTTTCTAAAGGAGAAGCTCAAGTCCTCAAGCTCGCCTCTTACTTGTGCCTCGTGTTAGTGTGCAACTATGGCACACTACGGTAAGTGAGTCAAGGGGTGTAGATGAGTAAACGGAATTCATTATAAGGGCGAAGATCGCTCCCTGATTTCACACGCTTCCACCTATTTCTGATCTCATATATTTAAATGAAATATATAAATCTTGAAGAAGCAAGATTCATTTCATCGAGGCCATACGGAGCTCGGAACTGCTTTCGAGCTTTCGGAAACTGCTTTCGGAACTTCTTCGCATGCATCACATTTTGTGCCCATCGCCCGGGGCACACTATGAGCACACAAAAACCTGTCAAAGGAGGTCATTGTTTTCACTCCCAAGCCCACCTACAGGTTTAATTACCATGCGCGCACCTCCTGCCTGTTGCTTCACTAGTGGGCTTGGACCGGGCATGTGGAGGCCTCTCTTGTTGTGAGCTCGTGCAAGCAAGAGATGATGCAAAATATGAAGTAGTTTTTTCAACTTATAGTATATCGAGAGCATTGTAATATGGCTATGCTTGGAGACTTGTTTGACCAATTTGGACCTAAGCCTGCAAGACATTGTTGAACATGTCAATGTGACATGATGCATCCCAACTTTATTTATATGGATTACTTGATAACAACTTACGTGCAACATATGCTTTTCTTGCTTCCCTATCGTCTTGTTCATGCATATCTACGCAAATGCGTACATTCAGGCGCAAGCATCCATATAGTGTGAAAATATTTGATTTGTTTACGTCAATGTTTATTGGCCATGCATGAGGTGTGAGGAAAAGGTTCCAAGCACGTGTAGGTAGCAAAATACGGCACATGTATAAATTTTTGCTCATTTATCAAAATGCCCCACATGCCTAATTCAAACGACGACACATAGGTACAATCTCTGACAACCTTGTCAACTACTCGCGAGTGCCAACTGGGAGCACCAAAGTGAGCCTGAGCGCTGCAGAACACGAGAATGTTTCTCTAGGGATGGCCGACACTAGCTTAAGATTAGTAGTTGCCACCTTTACATACACTTGTTTGGCATAAGCAGGGCCTAAAGAATGCCAGCAAGCAGATGCCTTCTTCACACCTTTAATTGATCCTAATCAAGAAGTAGCACGTTTGTCATTACAAAACTATTTCAGCTCAACTTATGACTGCTGCTATCGAATGCTTGACCAATAGTCCACATGATGGACGTGTAATTTCCGATCCTGGTGAAGGGACGTTGCTAAGAGGACTTAAAGAGCAACTCTTTGTGCATGTTGAATAAATATCAACTTGCTACCAAGCTGTAGCGGTGCGAATGTTGATATCTCTGACAGATGCACTCCACTTCATGAAAAACATACGAGACCAAGCCTTGAATAGGCTTGCAATGTGGAGTCCACAATTTGTATGTACAACTAGCCATGGAAGACATCAATATGGCCGAATCGGGCTTGTTCTTCCATCCTCCTAACAAGCTCGTCCCATGGAGGCTTGCTAAGCCAGAACTGGGGCTCATGGCACGGTTCAGACGTAACCCAAAAGAAAAGTAACCACCTAAGGTAGCTCCGCGCCACATAGAAAGGGCGACCTAACCCTGCAGGATCAAGCACCTACACCCCCACAGCCTGCCTTCGTCTCTCGCAATCAACCAACCTAGACCTAGGTAAGGTGATCAATACTCGGCGTCATCCCCCTCATCATCCTCCTGGTGGATGCCGTACGTATCCGGCACCAGGTTATACTCCTCAAGGTCGTCCCCATAGTCCTCCTCCTCCTCTTCTTCCTCCTCGACCTGCCTCCGGCGATTCAGCCGGGACCTCCAGGGCGCCTCGTCGTCGCTCACGCCGTCCTCCTCCTGGCCCCTGCCCTTCTCGCCGCCGGCCACGTCAGCCTGGCGGAACGATGCCATGCCGGCGGCAGCCTCCGCATCCTCGCCACCCGATGCGCCGCCCGAGGGCTCCTCAAGACCGCCGCTTGCATTCTCCACTGCCAATCTCGCACGCTGGCCCGGAGAGGCGCCTCCCCTGCCGCCCCCTCCCCTGCCGGAGCCACCGCCTCCACGGCCGCCAGAGCCCGATCCTCCTCCTCCTCCTGCTGCAGCCTTGCGTTTCTTCGACAGCAGAGCAGCAGAAGCAGCACCTGCAGCACCTGCAGCACCTCCGGCGCCTGCTCCTGTACCGCTTCTTCCTCCTCCTCCTCCTCCTCCTCCTCCTCCTCCTCCTCCAACTCTGCCCATGCCGCCTCCTCCTCCAGGGGGGCCTCTGAAGGGCATGCCCAGGGGGCCTCCTAGGGGCCTCCCGGGGCCATCCCCCATGAACGGCGGCGGCATGTCTGGGCCCCCCATAAAGGGGGGCTGCATCCCGCCCCGCGGCCCCATCATGCCACCTGGCGCTCCAGGGCCATCCGGGGGGAAATCCATCATGCCAGGCCCGCCGTTGCCATTGCCAGGAAGGAACATCCCAGGCCTCGGCCCGCCTCTCCCGCCAAACCTACCCCTCACCCCCCCCCCCATGTGGGGAGGGGGAAAGCCCCGACCAGGCCCCCCACGGTGACCAGCAAACTCGGGCCCAAACTCGGGGCCGAATTCAGAACCAAAGTCGGGCCCCCCCGGCCCAAACTCGCCTCCCCCTGGAAAATCCGGAGCCATTCCCATGCCTGGGCCGAAGTCGGGGTGAAAGTCTGGGTGGCGAGGGAAACCCGAGCGGGGAGGGCCCATATAATCTGGACCGAGTCCGCCGCCACTTCTGCCCAGAGCAGGAAACTCGCCCCCGGGGCCCCTAAAGCCCGCCCCGGGGAAGTCGGGGCCAGGGGGAAAGTCAGGTGCATGCATCTCGGGCCGAGGAGGCCCTCCGCCAAAGGAGGGCCTAAAAGGCGGAAAGCCTCTCATGGGCCCAGGGGGCATAGGCCCGCCAAATCCGTCCCCTGGCCCCATGCCAAACCCGTCCCCAGGCATACCCGGGCCCATGTCAAATCCCCCCGGCCCATCAGGGCCGAATCCCATCCCGCCCCCCCGGCCTCTCATCGGCCCCCTGCCTCTGCCCCCCGCAAACCCCCCCTGCCGAAAGTGCTGCGGAGGCATGAACCCGTCCCCACCCCTCTCCCCACTGGGGCCCATGGGCATGTTGTTGAAGCCCATGCCTCCCCCTCTGCCCCCCCCCCTGCCCATCATCATGTCCCCCCCGCCTCTGCCAGGCCCCCCTCTCCCCCCCATCGGCCCAGGCCCCGACCTGGCCCCACCAGCAGCAGCAGCCGCCCTGGCGCCGGCTCCCTGGCCTTCTGCTTCTCTCAATTCGGCGGCTCCTCCTGCTGCTGGGGCGGCGGCAGCGGTCTTCTCCGCATCCTCCTCCGAGTCCTCCTCTTCACTCTCCTCCTCCTCGTCGTCCTCCTCCTCCTCCTCCGACTCCTCCGACTCCTCCTCTTCCTCCCCAAAGGGCTCCATGCCAGCCGCCACCTCGGCGTCCTGGTTGCCGCCGGCGCCGGCAGCGCCGGCTGGGGGGCCCTCCAGCAGCAGCTTTGCCTCCGCAGCTTTTGCAATGGCCTGCACCCAACAAGCCATCACGACAACCCGGCAGGCATAGCCTCCAGGAGAAGACGCTTGCTTAGGTCAAAGACTCCCCGTGCTCCCGTGGTATGAGCAAGTAAATGTGAGCAAAGAAAGGGCCTGCTCCTGCTGCTCCCGCTCTCGCTCTCGCTCTCAAAAGTTGTTTGAAGTTGCAGTCAGGCTGCTGAGACCCCCGGTTGCAAAGGTACACACACACTCAGGGGCATCTCAATGGCACGTCTCGCGCAGGTGGCAGACATGGTGCCCCAGCGCCATCCGAGAAAGGCGGTGACGCAGGACGATAAGGGAAGAGAGAGAGAGGACAATGGGAGCGAAGGAGCCGAGAAGCAAGGGCAGCACAAGAGTCACAAGAATGAGGCCAACGGAAGCAAGCGCACGCACACATGCACGCAGTCATAGACCTCGGACAAAAAGAGAGAGTGCGCAGATGACAGCCCACATGGTGCTGCTTGCAGCGGCAGCCGCAGTCACAGACAGGAGATTGCTACAATTTGAACGAAGGCAAGCTCCACCGCACCCAAGGCAGGAGGGTGACTATTTGCAGGGGGTGAAATTTGTGTCATTGTCGTGGGCACTCACCATGAAGGGGCTGTCGGGTTCGGAGTAGAGGAGCGACGCCAGCTGCTCGCCCACGCTGGGCTCCAGCTCCTGGCAGTCTCTGCTTATCTGCGCGCACAGACGCACACGCCATGCACGGGCGAGAAGAGGAGGAAGAGGAAGAGCGTTTCACGTCAGAAGAACGGTACAGGACTAACCATACAGCAAAGACGCAATGAAGCGACAAAATCGTAGAATATCGCGCCATGCGCTATCCGCCAATTAAGAGCATCAGAAAGCGATGCACGTGTCAGTGTGAAAATAGTCAAGAGCATGTGCTGGACAGTATCTTCCTGCAACAGAGCGTTTCACACCCGCACGCAGGCACAGGCGAAGGCTTTGTAACCAAAAGAACGCAGACATGCTATACAGTCCACCATATGATAAACATCTATGCGACATTTATTCTGGACGTTGCGGTTGCGCCATCCTGCCAAAGAGGAGAGGAGCCAAGAGGCGAGAGGTGAGGAACGAGAGGCGAGCAGGTCAATAGTGGGGATCCTCACACGCCTCACCTTGACGGGCATGTTCTCGTTGTAGGGGTTGCGCAGATGCCGCGTCTTCTGGAATGACAGCTCGCACAACTAGCGGGGGGGAGATGGAGGCACAGGGAGGCGCAAGGGGACGAGCCCAGGGACATTCACACACACACACAGGAAGAGACCGAGGTCAGCCGCCGCACCCACCAGAACGTGCGCTCTCCAAGAGTTGCAGAAGTCATCAGGGACAGGAGCAATTGCTGGGGCTCCCCGAGAAGGACCCACGCTGCCGGGTTGCCCCGCCAGAGCACCACACGTTGCACAAGTACGAGTAGCTTGATATTGCTTCTAAGGGTCCCGCTTGAGCTCCCGGCAAGCAGCCCAGGAGAAGAAAACGGATGAGGAGCCGGAGATGAGCACGAAGGTCGCGCGCATCCCACTCTTACCATACGGTGCATCCCAGTTTGGACAAACTCAAGTGTCCCTCTGCAGCATGCCTGCGACTCTACGAGGGCTCCTCCCGCGACCACTACTCGCTAACCTCTCACGACGACGAGTTCAGGAAAAGATCAACAGATATGCATTTTGCTGCTTTCCACAAGACGGGAAGACGGGAACACGAGATGCTGGTAATGAGGTATTCTCCATTAGGCCTAGGGTCGGTGGAGGTCGCACACCTTGAGCCATTTGATGCGGAAGTTGCGGCCATAGTGCGCGATGCCGTCGCGGTGCTTCCACCCGCCTCCTCCCACGCTGATGCCTATCCGCGATAGCATCTTTGCACACCCCTGAGGTCAACGAGCAAGTCCGCACAAGGTGTGCGTACGTTAGCACAACCTAATGCACCACGCATGGTTACTACAAGCGCCGGCCGCTGCCATTCTGGGTGTAGTCTCCAGCGCGAGAGTATACGATAAGGGGGTCAAGCGCAGGTGTGGACGGGGGGGGGGAGGGACTTTACCACCCATCAGGCAAAGGTGCAAGCGTAAATCTAAGACATTCATGTCCACTGATACTTACTGCCCCTACAAAAATGTCAATATAGAGAGCAAGAGCGAGGAGAGGCTGTCTTTCTGGCCCACAATGCACGAGCCTCACGCCAGCGCGCACACGCAGCAAGCGATTTTATACCGCAGGGCGAGCCTGCCCTTCAGAGCGGCATGCCAGCGCGACACCACTCGCTTTGGCTTAGATGCATGCCAAGAGCAACACTGTCACCGGCTGCTTGCCAAGCATTGGGCAGCAAGTGTAAGCATTCAGCATACCCCAGCTTCCGCTTCTCGATGGTGTGCACAGATAAAACACAATCGCTGAGAGGAAAGCCTGCAGGTCTGCAGGAAAGGACAGTCCCTCTGCACCCCAGCACCTTTTTCTCAGGGGCAGAAATTGTCGATGTGACAAACCCCCTTGACAAAGCCCCTTCAAAATTTGCTCCACAGACAAACTCCCAGCCTCTCCAAGCGCCCGGGTTCCTCATATGCCACCGCTCTTGGCACCATATCGGCAACTCGCCAAGGCCTGCCAAGGAGCTGGCCAAGGCCTGGCCCCCCAGAGTCTTGACAACCCACATCCGCGTCAACACAGCTGCCCGCCAACCGTCGGCCGGTAGCACTGACCTGGAAGTGGCGAGTCTCGTTGACGGAGAAGACGAGGATGACGTTGTTGCACGCGTCAAACGCCTCGTTGAGGCGGCCCTCGTTGTTGCGGTGCGTGGCCCACATGCCGCGCTGCGCCGACAGCTCCAGGTTCTCCATGTTGCTGCTCTTCACTATGAAGTACCTGCCAAAGCCACGATGACGCGCCGCCATCGCAGACATACATGTGTACATGGATGACTTATAACCCCGAATGTGGCACTTGTTTGAAGCTCCTCGAGTTCCATCTTTCTATGCCGTAAAACTCGAAGACAGCGGAATAAAAACATGCGGAAGGACAGACGTGCGTGGGTCGCCTTTCACTTGAAGAAGATGACAACATAAGAGCAAGCAAATGGCAAGAGTTGAATCGCAATTACCCCCCTCTTGACATGAATTGCCCGTCAAACTGCAGACGGCGAGCAGTCCCTCGTCAGCACATGATGCAGGCAGATAGGAGGAGCAGATCAACCTCGCAATAAGTAGTGCCACTACGAGCTGGCATATGAGTGACCTACCTCGAGGAGCCACCAGGCAAAGGAGAAGCGGCCGAGGCAAAGGGGGGAGGAGGAGGTGGCGGCATGTTGTGACCCTGGCCCTGGCCTTGCTGACTGTGCACCCCAGCATGAGGGCCGCCCATATTCTCCTCCCTCTGTTGAGACTGCTGCTGCTGCTGGTGGGAGGAGCCTCTCCCCCTCTGGTTTCCACCTTGGATCACCGAAGCATCAGACTGAAGAGGTGGCTGGTACATTCTCCCCATCCTGGAGCCCTCGGCGCCCATGCCACCCCCACGAGATTGCCCCTGCCCATGACCATTGGTCCCCTGGTCATGGCCCGACGCAGCATATGGCTTTCGGGCCTGGTAGCTCCCGTTCACACCGCCATAGGGACGCTGTTGCTGGAACTTGTCCATCTGAGTCTCAGGAGGGGGAGGGGGCCCAGGTTGTTTCTGGTGTCTGTATCTGCAATCTGGACCGTTGGGACAAAACCCTAGCTTGTACCTGTGACACACATTCAGCATACACGCAGATGTTATGACACCCTAGCACATACTCCAACATGTTTCCTCCTCCCCACCAGCACCTGGTTTGCTTTCTGAAGCTGCTGCCCCCACTTTCACACACTCCGCTTCCAAAGAAGGGTAGATAGGGTGAAGGAAGTTGACTAAGTTTGACCTCACCCAGATGACCGATAGCAGTGTAGGTGGCAGAATAAAATGAAAGTACATTTCAGAACCTCTGACATCCTAGATTACCATGCCAGTGCCCAGTGTAATCTTCCATGTTAAGCATACACCCAAATTTAGGCAGCCACTGTCACCACATCCGTAAACAGCATTGAAGATATGGACTAGAAAAAACCGTCGGGATTTATTAATGTTCAACAAACAACACATGTTAGGTCTGTTAGGCCAACAGCAGACGTCAAAATAAAGGGTTTGCTTGCTAAAACTACAAGATACTGACCATTCTAAGGGTATGGCCCTGCCTAGTAACCTAATTCTAGAGCTCTTGACACACCTAGTTGGCTCCCTGAAACTTTTAAGACCAATTTTAAAATTCCTCAACAACTTCAAAGGGAACTGTAACCCTAATGCATCGTTAGTACCCACTGGGCTGTACATCTAACTACCTCCTAAAGTGCCATACAATCCTCACATATATACCCTGTGCAGGTGCTTAAACACCTCATTCATACAACCAATCTTCAGATTGTTTCAGAAGAGGGCGTCCTAAAGTACACATGAAGATGGTGACAGGTGTTGAAGTAACCCTTTTTAAAGGTTAGATGTACCCTAATCTTATGCATCCTACTGCAAGAAGCAGCAATATCATGAAAGCTACTTCAAAAAATACGAACTAGATGGGGTAACCTGATAAATATTTACAAGTTGTGATTGGAGCTTGCTGCAAAGAAACCTACTTCGGGTGCATTCATATTGCCTGCTACGGCGCAGGATGAGACATACTAAGAATCTCATGGTACTTAATATGGTGCTCCTTCCTGCCAAGAATCATATACTAGACTACCAGGAAATGAGACTCAAGATGCAGCTCTTTCTGGCAAACCAGTCTCCCTAAACAAGCACCTTAGAGTTGGCCTTGCAATCCTCTACCCTGTTGACCAAGACCTGCTAAACTACCCCTTGGGTCGCCAGTCAACAAGTAACACACTGCAACAAGTTTTTGTCTCGCAACCCCACCTTCAAACTTTATCAAATATATGCGATCAGTAAAGAAGCAGCAGCTACAGAATAAGATTTCAACTATTTCAATCAATAGACAGAAACTACGTACATGTTACACTCTTTGATGTCCTCATTGGTGTGCTTGTATATACAGTCTGGCTCTCGGCACTCCCCCCATTTGGCAAAGAATCGGCAGACTGGCATCCGGCTCTTGTCGTACTGGTGTAAAAAGCCACACTCAGCTCCTTTCATGCATAAACCCCGCAGCCAGTGCCTGCACACCGTTTGTCTGAAGTTCTTCCTGTAAGGTTGTGGTTGTCCAGACTGCAGTCCGTCAGGAACAGCATGATTCCCATGTAAGGGGCCTTGAAACGGATTATCTCCATTTGATGCTGTCGGAATGCCTAAAGCAGGAGCATTGCTGAAAGGAGCAGTGATGGCGTTCAGGCCTTGCTCAAAGTCAAAGTCCTGAAGTCCACCCTCCGCATCCTCCATATTTTCTTTACCAGCTCACTCTGCTCACTGACAGTAAAATCTAAAGGCGTTACCAATGGCAACAAAATAGTATGATGTGTGATTTTCTACTTATATAAATGTCGCACAACCCACCAGCCTATAATAATCACTCAAAGAGTCCAGAATGCTCATCCAAACATTAACCACCTATACTTACAACAATACATTGGATACTACTTACTTCCCTACGACCCACAGCCCAGACTATCAAGGAAGTGAACCAACAGTCTCATGCAAAAGAAGCAGAACACAGACTACCAGAGACTCAGAACCTATCAGAAGTATGGTCATCAAACACAACAAGTGCCTAAGGGCCTTATCCGCAAGAAAGTCGTCGAGTGGTTCACAGTCTACTGATGCGCAAGACGGTCTCGTTTACCCATTTCTAGCATCGACTGGTACTCACCTCTAGTAGGAACTGCAAGTGTGACTGGAAGCGTAATGCTATGACCTGCTGTCTCGCGCGTGCGAATATCACCACCCCTGCTTCTGTTGAAGTGCATTGAAGTTGATTGCAAGTGGATCGAAAAGTGTAAAGAAGTGTGAAGTTTCCGGCTATCGTCCAGCTGGGTTCAGCTCAATTCTGCTTTTCAGGCCCAATCCACCCAATTCCACCGCATGACGAGTTCCAGTCTCCGTCCCATCCGCCCCAGTCTGTCCACGAGAAGAACTCCATCTACAATATGAGGGGAAAATATATAAAACTTGAGAGGACTTTCAGCGCAAGATGTCAATGTTCAGGTATATTAACGTATTTACTCGAAAAGTGGATGCCGACTGGTGCGCACTGGATACGGAGAAACACCGCAGAAGTCCTGAACAAATATTCTGTATATTCATTTGAGTATGGGAAAATACAAATCAGAAGGTTGACAAAAAAATTTACCCCCTGCAGGTTCTGACTAGTTTCGCAAGATTTTGCGTTCCAGGAAGCCAGACACACGTGAAAATATGAGCATAAGAGGAGGTCTCGACGTCTCTAAAATATCCGTATTTGTCTATGGGTACTGGTACAGATATTGGCACATATTAGTACATCTTAAAGAAATGGGACCACTATAGGGGCTTTTCCACATTGAATTCGTAGAATCATCCAGAAGCGGAGAAAATTATTTCATCGAAACTACTCCATGCTCGTACAAAAGCTACCCGGACACCCAGGCAGTACGATTACACAGTTGTTTCTTTTGGTGTCATTAAGCGTTCCCGACATCTACCAGATGACCAGGCCACGTACTTTTCAGTACTTCCTTCTTCTCCGCGTGCCTTGAAAACGGATGCTATCTGAAGGTGACTTCGCCTGAGAAGCTTGCTTTGATGATAAGTAGGAAACGTTAGGGAGAGTGCCATGCAGTAGAGTCTATTTTGAAGTATTTCAGCGCAAAAAAAGGTCATTTCTCGATTCTAGCTCAACCGAGTGGGGCGAAAGGGAGGGTTTTTAACACTCCATAGTAGTTCAAAACCGTCTGTAATAAGAACCACGTTCTAATTTCCGTTCTAAGAGAACTGTTTCTTGCTGCTGCTTGGGAGTGCTCTGCAGCGAGGGCACATCATGCAATTGTTTATCCGGACGCTTACGGGGAGCGTCCGCGTTCTCCACCTTTGTGATGAGCGGGTTCATACTCTGCGCCAGCGGGTGTGCGAGATAGAAGGTTTCTGCAGCGATGATGTAAGGTTGATATGTGGAAGATATGTCCTGAGAGACGGCCAAATCCTTTCTGACTATCAGATAAAGAAGGACGCCACTATCCACGTAACAGCAGGCTTGCTTGGCGGCATGATGGCGCCAGTTCAGCCCAAGACCAAGCTGGAGATCTTGCGCATGAAGGCGCCACCTGGTTACGTTGCCGGCCTGGGTCGTGGCGCCACGGGGTTCACCACGCGGTCGGATATTGGGCCGGCACGGGCGACGCCGGACCTGCCGGAGAGGGTCATAGGGGCGGTGCCGCAGGTGAAGCGAGACGAGGAGGAGGAGGCGGAGGACGAGGACGCGGAGGCGGGCAAGGAGAAGAAATATGACGAGAACCAGAAGTTTGACGAGTTTGAGGGCAACGACGTGGGGCTGTTTGCGACGGGCGAGTACGACGAGGACGACCGCGAGGCGGACGAGGTGTGGGAGACGATCGACGCGCGCATGGATGACCGGCGCAAGGACCGGCGCGAGGCCCGCCTGAAGGAGGAGATTGAAAAGTACCGCGCGTCGAACCCGAAGATCACGGAGCAGTTCTCCGACCTCAAGCGCAAGCTGGGCACGCTTGGCGCGCTCGACTGGGAGGCCATCCCCGAGATCGGCGACTACAGCCTGCGCAACAAGAAGAAGCGCTTCGAGAGCTTTGTGCCCCCGCCCGACACGCTCCTCGAGAAGGCGCGCCAGGAGAAGGAGACAGTCACCGCGCTCGACCCCCGCGGCCGCGGCGCGGCGGGCCCCGGCGGCCTCGAGACGCCGTACGCTGCCACGCCCGTCACCGACCTGACAGCTGTCGGCGAGGGGCGCGGCACCGTGCTCAGCCTGAAGCTCGACCGCCTCTCCGACAGCGTCTCGGGGCAGACGGTGGTGGACCC
Organism: Mesotaenium endlicherianum; assembly: GCA_009602735.1. Lineage (NCBI taxonomy): Eukaryota > Viridiplantae > Streptophyta > Zygnematophyceae > Zygnematales > Mesotaeniaceae > Mesotaenium > Mesotaenium endlicherianum. Next base: position 415,637 of record WELA01003918.1, read on the forward strand.
CAAGGGGTACCTCACGGACCTCAAGAGCATGAAGATCACGAGCGACGCAGAGATCTCGGACATCAAGAAGGCGCGGCTGCTGCTCAAGTCGGTGATCAACACGAACCCGCGGCACGCGCCGGGGTGGATCGCGGCGGCGCGCCTGGAGGAGGTGGCCGGCAAGGTGGGCGCGGCGCGCGAGTTCATCGCGCGCGGCTGCGAGGAGTGCCCGAAGAACGAGGACGTGTGGCTGGAGGCGTGCCGGCTGGCAGCCCCCGCGCAGGCCAAGGGCGTGCTGGCGCGCGGCGTGAAGGCCATCCCGGGCTCTGTGAAGCTGTGGATGCAGGCGGCGCGGCTGGAGGCGGAGGACGGCGCCAAGTCGCGCGTGCTGCGCAAGGCGCTGGAGCACATCCCGGACTCGGTGCGGCTGTGGAAGGCGGTGGTGGAGCTGGCGAGCGAGGACGACGCGCGCGTGCTGCTGGCGCGCGCCGTGGAGTGCTGCCCGCTGCACGTGGAGCTCTGGCTGGCGCTCGCGCGCCTGGAGTCGTACGAGAACGCGAAGAAGGTGCTGAACCGCGCGCGCGAGGCGCTGCCGACGGAGCACACGGTATGGATCACGGCGGCGAAGCTGGAGGAGGCGCACGGCAACCGCGCGATGGTGGGCAAGATCGTGGACCGCGCGGTGCGCGCGCTGCAGCGCGCGGGGCTCGCGATCGACCGCGAGGCGTGGATGCGCGAGGCGGAGGCGGCGGAGCGCGCGGGCTCTGTGGCCACCTGCCAGGCGCTGGTGGAGCACACGGCGGGCGTGGGCGTGGAGGAGGAGGACCGCAAGCGCACGTGGATGGCGGACGCGGACGAGTGCCGCAAGCGCGGGTCCGTGGAGACCGCGCGCGCCATCTACGCGCACGCGCTCGCCGTCTTCCCNGGGGCAGACGGTGGTGGACCCCAAGGGGTACCTCACGGACCTCAAGAGCATGAAGATCACGAGCGACGCAGAGATCTCGGACATCAAGAAGGCGCGGCTGCTGCTCAAGTCGGTGATCAACACGAACCCGCGGCACGCGCCGGGGTGGATCGCGGCGGCGCGCCTGGAGGAGGTGGCCGGCAAGGTGGGCGCGGCGCGCGAGTTCATCGCGCGCGGCTGCGAGGAGTGCCCGAAGAACGAGGACGTGTGGCTGGAGGCGTGCCGGCTGGCAGCCCCCGCGCAGGCCAAGGGCGTGCTGGCGCGCGGCGTGAAGGCCATCCCGGGCTCTGTGAAGCTGTGGATGCAGGCGGCGCGGCTGGAGGCGGAGGACGGCGCCAAGTCGCGCGTGCTGCGCAAGGCGCTGGAGCACATCCCGGACTCGGTGCGGCTGTGGAAGGCGGTGGTGGAGCTGGCGAGCGAGGACGACGCGCGCGTGCTGCTGGCGCGCGCCGTGGAGTGCTGCCCGCTGCACGTGGAGCTCTGGCTGGCGCTCGCGCGCCTGGAGTCGTACGAGAACGCGAAGAAGGTGCTGAACCGCGCGCGCGAGGCGCTGCCGACGGAGCACACGGTATGGATCACGGCGGCGAAGCTGGAGGAGGCGCACGGCAACCGCGCGATGGTGGGCAAGATCGTGGACCGCGCGGTGCGCGCGCTGCAGCGCGCGGGGCTCGCGATCGACCGCGAGGCGTGGATGCGCGAGGCGGAGGCGGCGGAGCGCGCGGGCTCTGTGGCCACCTGCCAGGCGCTGGTGGAGCACACGGCGGGCGTGGGCGTGGAGGAGGAGGACCGCAAGCGCACGTGGATGGCGGACGCGGACGAGTGCCGCAAGCGCGGGTCCGTGGAGACCGCGCGCGCCATCTACGCGCACGCGCTCGCCGTCTTCCCGGGCAAGAAGTCCGTGTGGCTGCGCGCCGCCCAGCTCGAGAAGAGCGCGGGCACCCCCGAGTCCCTGGACGCGCTCCTGCGCCGCGCCGTCACCTACTGCCCGCAGGCGGAGGTGCTCTGGCTGATGGGCGCCAAGGAGCGCTGGCTGGCCGGGGACGTGCCGGCGGCGCGCGCGATCCTGGAGGAGGCTAACGCGGCGATCCCGAACTCGGAGGAGATCTGGCTGGCAGCGTTCAAGCTGGAGTTTGAGAACAAGGAGCCGGCGCGCGCGCGCCTGCTGCTGGCCAAGGCGCGCGAGCGCGGGGGGACCGCGCGCATGTGGATGAAGAGCGCGGTGCTGGAGCGCGAGGCGGGCGGCGCGGGCGAGGAGCGCGCGCTCCTTGAGGAGGGCCTCGCGCGCTTCCCCGACAGCCACAAGATGTGGCTCATGCTCGGCCAGCTGGACACGCGCCTCGGCAACCTGGAGGTGCGTCGTCGTTTTCCGTCAGCGTTTGTCGTTTCGTGTTTGTTCCTGTGTTCTTAGACTTGGGGACACGCGCCTCAGTAACCTGGAGGTGCGGCGGGCCCCACGCGCCGTCGTCGTTATCTGTCGGGCGTTTGTCGCTTTGCTCTGTTTTGTGGTCTTGGGTGCTAGGTTTCTGTCTCGCCAAGGGGCACGATGTTGCTTGCGCTATAACCTGCCAGTGTTGGGACTGGGGTCTAGACGAGGTTGTGGGTCTGGCTATGCTCTCCCTCTCTCTCGTCAAGGACTGGGGAGTGGGGACGGATGGGGTTTAATTTACCCATGTTCATACATGCATGTGAAGGGCTGCCCTCCTTGTGTGAGCTCCTTCTGTCGGACTTCTGCTGCCTCACCCCCCCCCCCCCCNTCCTTGTGTGAGCTCCTTCTGTCGGACTTCTGCTGCCTCCCCCCCCCCCCCCCCGGCTCCCTCCCCTGCAGGGGCTTTCCCCCTTCCTCCGCAACCCCCCACCTGCCATCAACCGCCCCTGCCCGTGCTGTTGTCTTTACTGACTTGGAATCTGGTTGTACATATGGAGGAATGTTTCTGGGATCTCACGCACTGAAACATACACACACACGCATGCACGCGCGCGCACACATGCAGAAATGAGCGGTACCCTCCCGATTTGTGTGTGCCTTTCCTGCGACACTTCCCACTGGAAGACGCCATCGGATACCAAGAGCCACTCCCCCATGCTTGAAGCTGCTGTTTAACTAACGCGCACGCTTGTCCACACTTGCTGTCCTTCAAATCCCCGTGCGCGCAGGCGGCCCGGGCGGCGTACCACAGAGGGCTCAAGAAGTGCCCGGGCTCCACGCCCCTGTGGCTAGCCGCCGCTCACCTGGAGGAGCAGCTGGGCGGGCTGAGCAAGGCGCGCGCGGTGCTGGAGCAGGCGCGCCACAGGAACCCCAAGACGCCCGAGCTCTGGCTGGCGGCCATCCGCGCGGAGGCGCGCGCGGGCAACCGCAAGGTGGCGGAGGCGACGATGGCCAAGGCGCTGCAGGACTGCCCGGCGAGCGGCGTGCTGTGGGCGGAGGCGATCGAGATGGCGCCGCGGCCGCAGCGCAAGGGCAAGTCGGTGGACGCGCTGAAGCGGTGCGACCACGACGCGCACGTGATCTGCGCGGTAGCGCGGCTGTTCTGGCACGACCGCAAGGTGGACAAGGCGCGCAGCTGGTTCAACCGCGCGGTCACGCTCGCGCCCGGTGTCGGCGACCTGTGGGCGCAGTTCTACCGCTTCGAGCTGCAGCACGGCAGCGAGGAGGCGCAGCGCGACGTGCTCGCGCGCTGCGTCGCGCAGGAGCCCCGCCATGGGGAGGTCTGGGCGCGCGTGGCCAAGGCCGTCGAGAACGCGCACCTCCCCACGGAGGCCGTGCTCAAGAAGGTCGTGCTCGCGCTCAGCGCTGAGGAGCCCGCCGCCAACGCGTCGTGACGGGGCGGGTAGTGGGAGGGAGCTTGGTGTTGCTCAGTGCCGAGGAGCCTGCCGCCAACGCGTCGTGACGGGGCAGGCGGTGGAGGGAGCTTGGTGAAGAAGAGCGCCGAGGAGCCCGGCTGAGCCCGCTGCCAACTCGTCGGGACAGAGACGGCGGCTGTATCGTGATGGGGCAGGCAGTGGAGGGAGCTTGGCGTGGCCGGGCGCCGAGGAGCCCGCTGCCAGTGCGTCGTGACTGAGGCAGCGGGTGCATCATGACGGATGTGATAGTGGTGGGAGCACGGCCAAGCCGGGCGCCAGGAGCCCGCAGCGTAGGCGTCGTGATGGGAGAAACGAGCGCATCGCTACAGGGAGATACTGGAGGGAGGCTTGATGGGGTCCTCATTGTACGCTCCTTGAGTGGGAACTGCGCGGGACTCGTGGCACTCGTATTGTGGCGCATGGTAGGGAAGGCAGCTGTTCCGATGCTTGTCCGCGGATCAAGGGAGGACGTTGGTGCTCCGCTCTTTCATTGTATAGTGGCTGATGTGGGACGTGCAGTTAGCAGCTAGATGGGATGAGAGGAAATTAGTATGCTGATCGAGCCGTGTACTGTTCTTTCTTTGTTCAGGAAAGTACCGTTGGCAGGCATGTGCACGTGTCACAGCATTGGATTGCTTTACGTCACATAAATTGCTATACCTCAGGTGCTAGATGGTGGCTCATATGCAAGTGGCCATATTTTCTCTTTCAAGACTCAAGCTCGACACACCATGCAAACATGTCACTAGCTTCAGGTAGCACAAGAAGAACATGACAGCAGGGGCTTTGAGGTGAACTGAAGAGAATTTTCTGGCGAGCAAGATGCATGCGAATTGTATGTTTGATGGCTTGCATCTTCTACTTGGGTATATACGTTGCATATCTGTTGTGGTGTACGGTTGGCGAGATGTTCTCATCTTAACTTTCGGATGCAACAATGATCTTCCCATAATGAGCTGTTGGCAAACAGCAACAACCACCGACTTCTCTCACTTTTCATGATATTTATGTTGGGTAATGAGAGGGTCTGTTGTTCCTGCTACGACATTGTGTTTCTTGCAACAAGTCCTTCATCTGTTTCTGATCATCATTGGTGAACATCATTTGCAATATTATCCTGCTCACGTTTTCCATGCAGCATGAGAGTACGTTTCACCAACCAGTTCCTACTAAGTGTGAGCTGCCAGTGAGGGGGAGGCAATTTCAAGAGTTGATTCCACGCCCGTCCAAGAACATGGTTGGCAGAGGTACCCTTTGAATGCCACTCCTACTCTGCCTGTAGTTTACAACGGAAACTTGAAGAAGTTATAATATCCATAGCATGAAGCCCAAGATGTACATCTGATAAGATTATGCAGCACGGGAGGGCACAACTTAAGATTTATACACACACCGGATAGCCAACACCACATGAGCATGGCCCAAAACTTCAGCTTCAATATATCATGGATTACCACAACTGCTGTAAAGACAACACATTTTACCTTCTTTAACCTCCACCTAAGCTGGACCGTACAACAAAACTAAATCCTGCACTACAGAGTACAGGCTACCTGACCTATTCAGCAAAAAAAATCATCCCTGCACTTTAAGACTACTACATTTCACCCCTCTAGCAATACTGCAAAGGAACACAGATACAAGAAGATATTCTCTCCTGCGCACTGTACAATACAAGTGCATGATTTCATCCAGAAGTAGATTATGTAATGGACCAGCTCTACCTTCTCTGAAGATTTCTACTATCCTACATACTTCTGTAGCAGGCTAGAAAATTGGCAAGGAACTGACACAATGAAGCCTCTACATTTACTGAGACTCATACTTGGGATCAGTAAATTTCCAGTCCTTGGGCAGAATCAGGTCCTTAATCCACATATAGATGGGGATATAGACATAGTACAAGGAGGCAATGGTGCCCACCAAGAACCTATAGATGAAAGAGAAAGGGTTGAAGGGTCCGCTCACATCCTCAGCCTTAGGTCCCATCTGTAAGGACATAGAGGAAGGGCAATCAATCAGCACCGGGGTACAATCCTGGGCCTCAACCCAGCGCAGATACAAATCAAAAGTGTATGGAATGGGCCCCTCAAGTTTCACGAACAGGCCGTAACCCAGAGTAGGCATAAAATGACAACACCTGTCATTACTCTTGATGCACAAAAGGAACCCACCCCATTAAAGATTTATAATAAGAAGATGACTTAAACAGAGGGCCAAGTTGGAATTTACAATGTTGCAGTTTCCAACCCTAACGACTTGCTATCTTTCCGTCTCGTAAGAAAGATGCACAAGGTTGTACAAAAATGTACACCCGTTCAGATACAGGGTCTGCTGATTGCAAGCATACATCCTGCACTTTGAATATCTCAACAAAGAAATGCCATGAGGGGCATCCTGCCCCATTCTCCCCATATCACCCCCCCCCCGGCCCGTGACTAGACACCTTGTCAACCCAGCTTCAGTGACGTGTACACGGGAGATGCCCAAAACTCATTACAAAGGTTTCATGCAGACTCGGGTGACAACTATACGCAGTCAAAACTTGTGAACACTTTGCCCACACCACAAGCATGTATCTATCGTCCAGAACCCTCCCCTCTACCCCCATATGACAATTGACCTTCTTAAAGGCCATACTTCCTGTAGCACCTATGTGTACGAGAAAAAAAAGACTGCTGTTTGAGGTCATCAGTGCAGCGTTCTTGATATGTTCGTAGAAAGGGCTTCTAAACTGAATTTGCTCAAGTAGGAAACATAAGCTCGCCAATACCCCTCCATCCCTACATGGGTTCCCATTCAACAAATGATGCATGAATGGTTAGGGGTACAGAGGAAGGCGATCAAAGATAAATCTGAACTAGCCCCTGAGTGAAATGCAAAATTTATGGAGGGAAGAAAAACATCAAAAAGAGCCAACTTTGCAGGTGCATCTCCTAGAATGGAGTTCAGACGCAAATTTGACCATTCAGTTTGTCCCATTCCTACAAGACTTTGAAAGTGGCGTCAAGAACTAGCACGCAACCAAACATTACTGCATAGATAAAGGGGGCTGTGACCTTTCCATGTGTCCTATTCAAAGGCCTACTATAATATGAACATCATCAGGCTGAGTGTAAGAGCGTTCCGACTGGGAAAAGGGTAGATAACTTACAACTAGGGGTGAGTCACCAGGTGCAGTCTTGACACCAGTGACAGAGCATCCCATGATCAAACCATGCCTTCTGTCACCCCTGTACCACTTTGGTCCAATTCTTTTGATCTTCACATCAGAGAAACCTGCTTTGGTAAACCACTCCATGTACTCCTTCTCCTTGGGGAAGAGCATCCACACATCAGCAAAAAATCGGGAGAGCCCAAAAGTGGGATGGACAGGTCCAATGAGGCACGCCTTGCCTCCAGGCTTGATCACGCGGTATGCCTCCCGGATACCCCTCTGTGGATCCGGCCAGTACTCGATGCTGCACAACACAATGTGATACAAAATAGGAGTGCAAGAGTGTTCAGAAGTGGCTAGACTACCCTCAAGAAAACAGTATGCTGGCAGTAAAGACTGCAAATGCTGCACCATACATACTCTCTTGGGAAGCACTAAATCAAAACCTCAACCATACCTGGTTCTTTTAAATGACCCTCATAGAATTGAGATCTAACCAAAACACTCCGAGCTCAAATGCTTAATTCAACACTATCAACAACCACCACCTGCTAACAACTGCTTTATGTTGTAAGAATAATAAATGCACCTGCTGTAAAACAAAGAGTACACAAAGATACCATAGCCAAAAGCTTTACTTGCCAAAGCCTCATAAGCAATTATAACCTCATGGGGCCTTAATTAATCTGAACCCCAGACATTGATGAAAGAGCAGGTCCAGACAAAAGCCATACAAAATGATCTCTTCAGACAACAGTGTATGGAGAGTAATGCACAAGCTCAACAGCCGAGCCAGACACAAGAAATGTCAAAATACCAACACTCAATATGAACCCCACTAAGCATCTTGACACCTGAACCTGAAGTGCACTCCCGTTGCCTTCACAATTCTAAAACACTTTCCACACACAAAGTAACCTATACTTATTGATGCCACATTGATGCCAGACTCCAAAAGAAGAGGGTGTAAGAACTGTGGCAATCAATCTATCAACTTCATGGATTGCATGAACAGGATTTCTCACCTTCCTGCAGACACATATCTGTCAGCATAGTCTGTTGCAAATGGCAAATCTTCGGCATCTCCCTCGACGATTGTGCAGTCCTTCAGAGGTGCCTTTGCTCTCGCCTTCTCCAGCTGATGAGGTGATTGATCCAGAATAGTCACATTCTTAGCATCAACTGTCTTGACGACTCCCAACGTGGTGAAACCAGTGCCTCCTCCTACATCTACAACGGTCAAGTTTGGATCATTCAAATCTGCAGGCTCGAGAGCATCTTCCCTCATATCCTCAGTCCAGTGGCCTGGGTTGATAATGTGGTCGTACACAATCGACAGGAAGCGGTAGAACCAGAATGCTTCTTGCTTGTGTTGTATGAACCGAGGCTGAGAAGCTGGTCTTTCTGCAACGCTACACCTGACTGCTACACTTCTAGACCGCGATGTAGACCGCGATGTAGACTTTGATAACACTGGTAGGGATACAGAGATAGGAGACATGAAAATACTTTGCGAATAGCCTACGGTAGAGGCATTCACATGGCTCTCAGAGAGCCTGCAAAATGACATTGAGTTAGAAGGACGGGCACTGGCTTGGCACAACGCTTTCTGGGCTCGCCTATGTGGTATAGATGTTTCTAAACACAGCCTTGCAGGTGCAAGGCTCTGCAAGGTGATCGACGCCATCGTGACTATAGGAGCTGCTTTTGATTGTTCACAATTACAACAGCCTGCGAAACTTTAGTGCCAGAGAAGTGCACCTTTTATGAAGCAGTAGTGCTAATGTAGGTCTCCGATTCTGCAGCTGGTCGCTGATACTTGTAGCTGCTTGTAGCAAAGCAACGTACGTCGTCGTCTCCTGCAGGCGGTAGCCTAGATCTGCAGGGAGAGGCTATACCGATCTCTGACCACCATGAAAAATATTTGGTCTGACCACAAATATAAACTTGCCGTTATCGACCAACATGTAGCCACGTTGGCCGATAATAGTTGCTGCTAGAAGCAGAAGGTGATTCACATCGCTGCCCCAGTAGTGAAACACACGAGTACTAATGCCGTCCGAGAAGTAGTGGACTGCCCACATCGGACCATATCGACGACTTCGCTCCTTACGCCAGTCGTCTAAGTGGGACGTGGCCCTCTTACAGAGTGTTCTTTCAACCGTCCGAAGCTTCGAATTCTTGTGCCGGATTCAGCCGAATGACCGCTCACGCACATGACAGGCGTGCGAAGCAATTCAATTCGGCCCCCGTCAGTCGTTACTGCCATAGTAATACCGACGCTGTGTAGTTGTCAAACTTCCTGACAAAAAGAACGCTCCTTTTTCTTCCGGTGTTCCGACGCCCTATTTCATGACACGCTATCTCTTTTGACGCCATTGTAGGACTCTTTAGCTATTTACGGTCTTACACGCAAAAAAAAGTCATGACGAAGTAATGTACGGCACAAAGTCCCATTGACTGCAAGAGACCAGGCAAACATAACCTGCCAAGGTCAATGCAAGGCCAGGTCTTTCAATTTGTCACACATGAAGTGTGGCGTGTATAGAATAAGCAATCTCGACACCCTGGGATGGGGGGTGAAAGCAAGCCATGTCACCTGTGGGGCTGCTCACAACGAGGCCAGTGATGGCCACTAAAGCATTTTCTAAGCGGGACGGTGCCGTAGTGGATAGTCACCTTACAACCATCCTTTGGCAAGTCATGGCAACGCGCACCAAAACAATGGCCATGCAAGCCCAGTCATGGGCTGAGATGACAAGTCGAAAGGGGCACAGCGCCCTAATAAGAACGTACTAACTCATGAGGAACCAAAATAGTTGCAATTATACTTAGGAGTGCAACAGCAGATTGACTTAATAATTTTAGAGAATTATTGAATACTTTTAGTAGCAAGAAAAATTGTGAAAGGTCTTGTCATTACGTACCCATAGTAAATTACAAAAGTAAAATTGATGGGTGACAAAAAAATTATGCTTATTTGTAGTTCTCTCACCTAACCTCTAGCCTCTAAAAGGGAGGGCCGTTTAAAGCATCGAGACTTCTTAATGTTGGTAAATTGTCCTTGCTTAAAAAATAAGAATCTGCCAGTTTGAATTAACGTGTCAGGTCAATTTGACGTCGACATACATTAAATAGAAATTTCTATATACTCTAACTTGGGCGCGCTAGGTTAAACAAATATATTACAAATTTTATGTCAATATGACCAAAAAAATGCACTCTAATATCATTTTTCCTCTCAAGACGTATCGTCCTCGACGCGTTCCACACATAACGTCTCAACTTACTCTTACAATGAGTTAAGTTGACCACCGGCTCCCAAAAGTTGTCCGCATGGTAGCCATTTCACTTGATACTGTACTCCTCGACAAATCGTTAATCCCTGACTCGTCGGTCACCGACAATCGCCTCCACTTCATACTACAACACATCATCTATCTCAATTGGTGGCGGCGGTGCGAATAAGCGTCCCTGGGTGTCCTTCATGCGAGTCAACGTACAACCGCGTGTGGCTGACATGGAGCATGATGTATACCACAATTGAAAGAAAGTTCCATCTTGTAGACCACTGGATTCACCTTCTTGAACACCAAAAATGGACCGATAAATCTTGCCCGTAGTTGTCTCTTGCCCATGACAGGTGGATAAGCTGTTGATAAGAGTACTTTGTCACTCACATGGAATGTCACTTCCCTCCGGTGCTTGTTAGCGTGCTTGACTTGCTCTTGCTGTGCTTATTTATAGACATCTAGATCGTGTCCCAAGCATGTGCTCCATAAACGTTTGTACAATAGGAACCTGAGTTTCCTTGGCCTTCTCGAGCACGATCTTCCCTAGATGACATACTTCTCTCCCACAAACCATAGGGAATGATGATTGGTTGGTGAATCTCTGCATGCTCTTGTTGTAAGCAAAATTCAACCTTGGAAATTTTTTTAATTCACTCGGTAGGGTCTTCTTGAGCACCTCTTGAAAAACAGAAGGGTGCGGGAAGTGCGCCCATACACTCACATGCACCCTAACCCACGAGTGGAAGTACGCATGCGAATCTTTCCTAGTTGCATATACAAGGTGGAGTGGTCTAATGGTGTGCCACCCTTGCAAGAGTTAGAGAGTTACTTGAGAGAGGAGAAAACTCGTGTACAAGATGTAAACTTTCAAACTCTTAAAGATAAGATCCCTTCTGCTACCTTGTGCTCCCTATTTACACTTTAACTCTAATTATCTTGTAGTGAAGCAGATAGATAAACTACTTAATAAAATAGAATACTTCATCTATTCAAGACAAGGATCTTTGAACACAAGTGGTAGCTTCTTGAAAGAGAGATGGCTTCTTAAAAGTTAATATATTTCTGGAATCTGGCAAGTACAAGGGTGATTCTGGAATGCCTTTCTATGTTCTAGCTCTTGTTTATGTACTTGCTACATAAGGTGCATGTTGATGTGTTGGCACCCAACACATCCCAAAACTCGCCTCCTCCTTCTAAAATAATGTACACATGTCCTTTTGACCTAAAAATGGCACATTTGACTTTTGCCACATGGAGTTCTTTTAGGTCCTTCCTCTAACTTCGAACATGCCTTAGAAGGTTCAAAGGACATGAACCAAGTCACTAGAGTATCTATTCACACTTGAATTCACACAATACTGCTCCAAATATATTCAAAAGCATTAAATAAAACCAAATTAATACATTATAACTCACATCACTACATCACTCCCCCTACAGAAAAAGCGACGTCTCGACGCGTCAAGTCAGGTTTTACACATGTGGAGCAGACTCGTCAACAGCTTCAAGTCAGGTGCCACACATGTGAAGAGGATTATTTAAAGGCGCCAAGTCAGGTGCTACACATGTAAGGTAGACTAGGCAAGGTCGTGGGTGGTGTGACTTTATTGGCTAGCCTACTCAATGATAAGGAAAATAGTACAAGTTGGCCCAGAATCTGCCACGAATTCAAAAATTTATAGCGTCCACAAAACTGCTCCAATTTGAAAACTTCGAGTGCCAGACAGAGCGCATGAAAGAAATCTAACAAGTCACCAATTTTAAGAACATTCCAAGTTCTAGAGTGTCGTTGAGAGCAGAGAGAGGAGGTACTCCTCCAAATCTGTGCAGGAACTTCTGAAAATCATAAATTTTCTATACTTCTCCAAACTTTGCAATGTTAGTTTCTAAATGGGCGCACTAAGGCCTTCTACCATAGTCTTGAGTTTTGGAGCATTCCAAGTTCAGGAGAGGGCACAATGTCAGCATTTCTCTTCCGGATCTGTTTGCCACTCTTGCTTGAGCATCTTGCGCGTGTTGTAGAGCTTTCTTGGCTGCTGCAAGGGCTGCTTCTAATGTCTCCAAAAAATCTGTGGCTGCAGGTACTTCATCATGGCCAGCCGTAAAGCTCAGTGGCGTGGTCGGATGGAAGCCATAGTTGAGGAAGAATGGGGACTCTTGGGTAGGGGCCTGCGTCGTGTTGTTGTAGGCAAACTCCAAAAGGGTCAACTACATGTCCCAATCTTGCTCCAGAGTAGACACGTAGGCCTTTAGAGAGGTCTTTAGGGTACGAATCATACGCTTGGTTTGCCCATTTGATTGCGGGTGGTAGGCAGTGGACATATCCAGCGATGTACCCAAGTTCTTGAAGAGATTTTTCCAGAAATGGCTTGTGAATCTTGGATCTCTATCCGACACAATTCTTGATGGTAGTCCATGGAGTCGGAAGATGTTGTCAAAGATGAGTCTTGCAAGTTGGTGCTGTAGCCTTAGTCGTCGTGGGAGTAAAATGAGCCATCTTGGTAAGTCTGTCCTCCATCGTGAGTATTGCATTATGACCTCGAGGTGTCACGGGCAGGTCCACGATAAGGTCCATTGAAATGTCCGTCCATAGTCTTTCCTGGATTGGTAGTGGTTGCAGGAGTCCTCCCGCCTTTTGTGATGAAAGCGTGATCCTTTGGCATGTGTCATAAGGACAAGATATGGACATTTTGATTTAATGGTCCTGCCATTTGGACTCACCAACGCGCCAGCAACTTTCATGACTATGATGAACACCATATTTCAGCCCATGTTGGACATATTTGTGGTGGTATTCATCGATGACATCCTTATCTACAGCAAGACCCTTAAAGAGCATGCACGACACTTGAAAGAAGTCCTTGAAGTATTGAAGCAAAACAAGCTATTTGCAAAGGAGTCAAAGTGCGAGTTTGCTAAACAAGAAGTGGAGTTCCTAGGTCTCCACGTGACTGCTGATGGCATCAAGATGGACCCCAAAAAGACCACGGTGGTGGAGGAATGGCCAACCTCCACTACCAAGAAAGAACTCCAATCTTTCTTGAAATTTGCCAATTGGTACATGAGATTCATCCACAGCATCTCGCACATAGCAGCCTCCCTTACGGATCTACTCAAAAAGGACAAGCCATATGTTTGAACAAAGAAAGAGGAGGAAGCATTCCAACAATTGAAGCAAAGATTGTTGACATCCCCGGTGCTCACACTCCCAAGTCCAAACCCAGATTGGCCCTTCCGCGTCATCCCCAATGCATCTTCCTATGCGATAGGAGCAATCCTGCTCCAAGACCAAGGCAAGGGACTGCAACCCATTGCCTACGAGTCAAGGAAGCTAAATCCAACCGAGCAGAATTATTCAACCACTGGGAGAGAGGCATTGGCGATTATTCATGTCTTGAAGGTTTGGCGTTGTAATGTCGAAGGTCGCAAGGTGATGGTCACTACGGACCACGAGGCGTTGAAGCACCTCCAAACGCAGCCGTATCTCTCAAAGAGACAAGCAAGATGGAGTGGATACTTGCAACGATACAACATCGTGATTCAGTACCAACCCTAGAAGACAAAACCTGCCGAGCCCATTCCAAGACTACAAGTAAACTCAGTTACGACAACCTTGCACACGGATTTGGAGGCAAGATTTTCAGCCGCTAATGAAAGAGACTCTTAGTACAAGAACGGAGAAGCAGCCTTGGACCCTTACAAGAAACAAGAAGGAAATTATTGGGTGAGGCAAGACACGGGCCAGAGATGTGTTCCTAGTGATTTAGACCTCCAGCTCTTGCTTCTACGAGAAGCACACGACAACCCTCTTGGAGGACACTTTGGGATCCTAAAGACCACTGGCGTTCTAGCCAAGACTTATTGTTGGCCAGGCATGTCTAAATAAGTCAAGGAGTATTGCAGGATCTGTAACACATTCCAAAGAGTCAAGCCCTCATTACAAAATGCAGGAAGACTTCTCCAGCCACTACCAATCTCTGAGAGGCAATGACGGACATCTCAATGGACCTTATCGTGGACCTACCCTTAACACCTCGAGGCCATAATGCAATACTGACGGTGGTGGACTGAAATGATTCGACTTACCAAATAAGCGATTAACAATTAATAAAGATCTTTATATCAGCAAGTAATCTTTATGGTATTTTCCGTTAACTGGTTTAACGGCAAAGGACAACACACTAGCAGTGAATAATACTCGTAAGTCAAATGCGAGTAAACTAGCATCAATGATGCAAATCAGTAAACTCGTACATAAGCAAGGTTAGAAGACAGCGCGTATCAATGGCTTCTCGCCTTGGATTCAGATCTCTCTCAGTAAGCTGTACAAGAGAGTTGGCCTCGTGTCCGAATGCCGAACTCAAGAGCAATGCCTAGCATATGTACATGGAATGAGTTTACTGTTCAACGGTCAGTGCGATGGCACCGCCTACCCGGGAGTTAACCACGTTGGTAGGACCTCGGTTAACCAAATCCACCGCCATCTCCCATCATCCCGAATAGCCATCCATCATGGGGATGTCATCTGGCCATTCATCTAGCAGGTGGTACTTAGATGCATATCAAGGCAGTTCGCTGCTACCGAGCACGGAAGTCAGCTGGCTGTCAAAGAATGTGTCAGCAAGCTGACTTAAGTTGACTTCAGCCTGCTGCTTTTGGCCGAGTCATTAAACTGATAATTATGTAAAGTCCAGCAGACTGATTATTAACTAAAGTTCAGCAGACTGACTACTAACTAAAGTTCAGCAGGCTTAACTAAATTAACTATTATATTTAAATGAATATTATATCTACTAATATACTGATTCATTACATGGACAGGCTTACCAAGATGGCTCATTTCATTCCCATAACAACCAAGGTTACGGCAAACAATTAGCAAGACTCATCTTTGACAACATCTTTTGATTGCATGCACTACCATCAAAAACTGTGTCGGACAGAGATCCAAGATTCACAACCCACATTTGGAAATATCTTTTCAAGAACTTGGATACATAGCTGGATATATCCATTGCCTACCACCCGCAATCTAATGGGCAAACAAACCGTATAAAACGTACCCTAAAGACCTCTCAAAAGACCCACGTATGTACTCTGGAGCAAGACTGGGACATTGTAATGAATCAGTATATTGGTTGACAAATAATTCATTTAAATAATATAGTTAAATAAGTTCAGCCTGCTGAACTCTAGTTAATGATCAGTCTGCTGGACTTTATATTTAATATCAGTTTAATGACTCGGCTCGAAGTAGCAGGCAAAGGTCACTTTAAGTCAGCTTGTTGCACATTCTTTGACAGCCAGCTGACTTCCGTATTCGGTAGCAGCGAACTGCCTCGATATGCATCTAAGTGTGGTATGCTAGATGAATGGCCGAATGACATCCCTATGATGGATGGCGATTCGGGATGATGGGAGATGGCGGTGGATTTGGTTAACCGAGGTCCTACCAACGTGGTTAACTCCCGGGTAGGCGGTGCCATCGCACTGGCCGTTGAACAGTAAACTCATTCCATGTACATATGCTAGGCATTGCTCTCGAGTTCGGCATTCGGAAACGAGGCCAACGCTCTTGTACAGCTTACTGAGAGCGATCTGAATCCAAGGCGAGAAGCCATTGATACGCACTGTCTTCTAACCTTGCTTAATTCATGAGTTTACTGATTTGCATTAGTTTACTCGCATTTGACTTACGAGTATTATTCACTGCTAGTGTGTTGTCCTTTGCCGTTAACGGAATATACCATAAGGATTACTTGCTGATATAAAGATCTTTATTAATTGTTAATCGCCTATTTGGTAAGTCGATTCATTTCAGACATGTACTTGACCCTTTTGAAGTTTGCCTACAACAATACAACGCAGGCCTCTATCCAAGAGTCCTCATTCTTCCTCAATAAGTTTTTCATCCGACCACGCCACTGAGCTTCACGGCTGGCTATGATGAAGTACCTGCGGCAACAGATTTTTTGGAAACATTAGCAGCAACCCTTGCAGCAGTCAAGACAGCTCTACGACACGCGCACGATGCTCAAGCCGGAGTAGCAAATAGGTCCAGAAGAGAAATTTCGTGCGGAGTGGGTGACAACGTGTTACTATCATCCAAGAACATTTCCCTGAATAACAAGCCTTCCGGCAGCAAGTTCTCACCCAAGTATTTGAAAGCCATCAAGATTACCCGGCAAGTCAACCTAGTTGCTTTCAAGCTAGAACTCCCCCAGACTATGCACATCCGGCCCAAATTCCACGTTTCCCTCTTCAAGCCATATGTGCAACCGGACAACAAGTTCCCAGGACGAGTGACAACCCCACCAGCCCCAACAATAGTGGATGATCATTTGAAGTATGAAGTGGAAAACATATTGGCTATGAGAAATTTCAGGAGACAGCAGCAATACTTGATCAAGTAGAAAGGATATCCAGATTATGAGAATAGTTAGGTGGCGGCGCACTATCTTGACAAAGTTCAGAGAATGCTGAGACGCTTCCATGCCGCCAACCCCCATCATGGACCAGCCCCAAGTCTCTTTATTAGAAGCTCAAAGACTTTAGGGAGGCAACCCGCCATCATCCAGAAGCAGCAGAAGACCCTTCGGAGGCACCCTGCAAGAACCAGAAAGAGGAAAAATTGACATTAGACACTCTTCTCGTCTTGCAATTTCTGGACAAAAAAGTAAAACTCCTATTGCTGATAGGTCTCTGCATATTAAATGTGTAATTAATCAATATATTGATAGATATAATATTCATTTAAATATAATAGTTAAATAAGTTTAGCCTGCTATACTTAGTTAGCGTTGAACTCATTCCATGTACATATGCTAGGTATTTTCCTCGAGCCCGGCATTCGAAAACGAGGCCAACTCTCTTGTACAGCTTACTGAGAGGGATCTGAATCCAAGGCAAGAAGCCATTGATATGCACTGTCTCCTAGTTTTGCTTATGTGTGAGTTTACTGATTGCATTATTGATGGCAGTTTACTTCTGTTTGACTTACAAGTATTGTCCACTGCTAGTGTGTTGTTCTTTGCTGTTTAATCAATTAATAGAAAATACCATAAAGATTACTAGCTGATATAAAGATCTTCATTAATTGATCAATTGCCTATTTGGTAAGTCAATTCATTTCAAAATGTCTCTGCATAAAATCCTAAAATTTTACCTGACTGTAGTCTATGAGTAGGTGGTTTTTTAGAGTCTAAGTTTGCTCAATTTAAAGCTGTGGTCAAAGAGGTAAAAATCTTTGAGCACAAGGGAATCAGGCTGCTGGCATTATTAGAACAAAATATTCCTTTTGACATTGTGCCCTCCCCTGAACTTGGAATGCTTTGAAACTCAAAACTATGGTAGAACACATGCCTGCGCACATTTAGAGAATAAATTTGAAAAATTTGGAGGAGCATAGAAGGAGTCATGATTTTCAGAAGTTTCTGCACATATTTGGAGGAGGGCCTACTCTCTCTGCTCTCGACGACACTCCAAAAATGAGAGTGCTCTCAAACTTAGTGATCTGATAGATGTCTTCAACGCACTCCGTTTGGCACTAGAATTTTTAGATTTGGAGTATTTTTGTGGACGTTATGAATTTTGGAATCCGTGGTAGATTCTGGACCAACATTATACTAATTTCCCTATTATCAAGGAGTAGGCTAGCCAATAGGGTCACACCACCCACGACCTTGCCTAGTCTACTTTACATGTGTAGCACTTGACTTGCAACCTTTAACTAGTCTTCTTTACATGTATGGCACCTGACTTCAAGCCTTTGACTAGCCTTCTCCACTGTGTCAAACTTGACTTGACGCGCCGAGACGTCGCTTTTTTTGTCGGGAGAGTGATGTAGTGATATGAATTAGAATTTACTTTAATATATTTGAACATTTTTGGAGTATTATTCTGTGGCTTCAAGTGTAAATAGATACTCTAGTAACTTGGTTAATGTCCTTTGAACCTTCTAAAACATTTTCGAAGTTGGAGGAAGGACCTAGAAGAACTTCTTGTGGCAAAAATCAAATAAGTCATTTTTAGGTCAAAAGTACATGTGTACATTATTCTAGAAAGAGGTGGCAAGTTTTGGGATGTGTTGGGTGCCAACACATCAACATGCACCTTCCCAGAAATTGCTTACGTAGCAAGTATATAAACAAGAGCTAGGACATAGAGAGGCATTCTAGAATCACTCTCGTACTTGTCAAATTTTAAAAATATATTAACTTTCAAGAAGTCATTCCTCTTTCAAGAAGCTACCACTTGTGTCCAAAGGTCATTGTCTTGAATCGATAAAGTATTCTATTTTACTAAGTTCTTTATCTACCTGTTTCACTACAGTAAGAAAAAATAGAAAAGCACGGTGCAGCAGCAGCAGCTGTAACACAACAAGTAGCTGCTGCAACACAACAAGTATATAATCTCTTGGAGTAGTGACTTATTAGCCATTGGAGCAAACGATTGTAGCGATACAAACGAAAAGGTAACTTGAGGTACTTTGATAGCGTGTCAATTGTACTTATACATTCAAATCGACACTTACGTCGCCTTTCGGCGACGTGTTGTCCGCGCCCCATCCGGCTATGCGGCGGATCGTTATAACGACACACCTAGTGACTTTAAGCTTCTCCATAAAGCGACAAAACTCAATCTCACCATCGGCCACCTCCCCGTCAAGAAGCTTGGTGCATAGCTGGTGCATTTGGGGACCTTGGTAGTTAGCGCTCGCACGAGTTATAGAATCATTCATGAGACCATATAAAGCAGAGTTGGAAGCATAGAATGAAATGTAATCAGCATAAAATTATTTTGCAATAGCTTGATGTGCTAGGTCGCGAAAGCCAGGCTTCCAAGCTTCTTGAAGTTCGGACTGCCTATCGGATCCTTTAGTCAAGCCTACGGAAGAAAGGGAAGGGCCTACATTACCCTTACTACTCATCTCTCTCTCACGGGCTAGTGCTTCCATAGTGCGCTCATGTCGGGCCCGCTTTTGCAACAGCTTCTCGTGAGGAAGAGGAACTTTGTACGTTCTAGATCTATCATCAACATTGCATCGTGCGGCAAAGAAGGCTTGAACATCTGCAGGCACTTTCACACAATCCAAAATACCCTGCCCCTGAACACAACCAAGATGATACTTAATATTGTATGCACCACTTACGTTCGGCCGACCACAGTACTTACATTTATTCTGTAGCACTCCTGGAGAGCCAGGCTTGTCAACCTTATCTACACAATCATGTTCTGAAGGGTCAATAGGAACAGCCTTATTCTTGCCTTTGTGTGCAAATGAGAGGTGAGAGGAGGTGCAAGGTGTAGTGGCTGGCCCCTCATTCTCTTCATCAAATTGAGCTGATGGGGGGTCCTCTAAGTCGTCGTCCGACATTGGTGGAATTGTTGTGAGAGTGTGCGAGTATCTTAATGTAATGAATTAGATCATTATTTATTTAAAATTAATTGCATGTATAAATACAATACTAAATAAGTATTATGTCAACATATTCACGTGCGCGAGTTCATTTAAATGAATGTATGTCGATGTAATGCGAGTTTACTTACTTTGTCAAAAAGGTCAGCAGGATGA
>WELA01003924.1:0-85389 GCA_009602735.1 Mesotaenium endlicherianum
GTAGTCTAGCAAATGCAGCAGCAGCATTGGCATCTATTGGCTGAGTAGTGTCCTCAACATTCCCTCTCGCTCCTGCAACACCAATTCGTGCCGCGTTCAGCCGGTCACGTATTTGACCTAGGGGTACATTGAGTTGTACAGCAGAAGGTGGGTTTAGAACATCGGCCCTCGCTGCCATAAGTTCTTCAACAGTGCGCTCGTCAGCTGGCTGTCCTTCCCTCCTTTTCGTATCTTCAGCAGCCTTTGCGAATTGTTCAACTTCTAATCTGGCTCTCTCCTCCTCGGCTTGCTGTGCTGCGACTGCGGCTATAGCAGCTGCCTCATCTGCAGCCTCTCTAGCTGCAGAATCTGCCACTGCTTCAAAATAGGTACGGGTTCCCGCTACATGGCTGTTCGCCTAGTTTTCGACATTCTCGTTATCGGTTCTCCATGTCTTGGGAGTTGCTTGTTTGAGACCTTGTCCTTACCATACAAAAAAGACTGTCATAACTGCTTCGATACCACTAAAATGAATCGCCTTGCCAATCAGGCGATTAACAATTGATAAAGATCTTTATATCAGCAAGTAATCTTTATGGTATTTTCCGTTAATTGAAACAACAGCAAAAGACCACACTAGCAGTGAATAATACTCGTAAGTCAAATGCAAGTAAACTAGCATCAATAATGCAATCAGTAAACTCATGCATAAGCAAGGTTGGAAGACAGTGCGTATTAATGGCTTCTAGCCTTGGATTCAGATCTCTTTCAGTCAGCTGTACAAGAGAGTTGGCCTCGTTTTCGAATGCCAAACTCGAGAGCAGTGCCTAGCATATGTACAGGGAATGAGTTTACTGTTCAACGGCCCGTGCGATGGCACCGCCTACCCGGGAGTTAACCACGTTGGTAGGACCTCGGTTAACCAAATCCACCGCCATCTCCCATCATCCCAAATCGCCATCCATCATAGGGATGTCATTTGACCATTCATCTAGCATACCACACTTAGATGCATATCGAGGTAGTTCGCTGCTACCGAGTACGGAAGTTAGCTGGCTGTCAAACAATGTGTCAGCAAGCTGACTTTAGTTGGCTTCAGCCTGCTGCTTCCGGCTGAGTCCTCAAATTGATAATTATGTAAAGTCCAGCGGACTGAATACTACATGAAGTTCAGTAGGCTGAACTTAAAGAACTATTATATTTAGATGAATATTATATCTACTAACATATCGATTCATTACACTGGAGGAGTGGAACTGAAAGGCACCTGTCCCTGGTGAGAGCTACAATGACATGTTGCTGAAGCCCACAAGAGACCATCATCATGGTTTGCAGGACATTTTTGATAAGAGCTATAGAGGTCTATCTTCATTTGGTGTTCTTTGTCTTCTCATGCATATATGGTTCTTTGAACAGTTAGCAAAGGAGACAAATGCTTATGCTGCTTTGCACTAGGCTAAGGGCTGGAATACCTTGCATTGCTACTGGGATTGTCATCTTCCATGGCTTGCGCATGGCTATGGGCTTGTATGCCCTTCCTAGTCTCAGATGTTATTGGAAGTGCTTATTGAAAGGACCCATTATTCTTCCTAGCTTTGGCCGATTCGTGTCTAGAAACAGGTTCAAAGAAATTAGAAGGTACTCTCATGTGAAGGATAATCATAATGAAAAGTATTCTCCTCCTTACTCTTGATAGTACAAGCTATGGCAGTTGAAGCCTATCACTGACCTTGTCTTGAGTACATCCAGGAAGTATTATAGTCCAGGAGAGACTTTGACTATTGATGAGAGGACTATTCCAATTAGGGATGTGCAGTGTTCTATTAGAATATGCAACCTGAGCAAGCCTTACAAGTATGGTATTGAAGTTCTTACTGTATATGATGCTATCACATATTTTTGTTATGCATTCATCATATATGACAGAATGGAGAGAGATGGCCTGAAGAGTGATGTGGTTTTAGACCTTGTAGCATCGCTCCATGTTAGTAGATTGTTCACTCTTGTTGTGGATGGTGGATTCACCTCTCCTAACTTGTTTCAGCAATTAGCTAGACTTGGTCATGGTGCTACAGGCACAAAAATTACTAATAGAAAGAACTACCCGGCTAATGATGTGTAGATGAAGCCTAATAGTCATCCTAAGGGTCAATGTAAGAATGTCATAAATGAGAATCCTCCTATGATAACATGCATGTGGCAGGATAAGTAACTTGGTGCTTTTCTTTTTACAACTGCAGGAATAGCGCCTACTACATAGAGTAGGCGTAATGGTAAAGGTAAGCTTGTCATCCCTGCTCCTCAATTGGTTGAGCATTATAATTTGTACAAGGATACTGTGGACCAGTATGATGGCTTGTGTTTAAAGAGGAACTAGAGTGCGGAGCGAGTGTTTATCAATAGAAAGTGGTAGCATCGAGCATATTGGGGTATTTGGGATGGCTTGCTAGCAAATGATTTCATCATACTAAAGATGGTCAATAATGCAGCTGATAGGTATGAGACGTACTTAGATATCATGGCACATGCAGCCCAAATGCCCATTTTTTGGACACTTAGGTACTTTTTATCGCCATTTGCGGCGATTTTGTCGGAATGGTCTGAAATATGGGATACTAGTAGATAACCCCCATATATATACCTCCCTAAAGTTTCAGGCACAGCTTACATATTCTCCATAAGTTATTACACTTTTAGTGAAATTGAAGAATATGTCAACAAAAGTGGAAATTGTCACTTTCTCTCATTCTTGTTGCTTCATACAAATGACCATCAGTTGCTCAAAAAGTTCCTAATGGACTCCAAATTTAGAGTTTACTAAGGGCCCTTATAGGTAGCCATGAAATAAAAAATATATGAATTTTCATAGAATCACTTTAAGTCATGGGCCTCCAAAGTTTGCCATGTGGCGCTTTTTACACATGTGAAGAGTGGCCGTCCGTAAAATGCGGTATGCTTGTAGTACGGATCTGAAAATTGTTTTTTTGGATTTTTCATGCCCCTATAGAGCTATTGGTGAAATTTTGGGTCATTCCATTCAGTGAGACCCGAGATATGCACACAAACTGAAATCTGCAAAAGTAAGCGATATTTGAAAAAATATTACATGTTGCACTATTCTTTCACTTCATACAGATGGCCATAACTTGTACTCCACTTTCTTGAATCCCCCCAAAATTTTAGGAGGCATTAAGGACCCAACTGGGTAACCATGGATCAAAAAAAAAATCAGTTTGCATCAAATCATACCAGGCTGTGAGCCTCCAAAATGTGACATGTGGAGTTTCTCGCACACGTGAAGCATGCCAGTCCGTACAATGCAGAAACACTCAGAGTACGGATCTGAAAATGGTTCTACTAGATTTTGAACCCCCCCATAGTGTTAATGGTCAAGTTACAGCCCATTTTAAGCACCATAGCCCAAGATAGGGCCCCTGAGTTACCCATGCAAAAGTAGGCGATAAGTCGGGTATTTCTTGAAAGCTGACATTTTTTGATGCATGTGTTGAGTGGCATAAGTTAGCAACCTGGCATTGTGTCATCCTATAACTTTGCATCACTTTTCTCCTATGTAAGAGGATTGCATAACAGTCTTAAGTTTGAAATTTGAAAGTGATTTGAGACCTTAGTGGTTTTTTGAAGTTCAATAGAATGTACGCGTAAAACAATTGACATTTCAGTATACAGACTCTCATAAGTCCTACTACATGTGCATTTCATTCTGTGCCATATTTTTGGTATGTAGGTAAAGGTGAAGTCTACATGTTCACATAAATTTTTTATCAAAAAATGAAAAAAAATATTTTTAAAATTAAAAAAACATAAATTACAAAAATAAAAAAATTACCAAAAAATCTTCTGAATCCATTTTTTACCACCTACCTACCTACCATCCGCCTATAACTCTGTACACTTTCATACAAAAGGTCTTTTTCAAGATGAAACTTGTAGAACAGCCCTCCCAGGATGAGCCTGCACCAATGCCCACACCCAAAAGCATAAGAATCAACCCAATAGAGTGACCATGGCAAGACCCCAAAGCAACACAGATATGCCTAGAGTTGCAGGTGGCAGATTTGTGAAGAAGGTGGCGCCTACAACAAGTAATGCTGCCAGTACACAAATAGATACTTCTACAAGGACACACAACAAAGTGGAGAGATATAAATCAGATATGTTGAAGTTTGCAGATGAGAATAGAAGCTTGAAAAGAAAAGCAGCAGATAGAGAAGTGCAAATTGCACACCAGTTTGTGGGTATCAAGAAAGAGCTAAGAGCTGCTAAGAGGGAGATCAAGTACCTGAAGCAGAAAGTGTTGACAGCAGCACTTGTATCTTCTGCAGCAAAGAGGCGTAGAGTCGGTGGAGAATCTGCGAAGACGTGGCAGAGAATGAGCAATGACTTAAAGCTCTTCATGGGAGACAAGTTTGTATCAGAGACAAACATGACCAAGTCCTTGACCGCCTTCTTGAACAAGCCTGACAACAAGGACATGCTAGAAGCAATCATGGCTGAATTGCACTTAAAGGAGCGCGTAGAGGAGGCCACTGTCAAGCAGATTCAAGAGCAGTGGGATGACAAGCTGGGATTGGCCATAAAGTACAGATTGAAACTTTCCCAAGAGCAATATCAGATGCTTGTGAACATGTTGTCTAAGACCTACTCTCAACAGACAGGGTTGTGAGAGCCCAGGTGTTTACAAGGCACAAGTATTCGTCTCCCCAAGATTGCTTCTAGGAGGAAGGTAGAGAAGCTGGCAGCTAAAATATATGCAGATGTCAGTCCCCAGGAGAGTGCAGATGGACTCAGTGTAACCATGTGCATGAGGTTTTGAGACAACGAATTCTACAGTTAGAGCTTCGTCCAGGCCGAGTTGTAAGGGTACAAGTTATTGGGATGCGGCTGTCCTACATAGAGGAGTGAACCAGACCACCATCGCTGTGAAAGTCATTACAAAAGATAGCTTAGGCATGACAAACTCAGCAAGGAATACTTGTACAGTCGTGTGTTTTGAAGGCGAAGACGACTACAACAGCATACAAGCTGTGTCTTCAAGGCTGCTCGAAGACTTGGAGGAGGTCAATCAGGCAGGCTTGCACGTGGGGGGTGGGCTATTTAGAGTAAAAGTGTATCAAGGTGGGGACTACAAGTTCAGTAATAGCTTGTACGGGCTGACAGGGGCAAGCTCAACGTACCCGTGTTTGTGGTGCCTCGTGACGTTGAAGGACATCCACGACAGGTGTCAGCGCGGTGCGAGCGTCTCCCGCACCTTGGAGGGGATGAAGGCTGCAGCACATGCTCCTGACATGGACAGATTGCCCATGACCTGTCCCCACTGCTCAAAGCACTTTGAGCACAAGTTAGACATGGACAATGATGTCATGAAGACGACACGGGGTAAGCCAGAAAAGGAGAGCACGAAGGCGAGGATAGACTACCAGCTGCAGCACCAAGGACAGAGGCACAAGAAGCCCCCTCTATTTAACATCCCGCCCAATGACTGCGTTGTCTGCATTTTGCATTTGAACTTGCGGATTTCTGCAACCTTGTACGAGAGAACTCTCCATGCATTCCTACCACCAGGACAAAAGAAGGAAGATGAGTTCTACAAGATTCTTAAAGATAAAGTGAAGGCGAAGATACCTAAGGAGGCGGTGAAGGCCCTCAGCAAAGGCGAGAAGAGAAACCGGGCGGCGAAGCCAAGCTTCATCGGTCGAGAGTGCCACCGCCTCCTGGAGCACTTTGTAGAGCTGGCAGCCTGTGTCTTTTGTGACCTGCCTACAGACGCGAAAAAGTTATAGGCAGTGTTAGAGACATGGGATGCATATGGAGTGTGTTTGGCTGCCCTCATGGAGCCAATATCCTCAGAGGACACATACGCAGAGAGAGAAGCAAAGGCTTCCCTTGTGGAGACACTTGCTGATGACTTTGAAGATAAGTTTGTGGCGGCATGCGCTGCTGACCAGATTATAGAGTACATGCACATCCTCAAATGCCACATAGGTGACATGATACGAAGACACGGGGACCTTGACCAATTTAGTGGTGAAGGCATTGAGGCATTGCATCAGCGGAGGAAATCAGCTAAGACCAACAAGAGGCAGGTCATGGTCGACGCTACAGGAGGGTGTATAGCAAAGGAAGGATAGGCCAGACTA
The DNA here is from genome assembly GCA_009602735.1 of Mesotaenium endlicherianum. Classification (NCBI taxonomy): domain Eukaryota; kingdom Viridiplantae; phylum Streptophyta; class Zygnematophyceae; order Zygnematales; family Mesotaeniaceae; genus Mesotaenium; species Mesotaenium endlicherianum. The sequence continues at coordinate 6,138 of WELA01003924.1, forward strand.
TGCACCAAGAGAGTGGGCAAAGAGCTCTGTCATCCATCATAGAGCTGCCAATAACTAGGAATGAAAGGGAGAAGAGAAAGAAGGTGGTCATCAAGAGACAAGCGCTGGCACCATTGGTAACAAGAACAAGAACGACAGAAATTGGCGATTGTAGTGAAAGCATGTAGAAGCACCTGCTGTAGACAAACAATAGAAGTAGCGCTAGGTAGAAGATTAGGTAGTAGCTATAGGCAGCTCACCTCCAAAGGTGGTAGCTTCCTCCTGCAGGCAGCTATCTCTCGAGCTCTCTTCATGAGCTCTCGCCCTGTCAGGTTCTCGCCTGGAACAAATAACTTTGGTGCCGCTTGCTCACGCTCCTTCTGCCGCTCTTCTTGCAATCTGTCCTCCTCTGCTCTGTGCACCTGCAGCTGCCTGACTTGCTCTGCAATCTTTTCCCTAGCATCTCTCATGACTTGTATAGCAGCTTGTCTAGCTACTTTAGTATCAGATGGAGGCAGAGGTTGAAAGGCAACATCAAAGTCTGCTTTTACTTGTGCGGGTGTGCGCATATCCTCATTCCTACGCATGCTTAATTCACGAGCTACTAAGTCAGCAGCTTCCTGCAACTCGCAAGCTTTCCTTAAGTTCTCTTTCTCTCGAGAAACTCTCTTTTGTTCCTTCTGTACAAGGCTTGCTCTTGCTATATCTGCAGCCTCTATCATGGAATCTTTCACACAAAGTCCACGAGCAAGCATCCTATGACAATAATCAACTAGCCTGTAGTGTCTATGTTGTGAGGTGCTTTCCAAACTAGTCTGTCATAGCACTGATCAGGAGCCAGCACAACATACCCCCCCCTATTTAAGATTGAAAATGAAAATTTTAAAGTAAGTGTTTTTTCTCTTGACTTGTTCATCCTCCAACCTATGAAGAAAGGGGGGATGATAGCAACAACCTCCCCTGACTTTGGTAACAACTTTGCTGCCCCATAGCCCAAATCGGCATTCACACTTTAAAAAGATAGGAGGGCATCTAAGTCTTCTACAGACCAACAAACTCTTCGAATGCTCCTGGACACCATAGGCTCTGTTTTGGTGATATAATGTGTGACTTTTGTGCCTACTCTCTCAAACAGAGTCTCAAACAAAGCTTGAGGGACATTCACATCAACCATGCGAAGACCTGCCTGAGGAGTAGAATCTAACCTTGCATACAGACGTCTCCTATAGTTTGAATGCCACTCCTGACGGTCCACCTCAACGGCTCGCATGAAGGACTTGCTGCACCTCTCACAGTAGGAGAGTCCTCTTCCTCTTTGTAGGCCGCAATTGCTGCAGTAGTTCGGAAGTGAGGCCATGTTGTACATGGCTCACCTGGCAAACTTACTTGGCTGCCTTACCTGTCAAACCCCCACTTAATGGTAAACCAAACCATAAGATATGTAAGAAGATATAAAGGACAAATTTATGGTAGTAATTACTGTTCTGCAGCTCTTGTTGCAAGGCATATCTCCATCTGGCCGCTCATAATGACTTTTAGTGCAAAACTATGTTAACCCTCATACTGGTCAAATCAGCCTGCAATCCTAAATGATGAAAAAGACGTTGAAAATGGCCCATTTTACGTTTCAAAGAGGCCTCTTACTCTTTCGTTTGTATACAGGTTACTTCAGCCCGCTAGTACCCCTTCACACAATTATAACTCAAACCGTAAAAAAACTTATCTATGCAAGAAAGGCCACGGTGAGTACCGGAGCAACTCATTTATGCATCGTTCAAAAGAAGAACAGAACATTCTAATCAACTACACAGAGAGTTAACGCGGCTGGTATAAAGCAAAAAACGCCATGTTCTTACTTTAAATAGGCTAGGTACTTGCAAGTCTGGCGGTTTGTACAAGCGTGGTTGTCTCTATAGTTTACGATAATCCCCACTGTTTGTCTCGTTGGGTTTGCCTACAAGTATATTATAACTTTCACTAAGAAGACTAGAGCTATAAGAGCGTAAATAAGAAGTTAGGAACTGACAGCAGAGAGGTCAACATTCGCCTTCTTAACTTCCTCAAAGTGACGCGAAATGAACAAATCGGTACTTTTGAGTAACCCCTGCGCCAAATTTAAGTGTCCGTCAATTTACCCGCGTGTGTTGCATGTGGGAGGAGATGTGTTCATTTCAGCATCCTAACGAGGCTGGCCCTCTTAGAGCGGTAACACGGATTACTACTGCTCTACCTTCTCACGGTGGTAGATGTACCCATAGGCACTTTCCTTCGAGGATTCCCAATCAGAAGTATGAGTGTTGTAAGGTGTATGTTGCCGGTCTTCACTGCCAACGTAGCTCAAGGAATAGGTCGACAAAGACGAAGTACAAGTGTTTCCACTGTGAAGTTTCCCTTTGTGCAGCACGTTGCTTTCAAGTGTACCACACTAATGGAGCTATAAAGCACCTAGATGTAGGACCTTGAAAGGAAGCTAGGCAGAAGTAGAGATTTCGACGATTTTGTAAGACTCGCGTATATTTTCCTTTTCTTCATGTTTAATGCTGTATGCAATATATAGTATATGCCATGCGTATATGAGTGTAAATAAACGCCTGCATTGATAGTTGAATTTAAAATTTATATTACCATGATTTATAAGCAGTATTTCATGTGTTACAAAGGACAAAAATATTTTTTTGAATTATTAATTCATTATTTTAATTAAAGATTAAAAAAAAAACAGGGAGAAGACAAGAGTGTAGTAGTGTTGTGTATGACATATCATGACAAAAAACGTGATGAACTGCTCACAAAGAGTGTTCATGTACTTGACCCTATTTGAGATCAAAATGCACCCGAGAAGAAAAGGCGCTCCTATGTGGGTGCATGTCCTTGGAAATTTGCATCTTCTTCAATACTTCTTACATCAGCCCAAGATTTGAGGTATTGACTCATGATATGATAGGGTGGCTCTAGTCTAAATCCCAGGCCCTCAAGTATTGGCAATTATGAGATACAATGCCTCAAAGTTGGAGAAATATCGCGCGCTTATTTCAGCATCATTAAATGCTATTTACATTATTGATAAAATTAATATCAAAATATGAAAAGGACAAAACCTAAAATCTTATGATTTGTACTTTTCAAAACTTTGACTCATGGCCCCATCGGACTAGTATTGTGAGCTACGAAAATTCCCAAACATGTGCTCAAAACGCACCCAAAAGTGTGAGTTCCAGTGGGCCATCTAGTGTTAAGAAAGGTTATAAGGAGGACCCAGAGTTTGCCAGTGGTGGAGCAATTGAGTCCAACTCAAGTATGCAAAAGAAGGACGGCATATGGTGATTCCAAGAGAGTGGTGGTACTTGACGTCAAGGAGCTACGAGACTTACTACTTGCGGAGCATCATAATTGCTTATATGCTGGACACTTTGGAAGCGAGAAGACGGCAAGCGTGCTGAAGCAAGAGTACTATAGGAGGAATATGGACAAGGACATTGAGGAGTGGATCAAGAGTTGCGACGCATGCCAACAAAACAAGACACCAAATCAAAAGAAGGGAGGTACGTTGCAACCCCTGCCTATTCCAGAGTATCCTTGGGAGCAGATTGCTATGGACTTCATCACATCTTCACCAGTGAGTGGTCAAGGGCACGATGCAGTATGAGTTGTGTTTGATAGACTCAGCAAGGTTGCTCACTTCATTTCCATAAAAAAGACTTGTACGGCAGCAGATGTGGCAAGGCTATTTTTTGCTCATATTTTCAGACTACATGGGTTGCCGAAGGTGATTGTTTCAGATCGGAATCCAAGATTTACTAGCAACTTTTGGCGGTCATTGTTTACTTTGATGGGGACCAAGCTGAGTATGAGCACTTCCTATCATCCTCAGACAGACGGGCAGAGTGAGAGGCTCAATAGAATTCTGCAAGAGGTGCTCAGGAGTTTACGATTGAAGACCCCTCAGAATGGGACACGAAGTTGCCAGGGTTGGAGTTTGCCTACACCAACAGCATGCAGGGATCCACCAAGCAGCCACCATTCACTATGGTCTATGGGAGAGAAGTATATGACCCAGGGAACATCTTGTTGGAGAAGGCTAAGGAGACTCAGGATCCTACTACACAACCGTTTATGGAGCAGATGGCCAAGACTTGGGACATGGCGAAGACGTGTATTCGGAAGGCACAGGACGAGCAGGTCAAGCATGGTAACAAGCACAGGAGGGAAGTGATATTCCATGTGGGCGACAAAGTACTCTTGTTTTTTTAGAAAATCTACCTTTCACGGGCAAGAAGAAACTACGGGCACGAATTACAGGTCCATTTTCAGTACTCAAGCAGGTGAATTCAGTAGCCTACAAGTTGGAACTTCCTTCAGACGGGGGTATACATGATGTGTTCCATGTCAGTTACGTGCGGCCATACGTTGACACGCATGAAGGACATCTATGACAACTACCTACACCGCCTCTACCAATTGAGATTGATGATGCATTGGAGTATGAAGTGGAGGCGATTGTCGGCGATCGATGAGTCAAGCGCGGTCAGCGATTTGTCCACAAGTATCTGGTGAAGTGGAAAAGCTACCATGCGGATGACAACACTTGGGAGCCAGAGGCCAACTTGACTCATTGTAAGAGTAAGTTGAGGATTATCTGCAGAACGCGTCGAGAACGTCGCATCTTGAGGAGGGGGATGATGTAAGGTCACAGGATTGTAGAGTGCATTTTTGTGGTCATTTTGATATAAAACGTCACATTCGGTTAAGTATTGAGAAAGTTATGGATTTCTGAAGTTTGATTAGTTCAAAGGTTGGTTGATGATTGTCCTTAATTTGCACTGAGCGCGACCGTCTGATTGACCGATAGCGTCGAGCAATCTGGGCCATTAGAGTGAATTGGAACCTTCACGTAATTTCGGCTGCCGCGGAGTACTGACCAAGTCGATTATCTAGAAGTTTCGGTTTAGCCTAGTGCACCTAAGTCAGTATATTCTAGACATTTTGATGTATGTATGTGGACGTCAAATTGACCCGACACGTCGAATGAGGCTTACCAGGCCTTCTCACATATATTTTGGAAGGGACGATTTGACAAAGACTTAGAAATTTCGTTCTAAGCGGCCCTCCCTCTTAGGGGCGAGCGATCGTTGCAGAAAACTATAAATATGCATAATTTCTGCATTTCTTATCAATTTTCACTTCTGTAAATTTCTACCGGTTTGTAATGACGGGGCCTTTTATCCTTATTTTATTGTGAGTACTTTCTTCCTACTAAAAATGTTCAGTATTTTTCCAAAGCTTTCGTATTGATATGCTGCTGCACTCTTTAGTATAACTGCAACTAGTTTTGTTCCTCATGAGTGAGTACCCTTCTACTAGGGCACTTTGCCCCTTTCAACTTGACTCAATACTTGCCTCTTGTTCTCCCTCTGACTCCTCCTGCTCCTCTAAGACTGCTGGGGTCCCTTGTGTCATTCTGTCCAGCTAATCTATGGAAAATGAGTAGGCAACTGACCTCCCCCTTCTAAACATGGGTAGCGGTTGCTGGACTCCGACCAGACTAAGATCCTTCTCCCCCTGCGTATTTGCCCATTTGGCATAAGCAAGCTTGCCTTTAGAGTAAAAGTTCCTTGCCCTGGTCCTATCCGTCCTCATTTCCTTATTCATGTGCATCCAAAGTCCATCCAATCTGGGATTCCAGGGTGCAAAGTGAGGTGGCAGAATTGTGGTACCGTCTAGCCGGGGGTGAAAGTCATCCTCCTTAGTCTTGTCATTCTTTTGATACTTGATGATTATTGTCATCCAGCGCCAGTCCGCAGGCTGCTTGAAGAACGCAGGATCTCCTCTCTTCAGTGTGCAAGGATACCAATGCCTTGAAAAACTCAACTGGCTGATTTCCCTAGCTAGGAACTTCCAGTTCCTCCTCTCTATCTCATTATACAAAGACTTAAACCTGTTATAAGGTGTTGCATCTTTAAAGCTATCAGGCTGTATCCGAATTATCCCGATGACTCTCTGAGTCCCCAAGGTCCCTGTAACGTCCCGTTGCGTGGCAGGATGCGGCGCGTGCAACACGTCGCGGATGCGACCGGAAGTGTCGCTTTGAATCGTATAAGTCCAACCGGAAGTGCCAATTTGAATCGTATAAGTCCAATTGGCACGCAATTAAAGTACTTCGAAGTAGCTTTTTGTTCGTATCGCGACATTGGTATCGGAGCGTGAACGTACGCAACTGTGTCCAGGACATGAGGGTTCAAATCTCGCGGGGTGCGAAACTTGTCGATGGTACGACCGTACGGCGATCTTTGGATTGTACGAAGAAAGGACACTATTCCAAAATAACGTCCCTCGCGTGGCCGGGGCCTGAGTGCCCGGGACGTGCACACTTGTAGGTGGGAGGAGTGTAATGACTAGCTGCGTAGCCGGATGCAGTGCGTGCGACACGTCGCGGATGCAACCGGAAGTGTCGTTGTAAATTGTATAAGTAAAATTGGCACGCGATCAAAGTACCTCAAGTTACCGTATCGCTACAATCCCTGGCGCTAGTACTGGTGCGTCCTCATGAGCTGGGCCAATGTCCCGGCCTCTCCAGCTGTATATCCCACCATCTTGGCATAGTCCTCATATAGGAGTAACCCAGTGTTGATCTCTATATACTTGTCCAGAGTCTCTTCCTCTTCTCTGTGTCGGATTGCCTTGCGTGATTTACTTCTGACTTGTTGGGCATACTTAAATGCCTCCTCCAAGAGGTCAAAGCTCCTCTCCACCACTGTGTAGCGGTAGCTTTTGTTCAGCCTGCGCTGCTCCTCCTCTGCTTTTTGCTGTCTATCTATCTCGGCCTTCTTGTCTTCCTTAGTTTTTCTAAGTCTGGCCTCCTCAGCATTTCTGTCCTCTTCAGCCTTCCTGAGCTTGTCCTCTTCAGCTTCCTTGGTTCTCTCCTCTTCTTCCTGCTTCTTCTAAGCCTCTTGTTGTAGACGTAGACGCTCTGATTTGCATCCCAAAATTGAAAGTCCCCCAGGACATCTAAGGGGGACTTAGGGACTCTTTCCAGACTGAGTTCAAACAGAATCTTCGTTGACGTATGGATAACACTGTTGACGGCAAACTGAATATGGGGCAACAAGTCATCCCAATTATCTTGCTTTTGATTAATATAGGCTCTCAACACCTCTTGAAAAACTCTGTTATTCTGAGGGTGGTTTGCTGTGCTGAGTAGCTGCTTGACTTCCATTAACACCATTAAAGCTCTCCGAAACTTTGAGGTGAACTTTGAGTCTCTATCTGAGATGATGGTAGAGGGTAGCCCATGTTAGCATTCTACATCGTTATAAAACTGTCTCGCTGTTTTGAGTGCAGTTACTTCGACAGTGGTGGGGATAAAAATAGCCATTTTTGTCAATATATCCACTACTACCAAAATTGAATCATGCCCATTGGCAGTTCTCGGTAGTGTTACCACCCAGTCCCTTGATATTGTTTCCCATCTCCCCAGCTGGAATGGGTAATGGTTGCAATAAGCTCCCGGGTTGTGTGTGTCCAGACTTATTCTTCCGACATTGGTTACAGGACTTAACATATTTTAAGACCTCTCGAGGCAAACCTTCCCAGTGGTAGTGGTTTGCCAGTTTGCCATTAGTTTTGGCCTGCCCCAAATGTCCACCCAGTAAGTTTTCATGAGCCTGACTCAGTAGTAAAGACCTTAATATCAAGCTATTAGGAATGACCCACGGTTACGCTGCACTCGTTTTTCCCATATTGAGTCTGTTAAACTAAGCAAATCAAGTCGGTTTGCCGTCCTGCACAAATTGACACATTTTATTTTTTTGATTAATCACGACACGTTTGGACGCCTCAGACTTCAAGGCGCACAACGCACGGACTTGTCAGACCCAAATCTTTTGCGTCGCGCATTAACGCGATGCGACAACGGCCAAAACTTAACACATTTTGGCGTTGGCATGTAAGCTGCCAGGTCAGGCTGAGACCTTCGATGTCGAATGGACACACTGGACCCCAGCAGTTTGGACACTCCCTTGTAACCGTAAACACGACGGACCATGACGGACAGCCTTCCTCAACCTTCCTCGCTCCCAGCTTGCTCCCTATGCTCCCAGGCCATCCGTCCGCACGGTCAAGCTCGCTGCACGGCTTCTAAACCACGCTGGTCCAGACAGCAGGTTTGACCGTGGCTGATCGTACCTGGTCAATCTTACCTCCGAGCCCTCAAGTTTCCCGCGTGTACTTGTCAAACAATTAGTTCCTCGCGATCGGTTTGGCCTTTTCCCCCCAAGATCTTGATTTAATAATTCTCGACTCGACAGCTCCGGGCGTGCACCTCAGTCGATTTGACGATTCTCGCCGATTCTCGCGATCAAAGGACGCTCGGGGCGATCGTGACAGAACTGCGTTGACGGGGTTTCGGGTGAAAAAACGCAAAAATGGACATTCTGACAAGATGATCTTCCTCGGAAAACGTTGAAAACCTCAAATTGCACTCTACGCAGATTACCGAGAAGAAATCTGGGAGCACGTTCTCATCCAATTCACTTTCTTTCGATTGTGGGTCAAGCGTGGGAATCTCTAACACCTGTTGGCTTTCAGACAAGCGACAGATACATGCATGCGGCGGACCGTCCACACTAAAGTCGAGCATGTGTGGGTACATGCCTGCGGGTAAGCATGGATGTGCGCGAACGTGTATATGCACACGCATATGAAAAGACGTACGATTGATGCAAGCGTCAACAGATGCCTTCCATTATTTATGACGATTGATGTATATATATGTATACTTGTGTATAGTTTTGAAAAAAATGCAGAAATTAGTATGAATGAAAAGTTGTAGGGAAAAAAAATTCTCATATATGCTTTTTCTGCTCGGCACGTGCCAAAACTTACAAACATGTATGACATGTACAACATTACGTCGACACTTGAAATCCGTGCTTTTCTTAAATCTAATATGAAATTCGAATGAATATCAATACGAAAGTAAGCAAACAAGGCACTAAAAGAAGCACGAATTATAGTGAACAAACGAATTATAAAAGTAAGCGTACTTGCGAACGGCGTAACCCTGGAATGACCAACTTCAGCCTTTTTGAAGTGGTTTCATTTACCTAGACATCTCCCTTCAGCCTATACCCAAAGTGTATTAGCAAGACACACACCATCAGTTGGGCTAGGCTCAAAGGTTGGGTCAGAAAAGTAGGCTTTCCTAAGGTTTTCAAGGAAGGACTATTTCACCTCAAGTGAAATGAGTGCACAAGACCTTATCTACAGCAAGCTGATCAAACTTTCTTTCTTGTAAGTCAAGTCTTTTAGAGAGAGCATCAGCAGGATTCAACTTTCTTGGTTTGTAGTCGATATGGACCTAAAACAGCTTTACCATCTGGCTCCAACGATTCTCCCTCCTCAACAGCTTAGACTTTTTTTGGAAATAAGTTCAAGTTATAATATCAGTGATCACCTTACAATTTTCCCATGTACGTATGTTCTCCACTGTTTAAGAACATGAATGATAGCTAATAGCTCTTTTTCATGCACAGAATTATTGATCTCAGTTGGATTGAGCTCCACAGACTCATACAGCACAGGATGCCAGACCTGCTTTACCTTACCATCCTTTGTGGTTTTGTCAGCAGGCTGCAACAAAATAGCACCCATGGCAAATTCAGAAGCATCAGTATCCACGTGCACAAGTTTGCTGAGGTCATACACAGCAAGAACAGGAGCAGACCACAGAGCATCTTTAAGGGTCTGGAAGGTAGCCTGATGCTCTTCCCCCCACACATACCTTATGTTCTTCTTAGTAAGGTCAGTTGGATTACTGGCCTTTGCTGAATAATTTTAAATAAATCTCTAGTAAAGTTAGCCAATCCGAGAGAGGATTCAACTTGTGAGATAGATTGAGGTACTGGCCAGTCCCTTATGATCCGGACTTTCTTTAGGTCAACACTGATGCCTTTTGTACTGACAACATGACCTAAGACTTCAATTCTCTCAAAGAAATCATACTTGCTCATTTTATATAATTGAATTTTTTTTAGAGTGTCCATCACTATCATGAGGCGTTTACCATGCTTTGACTCATTTTTAGAGAAAATCAGAATATCACCCAAAAAGACTTGCACAAATTTATCCATATAAGGTCTGAAAATGTAATTCATAGCGCCCTTGAAGGTAGTAGGAGCATTAGTAAAGCCAAAAGGCATTACATTGACCTCATAGTGCCCATAATTTGTGCGGAAAGCATTCTTGTATTTGTCCTCCTCAGCAATTTGGATCTGATGATATCCACTTTTAAGATCAATCTTACAAAACACTTCAGCACAAGACAGTGTATCAAGAAAATCCTCGATGTTGGATGAAGCATATTTATTTTTTGCAGTGATTCTGTTTAAGGCTTTGTAATTCACAGGCATTTGCATCCTTCTTCTTAAAAAACATAATGGGTGCGCCATAAGGTGATTTACTAGGAGATATGTAACCATTCTCCTCTATTTTATTAATCTGTGTTTTTAACTACTCAATCTCCACATAAAACAAGCCATAAGTGCGTTGCTAAGGTGGTTGACTCCCAAGCACAAGATCAATCTTATGGTTGACCTCCCTCTTAAGTGGCAATCTTGAAGGCATGTTAAAAACAGCATCATACTGAGCAACAATTTTAGCAACAGTGGGATCCTTCGGAGGGCTCACTTTTTTCTTAACCACTTCTTCACGTTGAGAAGGTACCTCTTTGAGCCGTAGATAGAACATTTTGTCCTCCTCTTGGTTCCAACTTTGGATGAACTTCATTGCATTCAGCAACTTGCATCCTCCTAGAAGCCTTTCTTTTCAACATTTGCCATCCATGCAGGACAACAGGCTAAGAACTGGTGGGTGCCAAGTTAGTCTGCCCATCACTGGCTCCTCACACTTTAACTGTACCTCTGCTCTAACACACTTCATCTTGATGTCTATCTAGCCGGACTTAGGAAGCTTTCTAGCACGAGATCATAAAAGCCAGTGTTGAGTACCTCAAACATAAGCGTTTCAGTCAAAATTGCAATGCCAGAACCCAACTAAACCTCAATAGGCTTGGTTATAATTCCTCCCTGGATACTTGAGGCATCTCCAAGGTATACTTTTCTATTCCCTTGGGTGACAGTAGGCCGCTTAACTAAGTCCTTATGGATAAAGTTATATGACACTCCTTTGTCAACAAATGCCCTTACCTTCCTACCTGCAATCATGCAATGCAGCAGAAAAGAAGAGACTGACTCTTCCTGACTTTTTCATTGTTCTCCTGACTTAGCAAAAAAATGTTGGACATTAGGTTGAACAAGATCATTCAGGGTGTGCACTCTCTGGAGATCTATATTGTTGATGTTCTCCTTTATCTGGTTGTGAGGCAAGTATAGTGAATCTAGTTGAGCAACGCCCATAACACCTGCTAACCAAATTCATAGCCATCTCCTATCATCCCGGAAAACCATCCGCCTAAGGTGTCATCTGGCCCTTCATCTAGATCACACTTGCATTGCTAGGCAGAGTTTGCTAGTACTAATTAAGGTGGTCAACTTACTGTCAAAGTATATGTCAGCAAGCTGACTAAAGTTGACCTCAGCCTGTTGCTATCGCCTAAGTCTACATAATGAGTATTACCAAAAGTTCAACAGATTGAATATTAACTAAAGTACAGCAGACTGAACTCAACTAACTACTATATTGAAACTAAATATTATATCTACCGATATACCGATTCATTAAAACTAGTAGCTGCAATAGGAGCAGCTGCGGCAGCAGCAGTAGGAGCGTAGGCACCAGCGTTGATCTCCATGGGGAAGCCGAGTTAGCGCCAAAAAATATAGAAAAAATATCAATGGTGCAAGGTTGTAAAACAACGTGGAAACACTACGATAATTCCCCTCCTTAACATGTATTTTCCCAAAAGTATATTTCTATTTTCCTTGGAGAAACCGAGATCGGCTTCGATACTGTAGTGATTTGAGTTATTATACATTAGTTTGCATATATTTTAATGTTTTCAAATATATTTGAAGTAGTATGGTGTGGAGTCAAGTGTGAATAGGTACTCTAGTAACTTGGTTCATGTCCTTTGAACCTTCCAAGGCATTTTCGAAGTTAGAGGAAAGACCTAGAAGAACTCCATGTGGCAAAAGTCAGATGTGCCATTTTTAGGTCAAAAGGACATGTGTACATTATTCTAGAAAGAGGTGGCAAGTTTTGGGATGTGTTGGGTGCCAACACATCAACATACACCTTCCTAGAAATTACTTATGTAGCAAGTATATAAACAAGAGCTAGAACATAGAAAGACATTCCAGAATCACTCTTGTACTTGCCAAAATCCAGAAATATATTAACTTTCAAGAAGCCATCTCTCTTTCAAGAAGCTACCACTTGTGTTCAAAGATCCTTGTCTTGAATAGATAAAGTATTCTGTTTTACTAAGTACTTTATCTATCTGTTTCACTACAGTGGTATCGGAGCTAGGCACTTTGGTAGCACAAGAAGATGGCCGATCCTCAAGACCAACAGCAAGCTTTCGAAGGAAGCCCTTCCTCTCCAAGACACCCTCCTCCAGCGCCGATGGGAGAGCCCACTCAAGAAAATCTGCAACAACAAGAAGCACCACAAGGAGGAGCACACCCTCCTCCAGCGTCGATGGGAGAGCCTACTCAAGGAAATCTGCAACAACAAGAAGCACCACAAGGAGGAGCACCGTCAAATCCCGTGGCAGCCGCTATAGCAAAGTTGACCCCACCACAAGGAGTTCCCGCAAATGAGTGGGCAGCCTTCCTAATGACCGTCCACAACCAAGTGGGCTTGGCCACCTATGAAGCAACCGTGCAAGCGTCAAGAGAAGCTATGGCTGCCATGGTTGCCCCTATTGCGAGCAATGCTCAAAATCCAGCCCCGGCTCAAGCGCCTCCACAAGAGCCAACGAGAGCAAGGAAACTCATCAAGCCCGGCAAACCCGACACTTTCAACCCCGGGAAAGGTGCCAACCTGAATTTATGGCTCTACCAAGTGGAGACGTACCTCGCGTTCCTTGAAGTACCCGAGGAGGACTACGTTCCCTTTGCCGTTACCTTACTTAGAGGAGCAGCAACATCATGGTGGCGTAACTATCAAGCGGCTATATATCAAGCTATGGCGCACCCCATGCTCGGCCAAGAGCCCCCACCATCATATGCAAGATGGGCAGATTTTCGTGAGGCCCTCAAGAAGCAATTCATGCCCATCAATGCGGAGAAGATTGCCCGAGGAAAGCTCCACCATCTCAAGCAAACGACGTCCGTTCAAGAGTATACATCCAGATTTCACGCCCTCACTCTTGAGATCCCCAACATGTCTCTCGAGGAGAAGATTGACCGTTACATCTTTGGCCTCAAACCCAAGGTGGCAAAGGAAGTGGAGTTACGCGACTTGACGGACTTCTCAAAGATCATTGAAGTGGCCCAAAAGGTGGATACCTTGGATTTCAAGCACTCCGTGCCTTCATCTTCACGGGTACCGACGACGCGGGTGTACGCAGCCCCTTCCACATCCGAATCTGGACCCACACCCATGGAAATCGGAGTTATTAAAAGGGACCCCGCGGCTGCCCGGAAGAGTGGAAGACCCTCCAATGACACTTATGATGCAAGAAACCAGCAAGGAGTGAAAGCAAGACTCTCCCCGGCTGAAAAAGAAGCTCTCATGACGGCTGGACTATGCTTCTATTGCAAGGAAAAGGGCCATCGTGCACTTTCATGCCCCAAAAAGTTGTCAAAAAACGGACAGCGCCGGTAGGCCAGGAGCCTACCACCCCAAGACCCACTTCACGAGAAGGCAACACGCCAAGTGAGGTGGAGACCCCCGTTGAAGACGACGTTCCAGCCCCAATGAGTTTGAGAGGTTACCTTGGAGGAGAGAAGGTCCACATCTTGGTGGATAGCGGAGCTCAAGGCAACTTCATTGCTGCAGATTTTGCCACCAAGCACGGTATTACTATGCGAACTCTTGACCACGACGAGGAGATTATGATGCCCGATGGATTCTCCTATACTACCCCTTCCAAGAAGACGTACCCCTTGGCACTCTCTATCAAGTCCTTCAAGGATAGAGTAGTGTTCTCCCCCATGCAATTGGGCAAGTACGACGTCATCCTAGGGACGCCTTGGTTGACCAAGCACAACCCCCAAGTTGATTGGAGGACCGGTACTATCAAGATCAAGAATGACATCACTTCAAGAATCTGTATTTTGCGCGCAATCCAGAATATCCAGACCCAAGACATCCAGAAGCCGGCACACGAGATACTATTGTCCGCCCTCCAACTCAAGAGACTTGTGAGGAAGGGACACGAGCTTCTTTTGGCCTTGATCACGCCAAAAGACATCAAGAAAGACATCGAGAGTCAAGAAGGCAGCCCCGTTCCCAAGGAGATACAAGAAGTCTTTGAGGACTACAAAGAAGTGTTCTCCCCGGAATTGCCCAAGGGCCTACCCCCCAAAAGATTCGTAGACCACAAGATAGAGTTGGAGCCCGGAAGCAAGCCCATCTCTCGGCCTACGTTCAAAATGTCATACACGGAGCTAGACGAAGTCAAGAAGCAAATCAAGGAGCTACTGGAGCATGGCTTCATTCGACCTAGCAAGTCGCCATTTGGAGCCCCGGTGCTATTTGTCAAGAAGAAAGATGGTACCTTGAGGATGTGTGTGGACTATCGCGCCCTCAACAAGATCACCATCAAGAATCGATACCCGCTGCCGCGCATGGATGAGCTCATGGACCGGCTGGTTGGAGCCAAGTACTTCACGAAGATTGACTTACGGAGCGGCTACCACCAGATTCGCATCGCAGAACCGGACATAGAGAAGACGGCATTCAGGACAAGATATGGACATTTTGAGTTCATGGTCCTGCCATTTGGACTCACCAACGCGCCAGCAACTTTCATGACTATGATGAACACCATATTTCAGCCCATGTTGGACAGATTTGTGGTGGTATTCATCGATGACATCCTTATCTACAGCAAGACCCTTGAAGAGCATGCGAGACACTTGAAAGAAGTCCTTGAAGTATTGAAGCAAAACAAGCTGTTTGCGAAGGAGTCAAAATGCGAGTTTGCCAAACAAGAAGTGGAGTTCCTAGGTCTCCACGTGACTGCTGATGGCATCAAGATAGACCCCAAGAAGACCACGGTGGTGGAGGAATGGCCAACCCCCACGACCAAGAAAGAACTCCAGTCATTCTTGGGATTTGCCAATTGGTACAGAAAATTCATCCAAGGCTTCTCGCACATAGCAGCCCCCCTGACAGATCTACTCAAGAAGGACAGGCTATATACATGGACCGAGAAAGAGGAAGAGGCATTTCAAGAGTTAAAGCGAAGATTGACCACATCCCCGGTGCTCACACTCCCAAGTCCAAACCCAGATTGGCCCTTCCACGTCATCACCGATGCATCTTCCTATGCAATAGGAGCAATCCTGCTTCAAGACCAAGGCAAGGGACTGCAGCCCATCGCCTACGAGTCAAGGAAGCTAAATCCAGCCGAGCAAAATTATACAACCACGGAGCGAGAGGCATTGGCGATTGTACATGCCTTGAAGGTTTGGCGCTGCTACGTTGAAGGACGCAAAGTACTGGTCACCACGGACCACGAGGCGTTAAAGCACCTCCAAACGCAGCCGTATCTCTCAAGGAGACAAGCAAGATGGAGCGGATACTTGCAACAATACAACATCACGATTCAGTACCAGCCCGGCAAGACAAACCCGGCTGACCCCCTCTCAAGACTGCAATTAAATGCAGTGATGGTATCCCTGAAGACAGATCTGGAAGCTCGATTTTCAGCCGCCTATGAAAGAGACCCTTACTACAAGAACGGAGAAGCAGCCTTGGACCCATGCAAGAAGCAAGAAGGCAATTATTGGGTGAGGCAAGATACGGGCCAGAGATGTGTTCCTAATGACTTAGACCTCCGGCTCTTGCTTCTACGAGAAGCACACGACAACCCTCTTGGAGGACACTTTGGAATCCTAAGGACCACGGGCGTTCTAGCTAGGACTTATTGTTGGCCAGGCATGTCTAAGCAAGTCAAGGAGTACTGCAGGAGCTGTGACACATGCCAAAGAATCAAGCCATCATCGCAAAAGGCGGGAGGACTCCTCCAACCACTACCAATCCCCGAAAGACAATGGACGGACATCTCAATGGACCTTATCGTGGACTTGCCCGTGACACCTCGAGGCCATAATGCAATACTCACGGTGGTGGACAGACTTACCAAGATGGCTCATTTTATTCCCACGACGACTAAGGCTACAGCACCACAACTTGCAAGACTCATCTTTGACAACATCTTCCGACTCCATGGACTACCATCAAGAATTGTGTCAGATAGAGATCCAAGATTCACAAGCCATTTCTGGAAAAATCTCTTCAAGAACTTGGGTACATCGCTGGATATGTCTACTGCCTACCACCCACAATCAGATGGGCAAACCGAGCGTATGAATCGTACCCTAAAGACCTCTCTAAAGGCCTACGTGTCTACCCTCGAGCAAGACTGGGACATGTACTTGACCCCCCTCGAGTTTGCCTACAACAACACTACGCAGGCCTCTACCCAAGAGTCCCCATTCTTCCTCAACTATGGCTTCCATCCGACCACGCCACTGAGCTTCACGGCTGGCCATGATGAAGTACCTGCAGCCACAGATTTTATGGAGACATTAGAAGCAGCCCTTACAGCAGCGAAGAAAGCTCTACAACACGCGCAAGATGCTCAAGCAAGAGTGGCGAACAGATCCAGAAGAGAAATTACGTACAGAGTGGGTGACAACGTGTTACTATCATCCAAGAACATTTCCCTGAACAACAGGCCTGCCGGCAGCAAGTTCTCTCCCAAGTATTTGGGACCCTTCAAGATTATCCAGCAAGTCAACCCCGTTGCTTTCAAGCTAGAACTTCCCCAGACTATGCACATCGACCCCGTATTCCACGCTTCCCTCTTCAAGCCATATGTGCAACCCGACAACAAGTTCCCAGGACGTGTGACAACCCCACCAGCCCCAACAATAGTGGATGATCATTTGGAGTACGAAGTGGAAGACATAGTGGCTATGAGAAATTTCAGGAGACAGCAGCAATACTTGATCAAGTGGAAAGGATATCCAGATTCGGAGAATAGTTGGGTGGCGGCGCACTACCTTGACAAAGTTCAGAGAAAGTTGAAGCGCTTCCATGCCGCCAACCCCCATCTTGGACCAGCCCCAAGTCTCTCTACTAGAAGCCCGAAGACTTCAGGGAGGCAGCCTGCCACCATCAAGAAGCAGCAGAAGACCCCTTGGAGGCAGCCTGCAAGAACAAGAAAGAGGAAAAATTGACATTAGACACTCTTCTCTTCTCGCAGTTTCTGGACAGAAAACTAAAACTGCTACTGGTAATAGGTCTCTGCATAATAAATTCTGAAAATTTACCTGGCTGTAGTCCATGAGTAGCCGGTCATTTAGAGTCCAAGTTTGCTCAATTTGGAGCACTGGTGAGAGAGATATGATGCTCTAAGTAGAAGGGGGTCAGGCTGCTGGCATTGTTAGGACAGAATATGCCTTCTGACATTGTGCCTTCCCCTGAACTTGGAATGCTCTGAAACTCAAGACTCTGGTAGAACATCTTACAGCGCCCAGTTTGAGACTTAGTTTGCAGAATTTGGAGAAGTATAGAAGGACTTATGATTTTCAGAAGTTTCTGCACAGATTTGGAGGAGTGCCTACTCTCTCAGCTCTCAACGACACTCCAGAAATGAGAATGCTCTCAAATTTGGTGACCCGGTAGAGTTCTCCGACGCGGTCCGTCTGGCACTCGAATTTTCAGATTTGGAGCAGTTCTGTGGCCGCTATGAATTTTTGAGTTCGTGGCAGATTCTGGGCCAACTTGTACAATTTTCTTTATCATTAAGGAGTAGGCTAGCCAATAAGGTCACACCACCTACGACCTTGCCTAGTCTACCTTACATGTGTAGCACCTGACTTGGCGCCTTTGACTAGTCCTCTTCACATGTGTGGCATCTGACTTGAAACTGTTGACTAGTTTGCTCCACATGTGTAAGACCTGACTTGACGCGCCGAGACGTCGCTTTTTCTATCGGGGGGGTGATGTAGTGATTTGAGTTATTATATATTAGTTTGCATATATTTTAATGTTTTCAAATATATTTGGAGTAGTATTGTGTGGAGTCAAGTGTGAATAGGTACTCTAGTAACTTGGTTCATGTCCTTTGAACCTTCCAAGGCATTTTCGAAGTTAGAGGAAAGACCTAGAAGAACTCCATGTGGCAAAAGTCAGATGTGCCATTTTTAGGTCAAAAGGACATGTGTACATTATTCTAGAAAGAGGTGGCAAGTTTTGGGATGTGTTGGGTGCCAACACATCAACATACACCTTCCTAGAAATTACTTATGTAGCAAGTATATAAACAAGAGCTAGAACATAGAAAGACATTCCAGAATTACTCTTGTACTTGCCAAAATCCAGAAATATATTAACTTTCAAGAAGCCATCTCTCTTTCAAGAAGCTACCACTTGTGTTCAAAGATCCTTGTCTTGAATAGATAAAGTATTCTGTTTTACTAAGTACTTTATCTATCTGTTTCACTACAGATACCAATGTAGCATTCCTGCTTTTTTGAGGATCTTTACTCGGTAGTGAAGGAATATTAAGTACTTAATGGAAAGAAAGAACGATAACTTTGACTAAGTTGAGAATTCTTGAGAATGCGAAATGAAAACTAAAGTAATAGAATGTGTGCTTGTGACTCGTGAGAGTTGCATTCATAATAACTCTTGCAAGTATATATACTTGCACAACGTGAGACACTGGAGTGCTTCAAGTCACCACCTAGAGCACTGGTGCATGTTCAACAAAAACGGTTGAACGGGCGTATCCCATTCGGCCGAATACTCCAAACTAGCCATTTGGTTGTTTGAAGGTTACGCCATGATTTTCAAAAAACCGTTTTACGCCAAACGGGCGTTTTCGCGATCATGCGACTTGTCAAAAAGTTGCAACTACTCCTAAGATCGAGTATACATTCATCTGACATGAACCCGTAGTTGTAAATAACTGTTTGGCCAATAGGTCAGGTGTGAATAAATCAACGACTGGTCGAGGGCTGAAATCCTCACGGTTGCAAAATAGCTTTGCAAAAGTGTCGTTTGTCTTTTACGACTGTTCGTGGAAGCGCGCCACGTTGACCGGGTGACACGGCCTGGCGGGTCGCACGTGTCAGCACGTCGACTATAGTCGGTCTGGTGTACCTGGGCGCGGCCAGGCTAAGTCTGAGCGCGCGTCCTAGCTGTCCTTTAGTGCAGCTTAGGGCCCACCTAGCCTAGCGAGCGCGCTCGTACTTGTGAGCGCGCACCAGTGTCTCGTAGAGCCGCCTCTTCCTACCTGGCGGCCGCCTTTGCAGCGCACTCTCTTGCTTAGCTAAGCTAGGTTGTTAAGGACGGCTATGTCATGATTTATTGAGTCGAGATTGACGTATAAAGCTATGCTATACATGTGCAAAACATCAACCTAGAACGACCAACTCTGCATTGACTTTATTAATATACTGACCTCTTCTATATTTCCAAGTCACCAAAGTGTGGCGCGTCGAACCATCTTCCGAATGGCACCGGTTTCGCGTTGTTTGGTTAAGTATGGAGCGCGATAGGTGCAATATAGTCCGCGCTCCTTTTCGGCCTCTAGCGGAATCATACCAAAAGCGAACTTGTGACTCAATGTGCCCAAAAGTGACATTGTGGTCTATTTTGTCCCTAGCATTGTGCACACAAATCTGCGAGCCCCTTTGTCTACATAAGTCTTGCATGTACATAGTATAAATGCATCATTGAGGCTATAACTTGGTGACTGTATCACCTACTCCTAGAGGAAGCTTCCTCAAGTTCCAGATTCACTTTTGAGGCGCTATCTAGGTAGAATCACCCAAGGTAAGCTCCACCAATGACAGACACTTAGCATATACTACGCACCTTGCTTTGATTGGTTTAAATTGTGCCTAGCCTATACAGGAGCTAGTACATGCCTTGCGCACATTAGTGGACATAGAAGAGCCTCCTAGAGTGACTAGATGTATTGGACCCGCCGCATACCACGCCGGGTGTCCAGGAGTATAAGTGCTAGAGATATCCTTAGGGAGACATCTTTTTAGATGTCCCATTATGCCAGTTGTAAGTAACAGAGATTATCAGTAAATCTTACATTTTTATTTCTTGCGTTTTCAAGACCACTTAGTCTCTCTCTCGTGAAGAGCAAGCCTTGCTGGCTTCCAGTCACTTGAAGAACTTAACAAGTGGTGAGCAAAGTCACAGCTTAAACCCCTCCCATAGGACTACTCTTGAAGATCTTGATGTGCTTCCAGCGATCTTTTGGGCCAGACTTCATTAGTTGTTTTCCTACCAAATTACAGTCTTGAGGTGCTCACTTTGGAGAGTACACACTCCTTACTTCTAAAACGATCTCTTTTTGCTTGCAAAGCAATTAGAATCTTCAGCGTATGCCTACCCGCAGTGGGCTAGCTTAACAGCCTTACTACAAAGGGATTAGTAGAGAAGACTCAGACTCAGATCTCAGTACTATCATTGAACCCTCTGAAGGGGAACAGCCAACACTCTTACCTCCTGTGATTATCCCAGAGCCAATTTTCCAGTGGGCTCACCTGGTATCATATGGCAGGCGACGAAGAGGTCAAGGATGACAGGTCCTCCCTCTTCTGCTTCAGCGGCAGACGAGGAACCTGTGATCTGGACGACACAATCTCAGAGTTCAAGGCTGAGTTTGTGACCGGAAAGCTTAAGACGCCCACGCTCACTAAGCGTGACGTGTTTTATACGCTTATGCGCTACCTCCTACGAGGCTCGTGACACCTTCCGTGAGAAGGGTGACGAGATCTACGCACGCACAGAGCCTATGGAGGACCCCCCAGTGGAGACCCTCCTCGCAGATCCGGTCAAGGCCTTTTGGGCCGTCCTCAGGAAGGAGTTCCATGCCGCGACCGAAGAGAATGTACACGAGCTGCACTACTTCTTCCAGCGCAAGAACAAGATGATTCGAATAATGTACCGTCGCCTGACGCACCTCCGCCAAGACGTCGGCCCCGTCACCGACTGAGAGGCCGCGGAGATCTTCCTATGCGCTGTAGAGCCACGTCTGAGAAAGAGAGCCATTGCTCCCCTCAACTACCACATCGGCTCTGAGTACACCCTGGAGGACGCATACCTCTCTGTCGAGAAGCAGAGCTTGGCCGCCGTACGAAGCAACATCAGCGACCGTGAAGGCCTTGCATCCACGGGCGTAAGACACGAGGTCTTGGTGGCGCCCTCTTCAACAGCGCGCCCTGCACCTGCACGCCAGCAGCAGCAGCCGTAGCGCTTGCAACTGCCTGCACAGACGTAGTCTCACAACGCTCAACATGGCCGTATCTCCATGGGCGCGACAACAAGCGACACTTGCTGGACATGTGGGGAGACGGGCCACACACATCGTGATTGCACTCTGGCGCAAAACGGCAGGCCAGGCAATTGCATCTACTGCGGCAAGGCCGGTCACCTGCAGATCGTGTGCATGCAGAAGCAGCGCAACACGGAGTCTGAACTCGCTTATGACAATCCTGCGCCCCCTTTGGGCTCACAAGGCATGTAGAACCCTCGCACTGGCAGAGACCCCTTGATCACGGCAGCCACTGCTATGACAAACGCGGCGCTGACCCTCGGGGTTGACTACTGCAATTTCGACGAGGTCAGCAACGCTCTTGTGGATACCAACGCGAAGATCGCGCAACTTCGCGCCCTCTTTGCTGCTAACAGCTACGACGCGTACGAGGCGCTGTACGCACACGCACCCTCGGTCGACGCTGTGGCCCTGACATCTGGCAATGCGGAACACTTACGCGCACGCCCGGCGCCAACATCAGGCAGCCCTAGTGCCTGCCACGTGGCGCAGCAACAGCGTTGCAGCCACGCGCACGTCCGCATGACGACGGAGCGCCTGATACGTGTCAGATCCAGACGCTGCCAGCTGTCGCAGCCACCACGCCGCAATTGACTACGCGTCCGCATGACGACGCCGTGGCGCTGACCATTGGCGGTGGCGCAGCTCTTGCGTATACACCCAGCGCCGGCATCAGGAAGCCCAAGGCCTGCCACGTGGCACAGCAGTAGCGCTGCAACCACGCGCACGTCTGCATGACAACGGAGCGCTCCCGACGAGGGCTGCACACGTCGACAACGACCCGTCTGCAGACCCAGCCCGCCTCGTACTGACACCTGTTAGCAGCGACGGGGTATGCGCCGACGCGCTGACAGATGGCAGGCCCAAGGTCTGCGCAGCGTTGCCAGCCCACGCTGCGCACGGCCCCGCTGTCGGGTCGATGCTGCACCTACGCGCACGTCCGCACGACAACGGAGTGCTCACGACGAGGGCTCCACACGCCGACAACGACGCGTCTGCAGACCCAGCGCGTCCCGCATTGACACCTGTCAGCAGCGACAGGGCGGGCCTCGAGGTGGTGCCAGGTGGCAGGCCCTCGGCCTCTTCAGCCCTGGCAGCCCACGCTGCGCACGGCCCCGCTGTCGGGCCAATGCAGCCGCCACGCGCACGTCCCCACGACGACGGAGCGCCCATGACAAAGGCCGCAGGCGCCGACATCGACGTCCCTGCAGGCCTGACTTCTCTCGCGCTTGACACCTGTCAGCAGCGACACGGCGAGTCTCAACTTGGTGACAGGTGGCAGACCCCACGCCTGCGCAGTCCAAACAGCCGAAGCTGCAATTGGGCCCACCGACGGGTCCACACAGCAGCCACCGCAACCCCCGCAAGCGCCAACACACGCGCCCCTTGCGTGCGCTGTCCTGCTGGCACCAGCAGGGCAGCACAGCGCCTGTGCAGCAACAAGTGGCGTCCTGGCACAAGTCCGCCAGCCGGCCTCTTTAGCTGCAGCTTCAACGGTCGTGCAAGGTGCGGCCGCGCGGATGTGCGCATTGTTGCGCACGAGCACGCAGCAACGGGACAGCTGCCCGCTACTGGCTGCTGCTAGCAGCAGGTCCTGGCAGCCGTCGCCGCGTGTCGCGCACTCGCTGGCCAAAGTGCCGACTTTTGGCAGCAGCATGGCCAAGCGCACACGCCCATCTGGGCCGGCGCCACAAAATGCGCTGCACACGTTTGGCAGCAGCGCAGCCGGCACAGCTCCGACAGCAGCTGCGCACAGCAGTTGCGCACACACGCCGCCACATGGCACGTGCACACAGCCCGGCACAACGAGGTGGGTCCAGGCGACCGCGACTGGCATCCCCGCATGCGGGGGGCACCCTGGACTGCGCAATGCAACCAGATCGTCATTCAGAGACCAGACGGCGCGCTCAAGCCCGCGCACAGCCAAGGCTTAAACCCTGGCCACGCACAAAACTCCAACGCACGCGCGACTTGCGTCTCCACGTTTGCAACGTGCGCCAAGGAGGGGGCGTCACAAGCTTTGTCCGGGGCAGCCGCACCCTTACGCTCTCGACGGACCGGCGTCACGTCCAGGGGGTGCCAAGAGCAACCTGGAGGCGCCACGTGGCAGCCCAACGGCAGCGCCGCACACCGCGCGTAGCAGCACCAGGCACATTTGCGGCCGCGCTGTTAGTAGCGCGTCTGCGCAAACGACGCAACCGAAGGAGCGCAGCGACAGTGCCGCTCCAGCATGCGCCGCTGGTCAGCACCCTTGCATCAGCACAGCGCTCGCAGCAGCTGCGCACACGTCGACACGTGTCATGCGCACACGCCCCGGCACGGCCAGATGCCATCCGGCGGTCGCAACCGGCATTTTCGCGCAAGGGGCTGTGCGGCTTGATTGCTGACCGTAGCTCCGACGACACGCTCATGGCTGCGCACAACCAGGGCTTAAACCCTAGCTGCGCACAAAACCCTAGCGCACACGCAATTTGCGCTGCCGAGGTCGCGACGAGCGCACGCACCAAGGGGGGGGCGCCACAAGCTTCGCCCGGACCAGCTGCACTCCACGTCACCGACAGACTGGCGTTACGACCCGTCCGCCGCAGGAGCTCCCTGGAGGCGCCACTTGGCAGCCCCGCAGCAGCCCTAGACGCTAAGCACAGCAGCGCACGGCACGCTTGCGCACGCGCGGCCGACACCGCATCTGCAAAACCAACGCAGAGGGGGGGGTACAACGACGGCGCTACAACAGCGCCAGCGCCACCCGCAACGCCAGCGCTAGCGCCAGCGTCAGGTGCGTAGCGCCAGCGCTAGTGCCAGCGCCAAGTGCGCCATCGCCAGCACCAGCGCCATCGTGAGGTGCGCCAGCACCAGCGCCACTGGCAGCGCCAGCACCAGGAGCCCTAGCGCCAGCGCTAGCACTTTGCGACGCGTCCGGCTCCGTTGTCGCCATGCGTCGAGATCCGCGGGCTAAGCACAAGTTTGGCCAGGCACAGGCTCGGACCAGGTTGGGCGGAAGTGCGTCCGAGGACCGGCGCAAGTTCGGCCCGGACTTGCTCCGCGCCTTGGCGACGTCATTCGCGCCACCGCCGTCACACACGCCGCGGCGTGCCATTACTCTCGCCTGCTGCGCCACCACGCTACCTCTTGGCAGCAGCACAGCAGCTGTCAGCGCATCCCGCGAGCGCACGCTTGTAGCAGCGGTAGGCTGACTAGCGATTGCGCACAAGCACGACGAACCAGACCAGGGACGCCGCAACAAGGAGGCATCGTGCCTTCCCCACTCCTTTTGCGTACTAGAGACGTCGACAGCGCCAGCTGCGTTCGTGCCTGACGCGCTCGCCTCGTCGATGATAACGGTGCATCTCAGCGCTGAGGTCATATTGCTGGCGCTGCACCGCATGCCAGCGATCCCCTTTCCTGACCTCGGAGTGACGCTGGAGGCAGCCAAGCAGGCAGCCCAGCGACTGCTATAGCCACGCGGTGCCGGTCTACGCACCGCTGCTGGCAAGCCAGCGTCCGACGCCGCCGCCGCAGTGCTCCCCGCACGCCCTCCGCCCGCACGACCTCCGCTCGAGCGTAGGATGATCATCAGTGCAAACGCCGCAATCTGGATAACGCACACGGTATTGTCCTTGTCAACACGCAGCCTCTGCAGCGCATCATGTTTGACACAGGCGCGCAACCTGTCCTTATTAGCCTCAGCTACTTCCGTCAGCTGGGTCTCTCGACAGCCGACCTAGAGGAGTCTCCCACGCAAATCAACATCGCGGCGGGTATTTCAGAGTCCGTCACTGGGCGCACGCGACTGGCGCTTCGCTTCACCTTCTGCCCAAGGACAGCGGATGAGACGATCATCCATCGGCATGCACTTGTAATCCGCTCCTAGACCTTTAAGGTACTATTTGGGCAGGACGTTCTCTTCCCCATCGGTGCTGCCATCGATAACTGGACAAAGCATGTCCACTATTGGCCAGAGTGGCGCACTGGAGGTAGCCGCACTGCCTCGTTGCTGCTCGACATCGAGGACCGGCGTCCCGCTGCCACTGCACTCTATGGCTTCATGGCATTTGACGACAACATGCCCACCAATGCGGACCTGCTGCAAACCTAGGAAAAGAAGCCAAAACTGTCCAGTACCGAGCTGCATCTTACGCCAATAGATTGAGCCACTATTTTGCCTCAAGTAGGAGGTCCAAGGAAGTTTGCAACTGCTGCTGAGCAAGAGATGCCAGCAGTAGGGAAAACAGCGCCAGCCGCAGTGCAAGAGATGCCAGCAGCAGGACCAGAGATGACCCCAGCTTTCCCTACTTGGAAACTTAGGGGGACACTTACAGAGATGCTGGAAGGTGCCGATAGATATCTTCACAAGGACCACACAAAGAGCTGTGGCCCGTGTCACCTTCCAACTCTTGACTTGCAAGTGCGTCCCCACGACGTGCGGCCGCCCAAGGACTGGACTTGCCAGATCTGCCACAGCCCTGGCCAAGAGAACAAGGTGCTGCTGTGCGACAGCTGCAACCTCGGCTTCCACATCGGCTGCCTTGGCCCGCCGTTGGCCCGTGTGCCAGCTGGAGACTGATTTTGCAGTGGCTGCTCTGAGTTAGCCTTAAGCACCATACACGGCCCATCAGCTGGAGGCTGAGAGCTGGGGGGGGAATTGAAATATTTGAGACTTGACTCCCTTTATGGCTATTAAGCCACAGGTATTATAGACTTCATTGAAGCAAAGCCTGCTTGCTTGTGTTGTGTTACTTATATCTATGATGCGCACTCGATCTCGTAACGCACGACAACTGTCATGATTTATTGAGTCGAGGTTGCCGTACAAAACTATGCTATACATGTGCAAACCATCAACCTAGGACGACCAACTTTGCATTGACTCTACGCATTCATATATTGACCTTTTCTAGATTTCCAAGTCACCAAAGTGTGGCGCGTCGAAGCATCTCCAAATGGCACCGATTTTGCGTTGTTCGGTTAAGTATGGAGCGCGATAGGTGCAATATAGTCCGCGCTCCTTTTTGGCCTCTAGCGAAATCATACCAAAAGCGAACCTGTGACTCAATGTGCCCAAAGGTGACATTGTGGGCTATTTCGTCACCCCAAGCACCCCTAGCATTGTGCACACAAATCCGCAAGCCCCTTTGTCTACATAAGTCTTGCATTTACATAATATAAGTGCATCATTGAGGTTATAACTTGGTGACTGTATCACCTACTCCTAGAGGAAGCTTCCTCAAGTTTTAGATTCACTTTTGAGGCGCTATCTAGGTAGAATCACCCAAGGTAAGCTCCACCAATGACAGACACTTAGCATATACTACGCACCTTGCTTTGATTGGTTTGAATTATGCCTAGCCTATAGGAGAGCTAGTACATGTCTTGCACACATTAGTGGACATAGGAGAGCCTCCTAGAGTGACTAGATGTATTGGACCCGCCGCATACCACGCCAAGTGTCCAGGAGTATAAGTGCTAGAGATGTCCCTAGAGAGACATCTTTTTAGAAGTCCCATTATGCCAGTTGTAAGTAACAGAGATTATCAGTAAAGCTTACACTTTTATCTCTTGCGTTTTCAAGACCACTTAGTCTCTCTCTCGTGAAGAGCAAGCCTTGCTGGCTTCCAGTCTCTTGAAGAACTTAACAAGTGGTGAGCAAAGTCACAGCTTAAACCCCTCCCATAGGACTACTCTTGAAGATCTTGATGTGCTTCCAGCGATCTTTTGGGCCAAACTTCATTAGTTGTTTTCCTACCAGATTACAGTATTGAGGTGCTCACTCAGGAGAGTACAGACTCCTTATTAAAATATTTGAGACTTGACTCCCTTTATGGCTATAAAGCCACATGCATTATAGACTTCATTACAGCAAAGCTTGCTTGCTTGTGTCGTGTTGCTTATACCTATGATGCGCACTCAATCTCGTAACGCACGACAGCTATAAGTCTAGCAGGAGCTGATCAAGTCTCATTTATGATTAGCAAATTCTTGATGTACGCCTGGATTGTAACAACTGGTATTTATCTTGGAAAAGGAAGAGTCTTCATTATTACCGCCTGAGATTGGGATTCAGCTCACTAAAGTCTTGTGCTCGAGCAACTTGCACAGCACCAGGATCCTCACTATTCCCTGCTGGTCTAACTCCTAAGGGACTGTCCATTGGTTACACGAGTTGTTGAGAGCCCCTAAGGGCCTGCATTATTGGACGTGTTGTTAATCAGCTGAACTATTTCAGCTCGTGCCCCGCAAGCCTTCCTAGCTAGGCTATAGTAGCCGGCCCTCATTCGCTGATCAAAAGTCTGTGTCCTGTTTTTGTAAAGCGTTGGGTCTGTGGGCTGTTTGCTTGTCCGTGGTTGATTGAGCTAAAAAGAACCAAGTTAGCAATTGTTGATGCACGCTTAAGCAGGGTGCCTGCTGCTTGTTCCTTTGAGAATCGCATTAGAATCACTTTACTCACGAGCCAGCTTGGTTATTCGCAGATACTTACTTGCGAACTAGATCAGTTCACGTCGTCTTGCAGCTCATGTCCTGGGAGCCTTCCTCAACCAAGAGTGGACGTGTATATCGGGCGCAAGAACCAGTCACCACACTCGATCCTCTCTCTACTGACGCACCGGGATCTCCTATTGTTAGTGAAGCAGGTGACTGAGCATACTCAGTTGAAGACTTCAGCACAACAGGAAGCAACAAGTCTGTACCCGCTGCGGCCACCACTGCCTCCCAAAATCGGCGCAAGCGCGCTCTAGCTGAGCTCGAGGGACCCATGGAGGCCGGCTCAAGCTCCAGTCGCGATCACTACTGTGGACGGCCAAGTTCTATGAAACTGCGCACGTTTCGTGCACAATTTATGGCCCAATATTATCTTCAAAACTCCGCTTTCCTGATTTGCACTTGAACGTCTACTTTTCACAGCTTGCTAACTGGGTGGAGGGGGCGGCAAAATTGTACCTGCAGAAAGTCACGCCTTTCATCTTTGAGCTCCTGCCGCAAGACGACTCTGATGACGAGACGGAGGACGCGGCCACACTCGGAGCTGGTGAAGAACTGCCTGTAGCTGGTGATGCACGAGGTTGCTATGAGAGCGAGCTTCCTGTCACAGCTACACCCACGCAGGTCCTTGCTGCCCGCGCACGAGACATGCGCGCTTGGGTTAGTCGTGCCTCGTTAGAGGAACGTACCCGGGCTAAATAAAATTTGATAAGATCACGGCTAGGCATCAGCAGGCGCCTAATCGCGTGGACCTGTTCTTCCAAATGTGTGACGATCGCTTCCCCACTACCACCCCAGAAAAGCAGCGCGAGCTCCGCAACTTCCAACGGGTGTCAGCTGGCTTTCGACACGGGCATGCTGTTAAAGAAGGACCAGATACACGCTTACGACTTCTTGACCATGCAGTACTGCGGGCTGGCTGGCAACGACGACAATGCCACGCGTCTTAGGCCAGGCCGCCCTTAGCACGACCACCGCGGCTGCACCGCCGCTGGCTGCTCTTGCTGTAGGACGCTCGTGCCGCCAAGCGCAGTCAGAGGATTGCCACACAGCCAGTCCGTCATCACGCTCGCCTTCTCCTGTTTGCGCGCGCTTCCCAGCTGGTCTAGATCACGGCTAAGCCACCGGAACTTTTGCCCAGCTCCCGCGCTCATTTCAAGTCCAGCTGGCCGCCATCACCATGGATCCCGGAACAACCGCTACCCCAGATCCAAGTTTGCCGGCGGTCCCTCCGGCACCTCTTGACAGCCACGCCGATCCTGCGGCGCCCGGCCGACAGGCCGCAGACCGCGTCTTGTCCCAACTTCAACGCCTTGCTGGCACTATCAGCCACTCCGTGCTGTTGCTTTGGCCCACCTATGCGCAGGTGGTCTCCGATGCCCCTAGCAGTCTGCCGTCTCCAGTTGCGGACCTCGCACCCTTGCAGCCGGCACCGCCTGAGATCCGCCGGGACCAGCCCACCCTACTTTCTGAAACTATACCAGTACCGACAGGCGTCCTCCCAGTCGCGACCGGTCCTGCCGACACCGCCGACGTAGCTGCCGCAGCAGCACCGCCAGTCCAGGAGGAGGTTGTCACCCCAGCGGTCGGGCTCACCACAGCCAACACCTCCCTTGCAACAGCCGCGCCTTCAGGCTCTGCTTGCACTCGTCAGCGTCGCCGTCTCCGCCAACAGCGCACGCAGCGCACGGTAACTGCCTTGCTTGCTGCGGCGCCCCTCTAGGTTGCTCCAACTTCTTACAACCTGCGCAGCCGCCGTCTTGCCAGACCTGTCCGCGCTGTCATCACCGGGCCTGCAGCCGCCGCTGTCGCAGTCGTCACAACCCAGGCACCCGCAAGCCAGCCGGCTCTTTTACCTCGGCCGCCGCTTCAGCCAGGCATTCTGGCGCGCCCGCCCGTGAATGTTCTCGTCTCCCCGGCTACCTCGCCCACGCGACGCGTCAACTTTTGCGCCATGCGTTCTCTGGCCACGCTGTCCACCGACACCCGCACAACTGCGGGCAGGGCAGTCCCTGATCCCGACTCTCGCTCTCCCTCGCCTGCCCCTGCACATGCAATAGCCATCGCTCCTATCTCATTGTTGTCGGCTACGGCCAATACATCGCGGTATTGCTGTCCGCGCCTAGCTCTGCGTCCCTCTAATGCACGTGTTGACAACAAGCGAGGTGTCGTGTTTGTCGGCGGCATCAGGCCTGCGACATTTGTCATTGACACCGGCGCACAACCTGTCCTGATCGATGCTCACTTATGCCTCCAGCTTGGTCTAACAGACGCTGATGTCATCTGTAGCAATTTGTATATTGCCACTGCACTTGACAGCGCTACCCAGCCAGTTTGTGTTACGACTCGGCGCCTTCCCATCACACTCAACTCCAACACCCCCCCTGAAACAACACTCTATGTACAATGTATTCTCATAGACTCCACAGCCTATGACATCTTGTTAGGACAGGAGTTTAACCTACCCCTCAAACTTTATGTCAATTCTTGGGCCCATTAGGCGCACTACAGGGTGGATTTCCGTACCTTAGGCCTCCACATGGGTTACCTCCCCATGCTGCTTACCCTCGATGCACCTTCCACTCTTGCTGCTGCTACTTACTTGCAGGCATGCACAGCTGTCCTCGCTTCACCATCTACTCCCAACATAATGCACACAGCACATGCCCAGGCTGAATATGCCCTGTCTCAAGTCCCTTTCTCTCGTCCCAGCCCCATTCAACCGCCTGCTCACGCCCCACACACTCTCGACACTACTTTGCGCCCCTTGGCTTCATCACCTGGCGGGTTGGTCGTGCTTGATCTGTTTGCCGGCTTGTCTACGTCCATTGCCGCATTGCTTCACAACGGCGTTCAAATCCGGCGCTACATCTATTGTGATCATGACCCTGTGGCCCGCGCCGCCAGCCTCCATCATCTTTCTCTCCTCTCTCAGCAATTCCCTACTCTCCTCCCGCCTGATGCATACACCCAGTGCCACTCCATTCTCCCACAGGACGTTTGCCTTCTCGACCGCGACAATCTTGCGCTGTTGGGCCCCACTAACCTCGTCGTGGCTGGCTGGGAGTGCCAAGGACACTCTTGGGCTGGTCACGACCTCGGGCTTGGTGATCCTTGTTCTCAGCTGTTCCATGAGCTCGTTCATATTTTGCAGGTCCTGCAGCAAGAGCCCTTCCTCTCTCCTGCTTATGTGCTTGATGACAGCCGTCGGAACGTCCGCGCCAATTTCTCGCTCATCACGTCTATCTTGGGACCCAGCGTCACCCTCAACGCTGCCGTCGTCGGTGCTTACGCCCATCACTCGCGCATGTACTGGACCAACTTGGCGGCCACCTCCAACTTGCAGGCCGCCGCACACGGCGCCCACAACCGGCCTAGTCGCCAACTGGTTCACGCAATCCTGCCCACCCACTTGCTTTACATGCCCGTCCTGCGTCCTGATCACCTCTCCCAATGCGCCCTCAACACCCCCCATCAGCCTCGTCGCGCATTCCCCACCTTTGTCAGTCGCCCCCACTCCTACGCCTTCCGCACTCAGCCCGATGGGTTTTGGGAGCCCGGCATGCTCTACAACACGCACACTTTGCAGACCTCTGAGCCCTCTGCTGCCATCCGTGAGCAGGCCATGGGATTCCACCCCCGCGCTACCGCTGCGCCTGGGCTGTCCAACACTACTCGTTGTCAGCTCTTGATTGAGCCATGGATGTGCACGCACTCACCTAGCTGTTCCACGTTGCCTTCTCCCTTGGTTTCGCTCTCTATTCCACCCCACTTTCTGAGGGGGGGGGGGTAGCGACTCGTTGGCATCAGACATACAGCCAGCTTTACCTAAGGTTGGGGTTCCGCAGTCAGCTCAGCAGTTCGTTAGTCAGGTCTCGCCAAGTACTTTTTCCGCAGCTCTCAGCGCCTCGCTAATTTCACCAACGCACACTTAATGCCCCACGTACATCTCTTTCGCGTTCGGGTGTGGGGTCCCGTTTGCATAGCAGCCACTTTGCTGCACCGATGGTCCCTGTGGGCTCTTTGTCTAAGCTAGATTATGCGCGGGACATTGGCGAGCTACCAGACGCCGAGCGGGCACAGGTCCTTGCGCAGCTAAACGCCCATCGTAGTAGTTTTGCGTTTGCCATCACTGACCTTGGTACAAGCACCAATTCTGATATGGCAATCGAACTCACCACTCTTGAGCCCATTTTCCTGCGTCTTCATTGCCTTAGCGTAGCCAAGTGGGAATTGGTAGCCGCCACATTCTGAGACCGGTTTGGGCCGAAACAGCAAAAAACGCCCCAGGTGTCGATCTCCGGCCATCTTCATTTGGATTTTTTCAGCGCTAACCCATGCAAAGTGGAGAAAATGGCCCCTCCACGGCAGGCGAAGATGGTATTTTTTGAGACTTTCTACGCTAAATGCCGAAGAAAGTGCATGGAACCGATCTCCACTTGATCTCCACATCTGACGCGTAGACAGTTGCATCGCCTCGAAGATGTTCACACCCATGCAATTTTGGACTAATTATGGGTATCGTATTCTGATTGGTCGTTGTTTGAATCAAGAGTGGCAACTAGACAACCTACGTTCAGTTGCAGAAGCTACCGGTGGCGGGGGTGGCCTAACAGGCCCGCTCCCGTTGCCCGGTGCCCGTTGCCCGGTGCCCGTTGCCCGTTGCCCGGTGCGAGCATCTTGACGCGGCTTGAGCTGCCAATCAAAAAAGTCAATGTTGGATACTAGCTGTCGGATTGCCGACAACAAGAACGACTTCAATTTCAAAAGTCAACATGTTTTGGCCATTTCGCTTTCGGAAACTCTCGACAAAAGGCTTGACTCTCAAAGTTGGCGCTCAAACTGGTGCCTTTTGATTGGTTACAGTTCTTTTCAGATTGCATTTCAGAGTGTGCTCTGATTGGCCCGCCAATGTCGTAGATGCATGTAATTTCTGAATAGTATGCTCTGATTGGGTTTTCAATATCGTAGATGCATTGCAACGTCTTCGCTTTCAAGAAGCAAGCGGGGGGGTCCATTGAAGGCAAAAAGGCACAGCAAAACAGGCCCTAGCGGAGAAATGGTATTTCTTCGTCGAACTCCGGTCATGACGTTTCGCCGTTTTCCCACCAGACCGATCTCAGAGTGCAAGTGCCGCGAACCACAAGCGGCTGGTCTCATCAAGGAGTCCCAATCTAACTTTGCCGCACCTACTGTTATGTCGGCTAAAAATGACTTGTTCGGTAATTGGACTGATGAGAGGATGTGCGGCAACTACCGACACTTACACGCTGCTTCCGCAAACGACATATATCCTATGCCCATTCCTGACGACATGTTTGACAGCCTCGGTCACAAGCGAGTATTTAGCGTGCTGGATCTTAGGCAGGATTTTAACCAGATTCAGATCCGCGCCCAAGACAAGCACAAGACGGCCTTTGGGGTGCAGATCGGCTTTACCAATGGAAGGTTATGGCGTTCAGTCTGAAGAATGCACTTGCTCACTTCCAGCGTGTCATGGACCGCGTGTTGGCTAAATTAGAGGGCATTGCTCGCTGCTACATTGATGATGTACTCATCTTTAGCGAAACCCTTGCAGATCCCTTACTCCACTTGAAAATGTTGTTTCAACGTCTGCAGGCAGCGGAACTCAAGTGCCACTCGGCAAAGTGCAAGTTCGCTACCCACACGGTGCCTTACTTGGGGCCCGACATAGTGCCAAGAGGACTCGCACCGCAACAAGCTAAAATTGATGTCCTGCAACGCATTCCTATCCCTACTGACTTGTCCCGGCTGCGCGCGTATCTAGGATTTGCTAGCTACTATCGACGCTTTGTACCTAACTTCTCCGCCCTAGCTTGGAGCCCCACTCAATGACTTGCTTAAGAAGAATCAGCCGTGGGCCTGGTCTGTCGCGTGTCAAGACGCTTTTGATGCCCTCAAAGTCGCGCTTAATACTGCTCCTGTTTTGCGTAGATCCAACTACAAACGCAACTTCGTAGTCCATACCAATTGGAGTCTGCAGGGCTTAGGGGCTGTGCTAGCTCAAGTGGACGACAACAACGCGGAGTATGTAATCGCCTATGCGAGCCGCTGCAACAACCCTGCAGAGCGCAACTATAGCTCGTATAAGGGCGTGTGCTCAGCGGCCGTCTGGGGAATT
Source organism: Mesotaenium endlicherianum (assembly GCA_009602735.1). Classification (NCBI taxonomy): domain Eukaryota; kingdom Viridiplantae; phylum Streptophyta; class Zygnematophyceae; order Zygnematales; family Mesotaeniaceae; genus Mesotaenium; species Mesotaenium endlicherianum. Next base: position 40,232 of record WELA01003924.1, read on the forward strand.
GTGCATTTCCGCCATTGTCCATATGGGCAAACCTACATTCTAGTCACTGACCACCAGGCACTTAAGTGGCTCCTCACCAATCAAACCCTCACGGGCAAGCACGCGCGCTGGGCGTTAATCCTGCAAGAATACGATTTCTCCACCGTCCACAAAGCCGGCGCCGCTAATATAGACGCGGATGGCCTTAGCCGTAATCCTGACCCCTCTTGCGCTGTTCAAACCAGAGCTCGCTACGACTCCGCAGAGCAAGAGCAACTTCTTCTCGCGTGGCATGCCTCTAGCTTTTTCGCACTTCTCCTCCCTTTCTTCTCTTCCACTCTACTGGCCGCATACGTGCTTGATGCGTAGTGAAATGAATCGACTAACTAATAAGCAAATAACAAGTAGTGAAGATCTTTATACCAGCGAGTTATCTTTAGGGTGTTTTTTGTTAACTGATTAAACAGCAAAAGATAACACACTAGCAATGGACAATCCAAATAAGGCCTAAAAATGTCATTCATAGCACCCATGAAGATTGCTCGGGTATCAGTCAGTCCAAATGGCATCATACTAAATTCATAGTGTTCATAACGTGTGCGGAAGGCTATCTCGTGTTCGTCCCCCTCAGCAATTCTGATTTGATGACACCCACTCTTACTGTATACTTTAGCACCAGACAGGGTATCAAGCAAGTCCTCGATTCTGGGTAAAGCATACTTGTTCTTTACTGTAATTATGTTAAGAGCTCCGTTGCATTCAGCAATTTGAATCCTCTTGGAAGTCTCTTTTTTTCCTTTATTTGCCATCCATACAGGACAAGAGGAAGAGCACAGGTGGGTGCCAAGTTAGTCTGCCCATCACTGGCTCCTCTCACTTTAACTATACCCCTGCTCCAACACACTTGAGATTGATGTCTGTTAAGCCAGGACCTGCCTAGCACAAGATCATAAAAGCCAATGTTGAGTACCTCAAATGCAAGCGTTTCAGTGAGAATTGCAATGCCAGAACCTAAGTGGACCTCAATAGGCTTGGTTATAATTCCTCTCGGGATACTTGAGGCATCTCCAAGGAATACTTTTCTATTCCCTTGGGTGACAGTAGGCAGCCTTAGCCGCTTAACTAAGTCCTCATGGATAATAGTATGCGACGCCCCTTCGTCAACGAATGCCCTCATCTTCCTACCTGCAATCATACAATGCAGTTGGATGGGGGGCCTGACTTTCGCATTGTTCTCCCGACTTAGCAAAGAAAATGTTGGACATCAGATGAAACAAGGTCATCCAAAGTGTGCACTTTCTGGAGATCTATGTTGCTGAGTCTCCTTTATCTGTTTGTCAAGCATGCATAGTGAATCCAATTCAGCAGGAACCATAATATCTGCTACGAGAGCAGCTAGTGACGACTCACTGTCTCTAGCATCCTCACAGTCAGTAGATTGGATTACTGACTGTTGCTGTCTTTTAAAGGCTGGTCTTTTTTCTCGACCTTTGGAAGGTGCTTCACTGGACACTGCTCTCTGTAGTGACCCAACTGCTGGCAAAGAAAGCGAACAGATTTTGCTGAAGCTGGTCTCGGCTTAGCCCTACCACCACCTCTTCCAAAGTCACCTCGAGAGTAATCACCTCTCCCTCTAGACTGCGTAGCATTATACTCAGACTCATACTCATCACCCTGATCGTCCTCAGCCTGGTCTCCTTCAATTGCGTTGTAGGAACCGTGGGGCTTTTTGACAATCTTAGACACCAGAGCATTACTCTGGCGCTTGTGATTGAACTGCTGCTGATCCCAGGCATCCGCGTCCTGAATCAAGTCAGCTAGTTTCTCATACTTCTTTTCAGCAAAATGATCAGAGACTTCGGATTTCAAGCCATACCTGAAGTATGCTATCCTATACCGCTCTGGCAAGTCTGGCTGCTTCATCATGTTCTCCTGGAACTTTTGAGCAAACTCAGCAACTGAAGTGGTCCGCTTCAGTGTCAAGGAGATCATTGCATAGATAGCTTCCTCCTACTGATTGATGACATGAAACTTCTCATGCAGTTTCTCGACAAACTCTACCCAAGTAAGATCACCGAGTTGCTGAGCCTTGCGCTCTCCTTTCCAATATAGCCACTAGTCTGCTGCACTGCCTTTCAGTAGAGCATTAGTGTGCCCGACCTTTTCGTAATATTGCAGTTCCGGGTAGTTCTCCAGCCACTGCTCAACATCAGCGAGAAACTTGATCAGGTAATACTTTTTGTTTCCCTCAGGATCATAGTCCTGGGGAGGTTCTGGCTTAGGCTTACTAGGCCCTCTGCCACCACCACCAGTGGTTTGAGAACCCAGCTGGTCTCTGTCCCGCAGTAGAGACATTATGATTCATTTGTCCTCCTGTTGATACATGCTCGCCATTTACGATTTCATTTGCACGAACAATGCTCCCAAATCCACACTCTGAGGTGGGAGTCTAGCAAATGCAGCGTAAGCAGCGGCATCCACTTGCTGAATGATGTCCTCAATAGTCGCTTTCGCTCCTGCAGCAGCAATTTCCGCTGCATTCAGCCGATCACGAATTTGACTTAGAGGCACATTGAGTTGTACAGCAGGAGGTGGGTTCAGAACATTGGCCCTCGCTGCCATAATTTCTTCGACAGTGCGCTCGTCCGCTGGCTGTCCTTCCCTCCTTTCTGCGTCCTCGACAGCTTTTGCTAATCGTTCGGCTTCTACTCTGACTCTCTCCTCCTCAGCCTGCTGTGTTGCGACTGCGGCAATAGCAACTGCCTTATCTGTAGCCTCTTTAGCTGCAGTATCTGCCACTGCTTCAGAATAGGTACGAGTTCCCGCTACGTGGCTTTCAGCCTAGTTTTTGACATTCTCGTTATCCTGGTTCTCCATGTCTCGGGAGTTGGTAGTTTGAGACCTTGTCCTTATCATACAACGAAAATTGTGATAACTGCTCCGATACCACTGAAATGAATTGACGTACCAACAAGCGATTAACACTTAATGAAGATCTTTATATCAGCGAGTAATCTTTAGGGTATTTTCTTCTAACTGGTTTAACAGCAAAAGTTAACACATCATCAGTGGACAATATTGGCAAGTCAAATGCAAGTAAACTCAAATCAGTAATGCAATCGGCAAACTCATACATATTTAAGGCTAGAAGACAGTGCGTATCAATGTCTTCTCGTCTTGGATTCAGATCTCCCTCAGTAAGCAGTACAAGAAAGTTGGCCTCGTTCCCGAATGCCGAACTCGAGAGCAATGTCTAGCCTATGTACATGGAATGAGTTTACTCTTCAACGGCAAGTGCGATGGCACCGCCTACCCGTGAGTTAACCACGTTGGTAGGACCTCGGTTAACCAAATCCACCACCATCTCCCATCATCCCGAATCGCCATCCATCCCCAGGATGTCATCTGGCCATTCATCTAACACATCACACTTAGATGCATATCTAGGCAGTTTGCTGCTGCCGAGTACGGAAGTCAGCTGGCTGTCAAAGAATGTGTCAGCAAGCTGACCTAAGTTGACTTCTGCCTGCTGCTCTCGGCTGAGTCATTGAACTGATAATCAAATAAAGTCCAGCAGACTTAATGTTAATTCAAGTTCAGTAAGCAGAACTTAATTAACCATTATGTATATATGAATATTATATCTACCAATATACTGATTCATTACACGCAAGTTGAGGGCGCGGCCCACATGGCACTTGCAGTCGTCAACATCTGGCTGGGCGCACCCGCTCTCGTCTTCCTTCAGTCGGCCATCCTCCCAGCTGATCGCCTCACACGCGACTGCATTCAGCATCGCTCCCGCCGCTACGCCTGGTGCAACAACCTCCTGCTGCGGCTTCTTCATGGCGCCTCAAAGATCGTCCCACCGCCAGCCGACCGCGCACATCTCGTCCAGCGCACGCACAAGCAGCAGGGCCACTTTGGGGTCTGGCGCACCTACTGCCTGCTTCAGACATCCTATTGGTGGCCGAACATGCACACCGACACTCAATGTTGGGTGCGTCAGTGCGCTATTTGCGATCGCGTTCTCGCCAGGTTCACCGCTAGGGAAGTCCGTCTCCACCTCCTTCCAATACATGGTCTTTTTTATTGCTGGTCGTTGGATTTGGCCGGCTAACTCTCGTTGTCTAATCGCCGCCATCGTCGAACACTTCTCTAAGTGGGTAGAGCTGGTTCCACTTCCGTCTAAGTCTAGCGCCCTTATCGCAAGTGTTTTCTTCGAGCGTGTGCTAGTCCGCTACGGGGCCTGCGAAGAAGTCCTAACTGATCAGGGCTCCGAATTCCAGTGACATTTCCCGGCCCTTTTAGCGCGCTCCTATATAGACCACCGCCTCATGTCGCGTGATCACCCGCAAGCGAATGGCCTCGGTGAACGCATCGTTCAAACCGTTAAGCGCAGCTTACGAAAGCATAGTTTGCAGGCCAATATTGCAGATTGGGACTTAGTCTTGCCGTGGCTGCAGATGGGTTATAACTTCAGCCGTCAGGCCTCCTTGCGGGCCTTCTCTCTCTACTTCTTACTCTATGGTTGCAAGCCGGTCCTTCCCTGTGCTTTGCAGCCTAGGATCGATACACCCCTCTCCTTGGATGACTTGTACGCCTGGCAAGCCGAGATCCAGGCACGCGCTACCTTGTTCCAACGCATCATGCCCATGGCCCTGGGCAATCTACGCATCGCGCAGCATCGTGATACGTTGCGTTACGCACGCACACGCAGCGGTTCTCTACCAACTGCCCTTCTAAGATGCTCCTTTGTGACTCCTGCAACTCCGACTACCATCTCTATTGTTTGACCCCACCACTTACGCACGCTCTAGCAGACGCCTGGTTTTGCCCAAAATGCAACTGAGGTACTCCTCAGCTGGGGGGGGGTAAATTGGACCTTTACTCTTGTGGGTTGCCCTGTGGTGGCATCTCAGTCGTGGCAGGTCCATCGAGAGGCTGCTATCAAGCTGGCCCGCTTACTCAGCGTGGCTTGACTCGTCCATCATTGAATCAGTTTCCTTGACTTGGCAGTTGCTGGCATGGACCATTTTACAAGTCTTTGTGAAGTCAACTTTGCGGCTAACCTGGCTTTCGAATTCCCACCTATTCACTGAGTGTGGCTTTTGTCTTGTCGCAGTCACCTCGACGTGTGAATTTGACCTAGACTGACTTGCACAATTCAGCAATCTGGTCGGTGAGTCAACGCTGACTTTTTGTATCCGTGGCGCCGTGACCTGCGCCTTTCGTGCTGGGCCGTCCAACTGGTAGCAGTCGCGACATAAGTCGGTAATAACAAAGTATTTTTCCCTTTAATATGGCGCCAGAAATCATTGAGAAGGATTTTGGCGGACCCACTTGCAAGTTTGTTGGGAAAAAAAAGTACTTTGGAGAACAGTTCGCGCCCCATGGCATCAGTATGTTCGTTTGCCAACGCGCTTGTCTTCGGCCGGCAAGCATGATCAGCGGCCTCCCAAATCCTGCTATTCACGACAGTTTGTGGCGCATGTGAAGTGGATGTCAACATCTGAATTAATTTCTTCGAATGATCGAGTTTTGTGTAGTTTGTGTTGCTAATGATAATGATGAAGGTCAGCATTCCGATGGTGCAGTCAGGTGCAGTCGCGTCAGAATGGAGTCCAATAGGATGCCAGTCGAGCATTTAGAGAAATTTTAGTCGGTGCTAGTATGCGAATCCCAGCAAATCTGGTCAATAGAAGCTGATAGAAGCCCTTCAAGTTGAACTAATACTGACTTTGAAGTTTGCACCCACGATTTTTGACGAGTTGGAGTCGTGAACACGACGTTAGCAGTGCAGTAGTGACGGAGTGGTATCTTTTCGGCAGCTTTCGGTTCCTCTTCGTACTTTGTTTTGTCGTTTCAAGAGCCAAAGTGTTTCCCTTGTGTCCAAATTCTTATTGCTAGCCTTGAGGGAGGGGTCCCGGATGCGATCGGAGAACTTGGTCCTCCCACAGCCCAGTTACCAAAGTTGAAAGAAGTACCCTCGCCACAATAGCTTATTGTTAGCCCGGTCTGGGGCGATGTAGCCTGCATAGGTTATTTTAACTCCACATGTAAAACAAAGGAAGTCGGTGCTCGTCTGCCTTTATTTGGTTTGCATATCGGTCGGCACTATGGGCATAGAAACACATTTGTACTCCTTAGATGTAGTCCAATAAAGCAAATTGCAGTTGACCTGATTTACCGAAAGGTCGAACCGATGGAAGCATGGAAGCATGCGAAAGATCTTTGCTCAAGATTCTATAAACTTCAAGTAGTCTCATGTCAGTCTCGAGTCTCGACTAAGTCGACTCTCGAGTCTCATGTAGCCTATCGCAGCCTATCGGCCTATTTCCTCCGCGGTTCTGACAGTTACACGTATGTGCCTTGTTGTACGTAGTAGAAAACACCTACAATGACCGGGTAAGACCAGGTAAGACAAGGATCTGGTCCAATCCTCTGCCTACTAATGTTGTCAATTGTTTCGGGTGCCCGAAGAAAAAGTTACGGTATTGTCCTCCCTCGAAACAGTTCATAGCTAGTTACTATTCGTATAGCTAGTGGTAATATTTGGCTTTTGAATCTGCTCAAAACTCTCCGACTGTTGTTTATTGCGATCTTGCCTTTCAATCTGCACAGTACGTGCTTACTGCAGAGCGTGCTGGATGATCAGATGCCAGAGGCGTATTGACTGGCATGCTTCCAGTTAACACTATATGGTTGAGGGGGGCGGTTTGCAGAATAAGTCACGAATATTTAGGCAAGTTCGCCCGTGAGATATATATGTGATATTCCTGCCCTGTATTTCTTGAAAAGTTTCTGCTTCGGCCTAGACGACTGTTATTTGTATGTATTTTCATATATAACAATACCAACGGGACAATGATTTCCACATACCCGGAGCTTTGAGGTGCAAACAACCTTCAAAACCTTTCGTTGTTGAAACGATTAAATTATTCGCGCTAGCATGTCATATCCGCCAAGCACGTCCAGCTGCGTGCAGTTTCTGCCCTCGCGTCCTCGAGACGCGCCTTTGCCAGTTCTGAGTTGATAGTGGTTTACAGGCTTGCACTGGGCTTGCGCAGCATTGCAGCAAACTCGTATATAGTAAAGTCCGTCTCCGGTAGTCTGAGGAAACTGAGAAAATTTGCGCTGCTGGAAGCGCTCTTCTTCTACGTGTTGCAATGGCGGGTACCTTCGCTCTCTGCGTTGTAGTGGCGGCTTCCCTTGCCTCCTACGTCCTGGCTCAGCCTCAGTTCCCTGATGAGGCCTCTGGGTTGCCTCACTACCACCTTGTCGCCACACAGAGTGTGACGACTGGTTACAAGAGCCCTTATGGAGGAGATGAAATTTACGGATTGAACGTAGGCAAGAACACCATTGGAGGCGACATCTACGAATACAACTGGACCGTGTCATGGCTGGTCAGTCCCCCAATTTGGACATTTAAGTTTTGGTGCTGAAATTTCATGGAAGCGGAGTGGCAGAGTGTTTCGTTCGAGTACCTGATGGATATTGTTGTCATGGGGGGTTCTTGTGGGGCTCTTGTCTCAGCTCGCCTGCACTCTTGGTTATTGATGAACTTGTTTGAGCATTGGCGCAGATTATGTACCCCGATTGCGTAGCGCGTCGCATTGTAGCTGTGAACAAGCAGTACCCAGGTCCGACAGTCCGCATCTCGACTGGAGACTCTGTCCGTATCCATGTTGACAACAAGATGCCCTCTGAGGTATTTCACCTTTCTTCCAGGACCCTTTTTCATCTGGTGTTGCTACCTCGTGGCCGTTCCTACCATTTACATGGAAGTGTCACTTCTCCGCTGGCAGCAATCATTATCAGCTACAGCTGGACTATGTAGTGGATGTAGTTCATTTTTCTCAATGAGAATCTAATTGGTTCAGGTCACTTCCACGAAACTGTTAACATCTTTTGTGGCAACGTTAATGGCAGGGTGTTACCATGCACTGGCACGGAATTAGGCAGCTTGGACAGCCGTGGCAGGATGGTGCTGCATACATCAACCAGGTAATTACCGATACAGGTGTCATGGTAGTAGTAGTTTGGTATAACCTTCTTGTGTTGTGATATACACTTGCTTGTGTTATGGGTCTTGTTGTACTGAGGTGTTGTTTTTATCCTTGCAGTGCCCCATTCAACCCGAGGCTTCATGGACCTACGAATTCTCTGTCCCTGAGCAGCATGGTATGTTTGCCTCTGATTTCCCTATACTTGCACCACACAATTGTGCGTTCTTTTGTTTTGCATGTGGCAAGATTTCTGTGCCTCAAAACCACTGTGCTGAGGAATTTAGTTTTTAAACTATTGCTTATGACTGAATGTCTGCTTACAGGAACCTTCTGGTACCACTCTCATCTGGGTCTTGAGAAGGGGGCTGGTTCCTTGGGACTTTTCATTGTCGACCCGGTTGAGCCCCCTCCCTTCCAAGTTGGCCAGGACTTGCCATTCCTGATCTCTGATTGGTAAGCAACCTGTCCGCTTGTTGTATCGGCAATTGTTTAATGTGTTCGCGAGCTCCCTATGCATTGAAATTTCCTTCTGAGCACCTCGACATTGGATGTTGGTCTGTGATTAAATCTGGTTGTCTGCTGTGTTGTGGAGTTTGGTGCTGGCCTCATTCTTGCTACCCTGTCCTTTGCAGGCTTCACATAGATGAGACCTACAACGCAGCTACTTTGGCTCTCTCAGCCAACTCCCTGTTGCTCAACGGGAGAGGCTTTTATCCCTGCAAGGAGGGTGCCAGCAACCTTGACTCGTACACTGACTGCAGGCCCAATAACTATGCTTGTGGCAACACAACCATGCGCGTGAAGGTGAGCTTCTTATCCCCTTTGGCTAGTATGCCAGCTTGTCTCTCTTCTTACATCTCTTTAGTGTTAGCCCCGTTCTGAATCAAGTGATACTTGGATATGCTGTCTGCAGCCCGGAAAGAAGTACCTCCTCCGCGTTGTGAACACCGGGTCCGGAGAGTACATCGTGGTCCAGTTCCAGTCCCATAACTTGACAGTCGTCCTGGCCGATGGCGGTTACACCAGTAAGTGCTGCTTCAGCTCAATTTGAGGATATGCAATATTTGCCCAGCTTTAAGCAGGACAGGAGAATATGGAGGACACGGAGATACTGATGAATTTTTTCCAACATTTGTGCAGAGCAAATCGTGGTGGACAAGCTGTACGTTGCCCCTGGCCAGGCCTACGGTGTGATCCTGAAGACTAACCAGAAGCCGTACGCTTATTGGATTGCCCTCACCACTGTCTTCAGCCCCACCCCCACATGCTACCTCTCCACCAAGACCGACCAATGTGAGTCCTAATATCCTTTCTTCTCTTACTCAAGTTATATTTGGGAGATCCAAGCTGGGGTTCCGAGCTGACCTTTTATTTTCATTATGCAGGCCCCAAGCTGGTCGCCACCCTCTTCTATATGAACTCTCCTGTGGGCAAATTCGTGGGCGAGCCCCCCTTCAACAGCCCCTTCACCCAGTACTACGACGCCCTGGAGCCAGTCATTGCCTTTGACAAGAGCATCCAGATGCACAAGAAGTACATTGAGCCCCTTCCGGCTATCACTCGCACTATCAAGCTGGGTCAGGCCGCCGGCTGGGATGGATTTGTTCCCATGTGAGAATTCTCTTTCACTTGAAGCTCCATTCATACCGGTCTATCAATCTTGTAAACCATACTTGTGCTTCTGTCCGTTGTTACTCGACACACAGCCTGATGTATGTGTTCTTGTGTTGCAGCTTTGACTTGAACCGCATCCAGGGTATCAGCGCTCCCACCCCCGTCCTGCACGCGCAGTACTTCGGTGTCGACCTCGAGACCGACACCACTGCCAAGGATGACTACGATCCTGCTGACCCTTTCACCTACTCCATTGTGGGCAAGAATGGCACCAAGGGTACCCCTATCTACGACATCAAGAAGGACGAGTATGTGTTCAAGCCGATCTCCACGAACAGTGCGATCAGATAGCACTTGACAAAAGATAGTAGGAACGGTCTTGTCTGTGCAAGGAATGATGCCAATGCTGACGTCAGTTTATGCTTTTTGTTGTGTGCAGTGGAGTGTTCATTATCTTCCAGAACTCCATGATCAATGTGACCAACTTCCCTGACCCCATGATCACATCCGACCCCAAGGTCAACTACACCGGTCTCTACGCGTCACTCCTGGTCACCTCCATCTCCCACTCGTGGCATCTGCACGGCCATGATTTCTGGGTTCTGGGCGAGGGCCTTGGCATTTACAACAATGCCACTGACTTCCCCAAGCTGAACACGAAAAACCCTATCAAGCGCAACGTCACTCCCCAGGTTCCCCTGGGATGGACTGCCATTCTCTGGAAGGCTGACAACCCTGGTGCCTGGATTGCGCATTGCCATTTCGACCAGCATCTGGCAGCAGGCATGTTTGTTGTCTTCATGGTTGACAAGGAGAACATCCCCCCACCTCCGACCAACCTTGATGTAAGCTGGCCAAATCCACCATTTGCCCGTAACATCTGAAGCTGGCCATATCCAACAAAACCCGAAGTGTCTTTCATTTGTTGCAGACCATGTTTAAGTTGAGAATATCTCAATTTCTTTTCAGTTGAATCCATGGTTGCTGATCATATCCTTCCTCTGATCTTGCAGATGTGCGGAAAGGTCAAGAACTACAAGGTGCCCGGTGTCACCTACCTCGATGCCCCTGCTAAGGTCTAGATGCGTCACATGAAAACTCTTACCTAAATGGACTTTCTTGGACAGGAAAAATAATTAAGTATTTATCAAGCAAGAGACCTTTTAATACTAGGAGTAGGGGAAGTTGGGATGCTCAAAGTTTATTCAGAGTAAGTATCAAAAATTTATTAAGAGGCTCTCTGGGAATAGCTGGAAAGGGCATTATTTAGAAATGTCCTTTCCAGTGACTCCCTGTCGAATGGTAAATGAACATTTTCTTTGTTTCATAGTAGTTGTATCCTGGAAATTACTGACTGATCAGATAAGCTTTAGGAAGCTGAAGCAAAGATGTGACTCTTAGTGCACAAACATGAAAGTGATGTTTCACATTCTATTGAGCAGTCGTTGATACAGTTGGCCTTGTACCTGAAAATGCTCTCCCATGGCTTCATGTTTGGTCTCATGTTCGTTCATCACTCCCATGTAGAATTTCGGTATGGCTCCCACAGTGACAACAAATCGGTATGGCTTCCTTCCTGCTTGTCACCTGAAGAATATATCCGTATCTCGTACTATTCTTTCCTCACAGACACTCACTTGTACAATTATTCCAGGACCTAAGGATGATTGGGTCCTAGTGTTGTAACATACCACATTTAACACCTCTCAGCCTTGCACAATTTAGAGCCTACTAAAAGTCTACCCCCTTTGTCATCGTGACATTAACTACTGTACCTCTCAAGCAACGGTTGACACGTACAGTCAGAGTTTGTCGCGTTTAGGTTGGACAAATGCAAGACTTGATGTAACATGTCATGATTTATCTACAATAGGAAGTGTAATGACTAGGTCATTTGCATCATAATTTTTAAACTGCAAATATGTACACTTGTAAGCAACCATGGGCAGTAGATAGAGCCTTTACACTCGCTTCTGTTGATCAGATTGTGAGCAACTCAAAATTTCCCTCAGGAAGTCACCCATAACAGAGACGACATTACAAACCATCGAATGCAACAACGGCGCTCGTTGGTGCCTAACTGCAGGGATTACAAAAGACAAGGACAAGCTAGACGAAGCTTGCCATGGCTGCCACTAACAAACAGCATGTGCAAAAGAAGAGGGAGGTCACAACTCACATGGGTCGGCCGAGGTTTGCTGCTGCTTTGGCCCGCATGATGCACACCCTCTTTCAACCTGTCCTTGCCCCTGCTCACCTAGCCCAACCCTTTCCCTCTCATCGAAATCATCCAGCCATGGCAGCCAGCCACAGCGGCCCCATGCCAAGCCCCATCCCCCATCGCTCCCACTTTTCTTTGCGAAAAAGTACGCTGTCATTACGCCCACTCCCGGCAGCGACCTCGTTCACAAACTCCAGTGGAGGCGAGGGGAGATGAATCCTTGCAAAAATCTGCCGCTGTCGCTCACTATGTCATACCAATGTGATATGTCTGACACAAAGAGAGAAAAAGACTACACAATGCACTTCAAATTTATGAGGTGCGTGCCATGGCGTGGCCAGTTGAACCTCCTCCAAAGCTCCAACCTCAAACCAAAGAGCCAATGGCGACCCGTATCCGGGTGAATAAATGGCCAGAAATAGTGTACAACATGCACAACGCCGTATTATGGAGGGAGCAACAATACGCACCGTGAAAGATGTGCAAGTCACAAAACGGCCCAAAAGCAATTGACTCAAATAGCGATGGCGAATGATCCCGAGTCAACGTGGTGGGCTACAAATTGGACTAACTATGTCCATAGCAAAATTCCATATAAGACAGCATCCTAGAGATTTGTTGTTATATATGTTGATATTTTTGTGCACTTGAACGGTCTGCCAAAGTTGCAAGTTTCTGGACATCACCAAAAAGTCTCAACTTCTTCACGATCTTTTTGCTTCCTGAGGGTAGATGCAGAGAATCACTTCATTGAAGAAAGTAGAGACCACTCCATATTGTCATACACTTGCTGTCTTCTGTTGTAATGACGTTCAATTTCATGGCTAACTACCATAATGCAATAAAATATCCAAGAAGCCATCTCTCTTTCAAGAAGCTACCACTTGTGTTCAAGATCCTTGTCTTGAATAGATAAAGTATTATATTTTACTAAGTACTTTATCTATCTGTTTCACTACAGTGGTATCGGAGCTAGGCACTTTGGTAGGACAAGAAGATGGCCGATCCTCAAGACCAACAGCAAGCTTTTGAAGGAAGCACTTCATCTCCAAGAGACCCTCCTCCAGCGGCGCCCGGAGGGCACACTCAAGAAAATCTGTAACAACAAGAAGCACCACAAGGAGGAGCACCGTCAAATCCCATGGCAGCCGCTATAGCAAAGTTGACCCCACCACAAGGAGTTCTCGCAAATGAGTGGGCAGCCTTCCTAATGACCGTCCACAACCAAGTGGGTTGGCCACCTATGAAGCAACCGTGCAAGCGCCACGAGAAGCTATAGCTGCCATGGTTGCCCCTATTGCGAGCAACGCTCAAATTTCAGCCCTGGCTCAAGCGCCTCCACAAGAGCCTATGAGAGCAAGGAAACTCATCAAGTCCGGCAAACCCGACACTTTAAACCCCAGGAAAGGAGCCAACCTGCACCAATGGCTCTACCAAGTGGAGACGTACCTCGCATTCCTTGAAGTACTCGAGGAGGACTACGTTCCCTTTGCCATTACCTTACTTAGAGGAGCAGCAACATCATGGTGGCGTAACTATCAAGCGGCAATATATCAAGCTATGGCGCACCCCGTGCTTGGCCAAGAGCCCCCACCATCATATGCAAGATGGGCAGATTTTCGTGAGGCCCTCAAGAAGCAATTCATGCCCATCAATGCGGAGAAGATTGCCCGAGGAAAGCTCCACCACCTCAAGCAAACGACGTTTGTTCAAGAGTATACATCCAGATTTCACGCCCTCACTCTTGAGATCCCGAACATGTCTCTCGAGGAGAAGATTGATCGCTACATCTTTGGCCTCAAGCCCAAGGTGGCAAAGGAAGTGGAATTACGCGACCTGACGAACTTCTCAAAGATCATTGAAGTGGCGCAAAAGGGCAGATACCTTGGATTTCAAGCATTCATTGCCTTCATCTTCACGGGCACGGGCGACGCGGGTGTACGCAGCCCCTTCCACATCCGAATCTGAACCCACACCCATGGAAATTGGAGTAATTAAAAAGGACCCCGCGGCTGCCCAGAAGACCCTCCAATGACACTTATGATGCAGGAAACCAACAAGGAGTGAAAGCAAGACTCTCCCCGGCTGAAAAAGAAGCTCTTATGACGGCTAAACTATGCTTTTATGTTAAGGAAAAGGGCCATTGTCCACTCTCATGCCCCAAAAAGTTGTCGAAAAACGGGCAGCGCCGGTAGGCCAGGAGCCTACCACCCCAAGACCCAATTCACGAGAAAACAACAAGCCAAGTGAGGTAGAGACCCCCGTTGAAGACCACATTCCAGCCCCAATGAGTTTGAGAGGTTACCTTGGAGGAGAGAAGGTCCACATCTTGGTGGATAGCGGAGCTCAAGGCAACTTCATCGCTGCAGATTTTGCCACCAAGCACGGCATTACTACGCGAACTCTTGACCACGACGAGGAGATTATGATGCCTGACGGATTCTCCTATACTACCCCTTCCAAGAAAATGTACCCCTTGGCACTCTCTATCAAGTCCTTCAAGGATAGAGTAGTTGTAATGAATCAGGATACTGGTTGACATAATATTCATTTAAATAATATAGTTAAATAAGTTCAACCTGCTGAACTCTCGTTAACAATCAGTCTGCTGGACTTATTACTTAATATCAGTTTAATGACTCAGGCCGGAAGTAGCAGGCTGAGGTCACCTTAAGTCAGCTTGCTGACACATTCTTTGACAGCCAGCTGACTCCCGTACTCGATAGCAGCGAACTGCCTCGATATGCATCTAAGTGTGGTATGCTAGATGAATGGCCAGATGACATCCCTATGATGGATGGCGATTCGGGATGATGGGAGATGGCGGGGAATTCGGTTAACCGAGGTCCTACCAACGTGGTTAACTCCCGGGTAGGCGGTACCATCGCACTGACCGTTGAACACCGTTGAACAGTAAACTCATTCCATGTACATATGCTAGGCATTGCTCTCGAGTTCGGCATTCGAAAACAAGGCCAACTCTCTTGTACAGCTTACTGAGAGCAATCTGAATCCAAGGCGAGAAGCCATTGATACGCACTGTCTTCTAACCTTGCTTATGTATGAGTTTACTGATTTGCATTATTGATGCTAGTTTACTCACATTTGACTTACGAGTATTATTCACGGCTAGTGTGTTGTCCTTTGCCGTTAAACCAGTTAACGGAAAATACCATAAAGATTACTTGCTGATATAAAGATCTTCATTAATTGTTAATCGCCTATTTGGTAAGTCGATTCATTTCAGTGGTATCGGAGCAGTTATCACAGTCTTCTTTGTATGGTAAGGACAAGGTCTCAAACTAGCAACTCCCGAGACATGGAGAACCAGGATAACGAGAATGTCGAAAACCAGGCGGAAAGCCATGTAACGGGAAACCGTACCTATTCTGAAGCAGTAGCAAATACTGCAGCTAGAGAGGCTGCGGATGAGGCAGCTGCTATTGCCGCAGTCGCAGCACAGCAAGCTGAGGAGGAGAGAAACAGAGTAGAAGCTGAAAATTTAGCAAAGGCCGCTGAAGATACAGAAAGGAGGGAAGGACAGCCAGCTGACGAGCGCACTGTTGAAGAACTTATGGTTTCAAGAGCCAATGTTCGGAACCCACCTCCTGCTGTACAACTCTATATACCCCTAGGTCAAATACGTGACCGGTTAATGCGGCAGGAATTGCAGCTGCAGGAGCGAGAGGGATTGTTGAGGACACTACTCAACGAGTAGATGCCAATCCTGCTGCTGCATTTGCTAATCTACCACCCCAGAGTGTAGACTTGGGAGCAAATGTTCGTTGCAAATATTCGTTGCATTGTTCGTTCGAATGCAGTCGCAAATGGCGACCATGTATCAGTCGCAGCAGGAGGACAAAAGAATCATAATGTCCCTACTGTGGGACAGAGACCAACTAGGGTCTCTCACCACTAGTGGTGGTGGCCGAGGGCCTAGTAAGCCCAAGCCGAAACCTTCCCAGGACTATGATCCTGAGGGAAACAGAAAATATTACCTGATCAAGTTTCTCGCGGATGTTGAGCAGTGGCTGGAGAACTACCCAGAACTGCAAGATTACGAGAAGGTCAGGCACACCGGTGCGCTACTGAAAGGCAGTGCCGCAGACTGGTGGCTTTACTGGAAGGAAGAGCGTAAGGCTCGGCAACTCGGTGACCCTACGTGGGTAGAGTTTGTCGAGAAGTTGCATGAGAAGTTTGATGTCATCAACCAGCAGGAGAAAGCTATCTATGCGATGATCTCCCTGACACTGAAGCAGACCACTTCAGTTGCTGAGTTTGCTCAAAAGTTCCAAGAGAACATGATGAAGCAGCCTGATTTGCCAGAACGGTATAGGATAGCATACTTCAGGTATGGCTTGAAATCCGAGGTCTCTGGTCATTTTGCTGAGAAAAAGTATGAGAAACTGGCTGACTTGATCCAGGATGCTGACGCCTGGGATCAGCAGCAGTTCAATCACAAGCGCCAGAGTAACGCTTTGGTGTCTAAGATTGTCAAAAAGCCCCACGGTTCCTACAATGCAGTTGAAGGAGACCAGGCTGAGGATAATCAGGGTGATGAATATGAGTATGAGTACAATGCTATTCAGTCTAGAGGTAGAGGTGGTCCCTCTCGAGGTGGCTATGGAAGGGGTGGTGGTAGGACTAAGCCGAGACCAGCCTCAGCAAAATCTACTTGCTACCATTGTCAGCAGAAAGGCCACTACAGAGAACAGTGTCCGGTCAAGCACCTGCCTAAGGTCGAGAGAAAAGACCAGCCTTTAAAAGACAGCAACAGTCAGTAATCCAGTCTACTGACTGTGAGGATGCTCAAGATAGTGAGTCGTTACTAGCTGCCCTCGTAGCGGGCATTATGGGTCCTGCTGAACTGGATTCACTATGCATGCCTGACAACCAGATAAAGGAGACCATCAGCAATATGGACGTCCAGAGAGTGCACACTTCGGATGCTCTTGTTCCACCTGATGTCCAACATTTCTTTGCTAAGTCAGGAGAACAATGCGAAAGTCAGGAAAAGACAGTCCCCCCTATCCTACTGCATTGCATGATTGCAGGTAGGAAGGTGAGGGCATTTGTTGACGGAGGGGCGTCACATACTTTTATCCACAAGGACTTAGGTAAGCGGCTAAGGCTGCCTACTGTCACCCAAGGGAATAGAAAAATATTCCTTGGAGATGCCTCAAGTATCCCGGGAGGAGTTATAACCAAGCCTATTGAGGTCCAGTTAGGTTCTGGCATTGCAATTCTAACTGAAACGCCTACATTTGAGGTACTCAACACTGGCTTTCATGATCTCGTGCTAGGCAGGTCCTGGCTTAATAGTCATCAAGCTGAAGTGTGTTGGAGCAGAGGTACAGTCAAAGTGAGAGGAGCCAATGATGGCCAGACTGACTTGGCACCCACCAGTGCTCTTCCTCTTGTCCTGTGTGGATGGCAAATGAAGGAAAAGAAGAGGCTTCTAGAAGGATGCTAGTTGCTGAATGCAATGGAGTTCGTCAAAAGCTGGAACCAGAAGAAAGACAAAATGTTCTGTCTTCTGCTAAGAGAGGTACCTCCTCAACCTGAAGAAGTGGTTGAGAAAAAGGTAAGCCCTCCGGAGCACCCTACTGCTGCAAAAATTGTTGCTCAGTACACTGATGTATTTAATATGCCTCCAGGACTACCCCCTAAGAGGGAGATAGATCATAGGATTGATCTATTACCTGGGAGTCAGCCACCCTGGCAACGCACGTATGGCTTGTCTTATGTGGAGAGCAAGGAGTTGAAAACACAGATTGCAGAGCTTGAGGAAAATGGTTATATTTCTCCCAGGTAATTCACCTTCCGGCGCACCCATCTTATTTGTTAAGAAAAAGGATGGCACTATGCGGATATGTGTGCATTACAGAGCCCTGAACAGAATTACAGTAAGGAACAAGTATGCTTTATCCAGGATCGAGGACTTGCTTGATACCCTGTCAGGTGCTAAGGTGTTCAGTAAGATAGATCTCAAGAGTGGTTATCATCAAATCAGAATCGCTGAAGGGGATGAACACAAGTTTGCCTTTCGTACACGTTATGGACACTATGAGTTCAACGTGATGCCATTTGGACTGACTAATCCTCCTGCTACCTTCATGGGTGCTATGAATGACATTTTCAGACCTTATTTGGATAAGTTTGTGCAACTTTTCCTGGATGATATTTTAATTTTCTCTAAAGATGAAGCTCAGCACACTGAACACTTAAAGACAGTCATGGACATTCTGCGGCAAAATTACTTATACGCTAAAATGAGCAAGTGTGATTTCTTTAAGGAAAGTAGTGTATTCTTAGGCCACGTTGACAGTAAAGAGGGCATCAGTGTGGATCCTAAGAAAGTCCAGACCATAAGGGACTGGCCAGTACCACAGTCTGTCTCTGAAGTTAGATCCTTCCTTGGGTTGGCTAACTACTATAGGAGATTTATTGAGAATTATTCCACAAAGGCCAGTAAACTGACTGACCTTACTAAGAAAGACATAGGGTATGTGTAGTAATTTGAGTTATTATACATTAGTTTGCATATATTTTAATGTTTCAAATATATTTGGAGTAGTATTGTGTGGAGTCAAGTGTGAATAGGTACTCTAGTAACTTGGTTCATGTCCTTTGAACCTTCCAAGGCATTTTCGAAGTTAGAGGACAGACCTAGAAGAACTCCATGTGGCAAAAGTCAAATGTGCCATTTTTAGGTCAAAAGGACATGTGTACATTATTCTAGAAAGAGGTGGCAAGTTTTGGGATGTGTTGGGTGCCAACACATCAACATACACCTTCCTAGAAATTACTTATGTAGCAAGTATATAAACAAGAGCTAGAACATAGAAAGACATTCCAGAATCACTCTTGTACTTGCCAAAATCCAGAAATATATTAACTTTCAAGAAGCCATCTCTCTTTCAAGAAGCTACCACTTGTGTTCAAAGATCCTTGTCTTGAATAGATAAAGTATTCTGTTTTACTAAGTACTTTATCTATCTGTTTCACTACAGTGGTATCGGAGCTAGGCACTTTGGTAGTACAAGAAGATGGCCGATCCTCAAGACCAACAGCAAGCTTTCGAAGGAAGCCCTTCCTCTCCAAGACACCCTCCTCCAGCGCCGATGGGAGAGCCCACTCAAGGAAATCTGCAACAACAAGAAGCACCACAAGGAGGAGCACACCCTCCTCCAGCGTCGATGGGAGAGCCTACTCAAGGAAATCTGCAACAACAAGAAGCACCACAAGGAGGAGCCACAAGAGCCAACGAGAGCAAAGAAACTCATCAAGCCCGGCAAACCCGACACTTTCAACCTCGGGAAAGGTGCCAACCTGAATTTATGGCTCTACCAAGTGGAGACGTACCTCGCGTTTCTTGAAGTACCCGAGGAGGACTACGTTCCCTTTGCCGTTACCTTACTTAGAGAAGCAGCAACATCATGGTGGCGTAACTATCAAGCGGCTATATATCAAGCTATGGCGCACCCCATGCTCGGCCAAGAGCCCCCACCATCATATGCAAGATGGGCAGATTTTCGTGAGGCCCTCAAGAAGCAATTCATGCCCATCAATGCGGAGAAGATTGCCCGAGGAAAGCTCCACCATCTCAAGCAAACGACGTCCGTTCAAGAGTATACATCCAGATTTCACGCCCTCACTCTTGAGATCCCCAACATGTCTCTCGAGGAGAAGATTGACCGTTAAAGGAAGTGGCAAAGGAAGTGGAATTACGCGACTTGACGGACTTCTCAAAGATCATTGAAGTGGCCCAAAAGGTGGATACCTTGGATTTCAAGCACTCCGTGCCTTCATCTTCACGGGTACCGGCGACGCGGGTGTACGCAGCCCCTTCCACATCAGAATCTGGACCCACACCCATGGAAATCACAGTTATTAAAAGGGACCCCGCGGCTGCTCGAAAGAGTGGAAGACCCTCCAATGACGCTTATGATGCAAGAAACCAGCAAGGAGTGAAAGCAAGACTCTCCCCGGCTAAAAAAGAAGCTCTCATGACGGCTGGACTATGCTTTTATTGCAAGGAAAAGGGCCATCGTGCACTCTCATGCCCCAAAAAGTTGTCAAAAAACGGACAGCGCCGGTAGGCCAGGAGCCTACCACCCCAAGACCCACTTCACGAGAAGGCAACACGCCAAGTGAGGTGGAGACCCCCGTTGAAGACGACGTTCCAGCCCCAATGAGTTTGAGAGGTTACCTTGGAGGAGAGAAGGTCCACATCTTGGTGGATAGCGGAGCTCAAGGCAACTTCATTGCTGCAGATTTTGCCACCAAGCACGGTATTACTATGCGAACTCTTGACCACGACGAGGAGATTATGATGCCCGATGGATTCTCCTATACTACCCCTTCCAAGAAGACGTACCCCTTGGCACTCTCTATCAAGTCCTTCAAGGATAGAGTAGTGTTCTCCCCCATGCAATTGGGCAAGTACGACGTCATCCTAGGGACGCCTTGGTTGACCAAGCACAACCCCCAAGTTGATTGGAGGACCGGTACTATCAAGATCAAGAATGACATCACTTCAAGAATCTGTATTTTGCGCGCAATCCAGAATATCCAGACCCAAGACATCCAGAAGCCGGCACACGAGATACTATTGTCCGCCCTCCAACTCAAGAGACTTGTGAGGAAGGGACACGAGCTTCTTTTGGCCTTGATCACGCCAAAAGACATCAAGAAAGACATCGAGAGTCAAGAAGGCAGCCCCGTTCCCAAGGAGATACAAGAAGTCTTAGAAAACTACAAAGAAGTGTTCTCCCCGGAATTGCCCAAGGGCCTACCCCAAAAAGATTCGTAGACCACAAGATAGAGTTGGAGCCCGGAAGCAAGCCCATCTCTCGACCTGCGTTCAAAATGTCATACACGGAGCTAGACGAAGTCAAGAAGCAAATCAAGGAGCTACTGGAGCATGGCTTCATTCGACCTAGCAAGTCGCCATTTGGAGCCCCGGTGCTATTCGTCAGGAAGAAAGATGGTACCTTGAGGATGTGTGTGGACTATCGCGCCCTCAACAAGATCACCATCAAGAATCGATACCCGCTGCCGCGCATGGATGAGCTCATGGACCGGCTGGTTGGAGCCAAGTACTTCACGAAGATTGACTTACGGAGCGGCTACCACCAGATTCGCATCGCAGAACCGGACATAGAGAAGACGGCATTCAGGACAAGATATGGACATTTTGAGTTCATGGTCCTGCCATTTGGACTCACCAACGCGCCAGCAACTTTCATGACTATGATGAACACCATATTTCAGCCCATGTTGGACAGATTTGTGGTGGTATTCATCGATGACATCCTTATCTACAGCAAGACCCTTGAAGAGCATGCGAGACACTCGAAAGAAGTCCTTGAAGTATTGAAGCAAAACAAGCTATTTGCGAACGAGTCAAAGTGCGAGTTTGCCAAACAAGAAGTGGAGTTCCTAGGTCTCCACGTGACCGCTGATGGCATCAAGATGGACCCCAAGANTAAGAAGACCATGGTGGTGGAGGAATGGCTAACCCCCACGACCAAGAAAGAACTCCAGTCATTCTTGGGATTTGCCAATTGGTACAGAAAATTCATCCAAGGCTTCTCGCACATAGCAGCCCCCCTGACAGATCTACTCAAGAAGGGCAGGCTATATACATGGACCAAGAAAGAGGAAGAGGCATTTCAAGAGTTAAAGCGAAGATTGACCACATCCCCGGTGCTCACACTCCCAAGTCCAAACCCAGATTGGCCCTTCCACGTCATCACCGATGCATCTTCCTATGCAATAGGAGCAATCCTGCTTCAAGACCAAGGCAAGGGACTGCAGCCCATCGCCTACGAGTCAAGGAAGCTAAATCCAGCCGAGCAAAATTATACAACCACGGAGCGAGAGGCATTGGCGATTGTACATGCCTTGAAGGTTTGGCGCTGCTACGTTGAAGGACGCAAAGTACTGGTCACCACGGACCACGAGGCGTTAAAGCACCTCCAAACGCAGCCGTATCTCTCAAGGAGACAAGCAAGATGGAGCGGATACTTGCAACAATACAACATCACGATTCAGTACCAGCCCGGCAAGACAAACCCGGCTGACCCCCTCTCAAGACTGCAATTAAATGCAGTGATGGTATCCCTGAAGACAGATCTGGAAGCTCGATTTTCAGCCGCCTATGAAAGAGACCCTTACTACAAGAACGGAGAAGCAGCCTTGGACCCATGCAAGAAGCAAGAAGGCAATTATTGGGTGAGGCAAGATACGGGCCAGAGATGTGTTCCTAATGACTTAGACCTCCGGCTCTTGCTTCTACGAGAAGCACACGACAACCCTCTTGGAGGACACTTTGGAATCCTAAGGACCACGGGCGTTCTAGCTAGGACTTATTGTTGGCCAGGCATGTCTAAGCAAGTCAAGGAGTACTGCAGGAGCTGTGACACATGCCAAAGAATCAAGCCATCATCGCAAAAGGCGGGAGGACTCCTCCAACCACTACCAATCCCCGAAAGACAATGGACGGACATCTCAATGGACCTTATCGTGGACTTGCCCGTGACACCTCGAGGCCATAATGCAATACTCACGGTGGTGGACAGACTTACCAAGATGGCTCATTTTATTCCCACGACGACTAAGGCTACAGCACCACAACTTGCAAGACTCATCTTTGACAACATCTTCCGACTCCATGGACTACCATCAAGAATTGTGTCAGATAGAGATCCAAGATTCACAAGCCATTTCTGGAAAAATCTCTTCAAGAACTTGGGTACATCGCTGGATATGTCTACTGCCTACCACCCACAATCAGATGGGCAAACCGAGCGTATGAATCGTACCCTAAAGACCTCTCTAAAGGCCTACGTGTCTACCCTCGAGCAAGACTGGGACATGTACTTGACCCCCCTCGAGTTTGCCTACAACAACACTACGCAGGCCTCTACCCAAGAGTCCCCATTCTTCCTCAACTATGGCTTCCATCCGACCACGCCACTGAGCTTCACGGCTGGCCATGATGAAGTACCTGCAGCCACAGATTTTATGGAGACATTAGAAGCAGCCCTTACAGCAGCGAAGAAAGCTCTACAACACGCGCAAGATGCTCAAGCAAGAGTGGCGAACAGATCCAGAAGAGAAATTACGTACAGAGTGGGTGACAACGTGTTACTATCATCCAAGAACATTTCCCTGAACAACAGGCCTGCCGGCAGCAAGTTCTCTCCCAAGTATTTGGGACCCTTCAAGATTATCCAGCAAGTCAACCCCGTTGCTTTCAAGCTAGAACTTCCCCAGACTATGCACATCGACCCCGTATTCCACGCTTCCCTCTTCAAGCCATATGTGCAACCCGACAACAAGTTCCCAGGACGTGTGACAACCCCACCAGCCCCAACAATAGTGGATGATCATTTGGAGTACGAAGTGGAAGACATAGTGGCTATGAGAAATTTCAGGAGACAGCAGCAATACTTGATCAAGTGGAAAGGATATCCAGATTCGGAGAATAGTTGGGTGGCGGCGCACTACCTTGACAAAGTTCAGAGAAAGTTGAAGCGCTTCCATGCCGCCAACCCCCATCTTGGACCAGCCCCAAGTCTCTCTACTAGAAGCCCGAAGACTTCAGGGAGGCAGCCTGCCACCATCAAGAAGCAGCAGAAGACCCCTTGGAGGCAGCCTGCAAGAACAAGAAAGAGGAAAAATTGACATTAGACACTCTTCTCTTCTCGCAGTTTCTGGACAGAAAACTAAAACTGCTACTGGTAATAGGTCTCTGCATAATAAATTCTGAAAATTTACCTGGCTGTAGTCCATGAGTAGCCGGTCATTTAGAGTCCAAGTTTGCTCAATTTGGAGCACTGGTGAGAGAGATATGATGCTCTAAGTAGAAGGGGGTCAGGCTGCTGGCATTGTTAGGACAGAATATGCCTTCTGACATTGTGCCTTCCCCTGAACTTGGAATGCTCTGAAACTCAAGACTCTGGTAGAACATCTTACAGCGCCCAGTTTGAGACTTAGTTTGCAGAATTTGGAGAAGTATAGAAGGACTTATGATTTTCAGAAGTTTCTGCACAGATTTGGAGGAGTGCCTACTCTCTCAGCTCTCAACGACACTCCAGAAATGAGAATGCTCTCAAATTTGGTGACCCGGTAGAGTTCTCCGACGCGGTCCGTCTGGCACTCGAATTTTCAGATTTGGAGCAGTTCTGTGGCCGCTATGAATTTTTGAGTTCGTGGCAGATTCTGGGCCAACTTGTACAATTTTCTTTATCATTAAGGAGTAGGCTAGCCAATAAGGTCACACCACCTACGACCTTGCCTAGTCTACCTTACATGTGTAGCACCTGACTTGGCGCCTTTGACTAGTCCTCTTCACATGTGTGGCATCTGACTTGAAACTGTTGACTAGTTTGCTCCACATGTGTAAGACCTGACTTGACGCGCCGAGACGTCGCTTTTTCTATCGGGGGGGTGATGTAGTGATTTGAGTTATTATATATTAGTTTGCATATATTTTAATGTTTTCAAATATATTTGGAGTAGTATTGTGTGGAGTCAAGTGTGAATAGGTACTCTAGTAACTTGGTTCATGTCCTTTGAACCTTCCAAGGCATTTTCGAAGTTAGAGGAAAGACCTAGAAGAACTCCATGTGGCAAAAGTCAGATGTGCCATTTTTAGGTCAAAAGGACATGTGTACATTATTCTAGAAAGAGGTGGCAAGTTTTGGGATGTGTTGGGTGCCAACACATCAACATACACCTTCCTAGAAATTACTTATGTAGCAAGTATATAAACAAGAGCTAGAACATAGAAAGACATTCCAGAATCACTCTTGTACTTGCCAAAATCCAGAAATATATTAACTTTCAAGAAGCCATCTCTCTTTCAAGAAGCTACCACTTGTGTTCAAAGATCCTTGTCTTGAATAGATAAAGTATTCTGTTTTACTAAGTACTTTATCTATCTGTTTCACTACAGTGGTATCGGAGCTAGGCACTTTGGTAGCACAAGAAGATGGCCGATCCTCAAGACCAACAGCAAGCTTTCGAAGGAAGCCCTTCCTCTCCAAGACACCCTCCTCCAGCGCCGATGGGAGAGCCCACTCAAGAAAATCTGCAACAACAAGAAGCACCACAAGGAGGAGCACACCCTCCTCCAGCGTCGATGGGAGAGCCTACTCAAGGAAATCTGCAACAACAAGAAGCACCACAAGGAGGAGCACCGTCAAATCCCGTGGCAGCCGCTATAGCAAAGTTGACCCCACCACAAGGAGTTCCCGCAAATGAGTGGGCAGCCTTCCTAATGACCGTCCACAACCAAGTGGGCTTGGCCACCTATGAAGCAACCGTGCAAGCGTCAAGAGAAGCTATGGCTGCCATGGTTGCCCCTATTGCGAGCAATGCTCAAAATCCAGCCCCGGCTCAAGCGCCTCCACAAGAGCCAACGAGAGCAAGGAAACTCATCAAGCCCGGCAAACCCGACACTTTCAACCCCGGGAAAGGTGCCAACCTGAATTTATGGCTCTACCAAGTGGAGACGTACCTCGCGTTCCTTGAAGTACCCGAGGAGGACTACGTTCCCTTTGCCGTTACCTTACTTAGAGGAGCAGCAACATCATGGTGGCGTAACTATCAAGCGGCTATATATCAAGCTATGGCGCACCCCATGCTCGGCCAAGAGCCCCCACCATCATATGCAAGATGGGCAGATTTTCGTGAGGCCCTCAAGAAGCAATTCATGCCCATCAATGCGGAGAAGATTGCCCGAGGAAAGCTCCACCATCTCAAGCAAACGACGTCCGTTCAAGAGTATACATCCAGATTTCACGCCCTCACTCTTGAGATCCCCAACATGTCTCTCGAGGAGAAGATTGACCGTTACATCTTTGGCCTCAAACCCAAGGTGGCAAAGGAAGTGGAGTTACGCGACTTGACGGACTTCTCAAAGATCATTGAAGTGGCCCAAAAGGTGGATACCTTGGATTTCAAGCACTCCGTGCCTTCATCTTCACGGGTACCGACGACGCGGGTGTACGCAGCCCCTTCCACATCCGAATCTGGACCCACACCCATGGAAATCGGAGTTATTAAAAGGGACCCCGCGGCTGCCCGGAAGAGTGGAAGACCCTCCAATGACACTTATGATGCAAGAAACCAGCAAGGAGTGAAAGCAAGACTCTCCCCGGCTGAAAAAGAAGCTCTCATGACGGCTGGACTATGCTTCTATTGCAAGGAAAAGGGCCATCGTGCACTTTCATGCCCCAAAAAGTTGTCAAAAAACGGACAGCGCCGGTAGGCCAGGAGCCTACCACCCCAAGACCCACTTCACGAGAAGGCAACACGCCAAGTGAGGTGGAGACCCCCGTTGAAGACGACGTTCCAGCCCCAATGAGTTTGAGAGGTTACCTTGGAGGAGAGAAGGTCCACATCTTGGTGGATAGCGGAGCTCAAGGCAACTTCATTGCTGCAGATTTTGCCACCAAGCACGGTATTACTATGCGAACTCTTGACCACGACGAGGAGATTATGATGCCCGATGGATTCTCCTATACTACCCCTTCCAAGAAGACGTACCCCTTGGCACTCTCTATCAAGTCCTTCAAGGATAGAGTAGTGTTCTCCCCCATGCAATTGGGCAAGTACGACGTCATCCTAGGGACGCCTTGGTTGACCAAGCACAACCCCCAAGTTGATTGGAGGACCGGTACTATCAAGATCAAGAATGACATCACTTCAAGAATCTGTATTTTGCGCGCAATCCAGAATATCCAGACCCAAGACATCCAGAAGCCGGCACACGAGATACTATTGTCCGCCCTCCAACTCAAGAGACTTGTGAGGAAGGGACACGAGCTTCTTTTGGCCTTGATCACGCCAAAAGACATCAAGAAAGACATCGAGAGTCAAGAAGGCAGCCCCGTTCCCAAGGAGATACAAGAAGTCTTTGAGGACTACAAAGAAGTGTTCTCCCCGGAATTGCCCAAGGGCCTACCCCCCAAAAGATTCGTAGACCACAAGATAGAGTTGGAGCCCGGAAGCAAGCCCATCTCTCGGCCTACGTTCAAAATGTCATACACGGAGCTAGACGAAGTCAAGAAGCAAATCAAGGAGCTACTGGAGCATGGCTTCATTCGACCTAGCAAGTCGCCATTTGGAGCCCCGGTGCTATTTGTCAAGAAGAAAGATGGTACCTTGAGGATGTGTGTGGACTATCGCGCCCTCAACAAGATCACCATCAAGAATCGATACCCGCTGCCGCGCATGGATGAGCTCATGGACCGGCTGGTTGGAGCCAAGTACTTCACGAAGATTGACTTACGGAGCGGCTACCACCAGATTCGCATCGCAGAACCGGACATAGAGAAGACGGCATTCAGGACAAGATATGGACATTTTGAGTTCATGGTCCTGCCATTTGGACTCACCAACGCGCCAGCAACTTTCATGACTATGATGAACACCATATTTCAGCCCATGTTGGACAGATTTGTGGTGGTATTCATCGATGACATCCTTATCTACAGCAAGACCCTTGAAGAGCATGCGAGACACTTGAAAGAAGTCCTTGAAGTATTGAAGCAAAACAAGCTGTTTGCGAAGGAGTCAAAATGCGAGTTTGCCAAACAAGAAGTGGAGTTCCTAGGTCTCCACGTGACTGCTGATGGCATCAAGATAGACCCCAAGAAGACCACGGTGGTGGAGGAATGGCCAACCCCCACGACCAAGAAAGAACTCCAGTCATTCTTGGGATTTGCCAATTGGTACAGAAAATTCATCCAAGGCTTCTCGCACATAGCAGCCCCCCTGACAGATCTACTCAAGAAGGACAGGCTATATACATGGACCGAGAAAGAGGAAGAGGCATTTCAAGAGTTAAAGCGAAGATTGACCACATCCCCGGTGCTCACACTCCCAAGTCCAAACCCAGATTGGCCCTTCCACGTCATCACCGATGCATCTTCCTATGCAATAGGAGCAATCCTGCTTCAAGACCAAGGCAAGGGACTGCAGCCCATCGCCTACGAGTCAAGGAAGCTAAATCCAACCGAGCAAAATTATACAACCACGGAGCGAGAGGCATTGGCGATTGTACATGCCTCGAAGGTTTGGCGCTGCTACGTTGAAGTACGCAAGGTACTGGTCACCACGGACCACGAGGCGTTAAAGCACCTCCAGACGCAGCCATATCTCTCAAGGAGACAAGCAAGATGGAGCGGATACTTGCAACAATACAACATCACGATTCAGTACCAGCCCGGCAAGACAAACCCGGCTGACCCCCTCTCAAGACTGCAATTAAACACCGTGATGACATCCCTGAAGACAGATCTGGAAACTCGATTTTCAGCCGCCTATGAAAGAGACCCTTACTACAAGAACGNCATAGTGGCTATGAGAAATTTCAGGAGACAGCAGCAATACTTGATCAAGTGGAAAGGATATCCAGATTCGGAGAATAGTTGGGTGGCGGCGCACTACCTTGACAAAGTTCAGAGAAAGTTGAAGCGCTTCCATGCCGCCAACCCCCATCTTGGACCAGCCCCAAGTCTCTCTACTGGAAGCCCGAAGACTTCAGGGAGGCAGCCTGCCACCATCAAGAAGCAGCAGAAGACCCCTTGGAGGCAGCCTGCAAGAACAAGAAAGAGGAAAAATTGACATTAGACACTCTTCTTTTCTCGCAGTTTCTGGACAGACAACTAAAACTGCTACTGGTNCAACTAAAACTACTACTGGTGATAGGTCTCTGCATAATAAATTCTGAAAATTTACCTGGCTGTAGTCCACAAGTAGACAATCATTTAGAGTCCAAGTTTGCTTAATTTGGAGCACTGGTGAGAGAGATATGATGCTCTAAGTAGAAGGGGGTCAGGCTGCTGGCATTGTTAGGGCAGAATATGCCTTCTGACATTGTGCCCTCCCCTGAACTTGGAATGCTCTGAAACTCAAGACTCTGGTAGAACATCTTACAACGCCCAGTTTGAGACTTACTTTGCAGAGTTTGGAGAAGTATAGAAGGACTTATGATTTTTAGAAGTTTCTGCACAGATTTGGAGGAGTGCCTACTCTCTCAGCTCTCAACGACACTCCAGAAATTAGAATGCTCTCAAATATAGTGACCCGGTAGAGTNAGTGACCCGGTAGAATTCTCCGACGCAATCCGTTTGGCACTCAAATTTTCAGATTTGGAGCAATTCTGTGGACGCTATGAATTTTTGAATTTGTGGCAGATTCTGGGCCAACTTGTACAATTTTCTTTATCATTAAGGAGTAGGCTAGCCAATAAGGTCACACCACCTACGACCTTGCCTAGTCTACCTTACATGTGTAGCACCTGACTTGGCGCCTTTGACTAGTCCTCTTCACATGTGTGGCATCTGACTTGAAACTGTTGACTAGTTTGCTCCACATGTGTAAGACCTGACTTGACGCGCCGAGACGTCGCTTTTTCTATGGGGGGGGTGATGTAGTGATTTGAGTTATTATATATTAGTTTGCATATATTTTAATGTTTTCAAATATATTTGGAGTAGTATTGTGTGGAGTCAAGTGTGAATAGGTACTCTAGTAACTTGGTTCATGTCCTTTGAACCTTCCAAGGCATTTTCGAAGTTAGAGGAAAGACCTAGAAGAACTCCATGTGGCAAAAGTCAGATGTGCCATTTTTAGGTCAAAAGGACATGTGTACATTATTCTAGAAAGAGGTGGCAAGTTTTGGGATGTGTTGGGTGCCAACACATCAACATACACCTTCCTAGAAATTACTTATGTAGCAAGTATATAAACAAGAGCTAGAACATAGAAAGACATTCCAGAATCACTCTTGTACTTGCCAAAATCCAGAAATATATTAACTTTCAAGAAGCTATCTCTTTTTCAAGAAGCTACCACTTGTGTTCAAAGATCCTTGTCTTGAATAGATGAAGTATTATATTTCACTAAGTACTTCATCTATCTGTTTCACTACAGTATGTGTGGGGAGAAGAGCAGCAGGCTGCCTTCCAGACCCTTAAAGATGCCCTTTGTTCTGCCCCAATGCTAGCCGTGTAAGACCCCAGCAAACCGGTGCAGGTGGTTACTGATGCCTCTGATTTTGCCATGGGTGCTATTTTGTTGCAGCCTGCTGACAAAACCACAAAGGATGGTAAGGTACGGCAGGAGTGGCATCCTATGTTGTATGAGTTTATGAAATTTAATCCAGCGGAGATTAATTACTCAGTGCATGATAAAGAGCTGCTAGCTATCATTCATGTACTCAAACAGTGGAGAGCATACTTACATGGTAAAGCTTTTAAGGTGATTACAGATCATCTAGCTCTGACCCACTTTCAGAAGAAGTCCAAGCTGTCGAGGAGGGAGAACCGCTGGAGCCAGATGCTGGAGCAGTTCCAAGTCCAGATCGACTACAAACCAGGGAAGTTGAATCCTGCTGATGCACTCTCTAGAAGACCTGACTTGCAAGAAGGGAACTTTAGTTAGCATGCTGTAGATAAAGTCCTGTGTGCACTCACTTCACTAAAGGTGAAAAAGTCCTTCCTCGAACAACTTAGGAAAGCCTACCTTTCTGACCCAACATTTGAGCCCAGCCCCACTACTGGTGTGTGTCGTGCTACTGCACTCGGGTATAAGCTCAAGGGAGGGGTCTGGGTGACTGAAACCACTGCAGGCAGGCTGAAGCTGGTCATTCCTAATAATTTAGTAAAAATAAGGTCTCTCTTACTGAGTCAAGCTCATGACAGTCTCCTGGGTGGACATTTGGGGCAGGCCAAAACTGTTGGCAAACTGGCAAAACATTATCATTGGGAGGGGTTACCTCGGGAGGTCTTGAAATATGTCAAGTCCTGTGACCAGTGTCAGAGAAATAAGTCTCGGCACACACCACCCGGAGGTCTCTTGCAACTACTGCCCATCCCAGCTGGACGCTGGGAAACTATATTCTTGGACTGGGTGGTCACACTGCCACAAACTGCTAATGGGCATGATTCGATATTGGTAGTTGTGGATAAACTGACAAAAATGGTCATTTTCATCCCCACAACTGTCAAAGTAACTGCACTCGAAACAGCGAGACAGTTTTACAACCATGTAGTATGCCAACATGGGCTACCTTCTAATATCATCTCAGACAGAGACTCAAAATTCACCTCTAAGTTCTGGAGAGCTTTAATGGGGTTAATGGGAGTCAAACAGCTGCTCAGCACAGCAAACCACCCTCAGACTGATGGGCAGACTGAAAGAACTAATCGAGTTCTGCAGGAGGTGCTGAGAGCATATATTAACCAAAAACAAGATAATTGGGATGACCTGTTGCCTCAAATTCAGTTTGCGGTCAACAGTGCGGTGCACGCGTCAACGGGCAAAACTCCTTTTGAACTCAGCCTGGGTAGAGCCCCTAAGTCTCCTTTAGATGTACTGGGGTAGTCTTTAACTGATCCGGAAGGGATTGACAACCCGGTCTCCCTCCAATTTACTCAGGAGTTTGCTGACACCCTGTCAGAAGTCCAACAAAATCTGCACAAAGCCCAAGAAAACCAACAAAAATACGCTAATCAACACCGTCGGGAGCTGACATTTTCTAAGGGCGATTTAGTCAAACTGCATTCTCAGCATCTGTACCTCCCTGGTGTGGTCAAGAAAAAGCTTGGCCCTGTCTGGGTCGGTCCATATTCGGTGGTCCGACGTGTCGGTCAGAATGCTTACAAACTGAACATGTCAGCTGACTACAAGGGTCACCCGGTCTTTAATGTCTCCTTCCTGGAACCATACATCAAAGGTGATACACTGTTCACAGGTCGGTTACCTGTCCAACCGGGACCGGTCCCCGCTGTCCGGCACGGCGATCCTGAGGAATACGAGGTCGAGGAGATTTTAGACGCTCGCTCGGTCCGTCGATCGCCTAAATATGTCATGAAGTACCTCATCCGATGGAAGGGTTACGATGCCTCTGGGGACACTTGGGAATATAAAGATCAGCTGACCAATGCCAAAGGGGCGTTGATACGGTTCCACCTTCGGGCGGCTGGGGCACCTCCCTAACTGTCATTTCAGTTGACACGGGACGGTGACAGGCGGTCCTGTCTCCATATAAGTTGGAGGGGGATGCGACAGTTAGTGACGGTTGTGACAGGCAGCCCACCTTTAAAATTAAGTTGGAGGGAGTGGTATTATCTGATCACCATATTACACACTCAACCTGCGCTCACACTCACTTGCTCTCCAACTCAATTTTCCCTTATATTCACTCACACCAGGTACTCCACACTAGGAACTCTCCCGATCGCGTTCCTCTTCATCAAGGGCACTCAATAGCGGCAAAATTCTATGACTTCACTAACAGCATTGTGTTTATGATTGAGCAGGATGACTCAAGAGTCAGAACTCAAGAGGAAGAGAAGGGCGGAAGAGGCACATGCAGAATACTTGCAATTCCGTGGAGACATCGAATCATCTTCCAACTTCGCTCGGGAATCACAACGACTCCAACATCAGCGGGAGGCACAGAAGAAGAAGGAGGAGGAGGAACAGGCCAGACTGAGGCAGGAAGAAATGGACAAAAAAGTTGCAGAGGAGGCCAAGAAAGCAGAGGAGGAGAGGCAAGCTGAGGAGAAGCGGAAGCAGCAGGCTGAAGAAGAAGAACAGAGAAGAATCAGCAGCTATCGCTACACAGTGCTGGGCAAGGGCTTTGATCTACTGGAGGAGGCCTTCAAGTATGCCCAGAGAAGTCGCAGTGAGTCGCAGAAGAGAATCCTCCAGAAGGAAGGGGAGACATTCGAAAACTTTGACAAGTATATAGAGGTCAGCACAGGGCTCCTCCTCTACCATGATTACGCCAAGATGGTAGGATATACAATCGGAGAGGCCAAGGCAAGGGCCCAGGTGAACGAAGCAGGAGCTGTCTCGATTCCTGGTATTTGGGGGGCCGATAGGGTCATCAGGATGATCCCCATGGACGCAGACAGCTTCAAGGACTCAACACCCCATAACAGGTTCAAGGCCGTGTACAACGAGGTGGAGAGGAGGAGCTTGGGAATTCGTGGCCAGGGAAACCAGTCAGCTGGACTTTGCAGGGCACTGGTACCCTTGTACTCTTAAAAGGACGGACCCTGCCTTCTTTCAAAAGCCCACCGATTGGCGGTGGATGACCATCAACATGAGGGACCAGCAGAATGACAGGGCGACGGATGAGGATTTCCTGACTGACCTAAAGGGGAACATAGTATTGCCCCCTCACATTGCGGCTTGGGACCCAAGATTGGATGGAGTCAGAGACTGCATGAGCCAAGAGATGCAGGGGGACAGAAGCAGGGCCCGAGAGTCATTCTCCAAAGGGAAGCACGCTTATGCCAAATGGGCAAGTAAGCAGGGAGAAAAGGATCTCTATGCGGTCCGGACGCAGCAGCCCCCACCAGCACCCAAAAGGGGAAGGTCAGTAGGATATTCTTTTTCTCGGGAAGAGCTGGAGCAGCTGACAGAGGAGACCCCGGAAGTCTCAGAGGAACCCGGGGACGGCGAGGAGGAGGAGACAGAGGAAGACGAGGAGGAAGACGAGGAGGAGGACACTAGCCCCGCCGTGATCCAAACACCTGCCACATGCCCTGTAAGGGAGAAGACGGGGTTGGCCCTGCAGCAACTCGCTCAAGAGGAGGATATCACTTGGCTGGGAACTGCCAGAGGACACAGCCCATCTCCAGGCAAGGAGACCCAGTCAGACAGGGCAGACAGGAGGGCTGCTCGGTAGATAGCCAGAGGCCTGCCAGCATCTCCCTCGCAGAGAGGGCATGTACCCTTGGCTCATGTCATGCAACATCCTTCTGGGATGCCGGTATACGTACCTGCCAGTTTGAGGGCTGCCCAGGAGAAGGCTGCCTCCCTTCAGTTTCAGACTGTGCAGGAGGAAACAACCCAATTATTGCGTTCTCCGCCGGGTCCTTACAAGGAGCCCCTTTCTCTGACAGGCTTCAGAAGACCCCAAGACAGGAGGAGGTCTGGCTCCCCTGAGTATAGGGCCTCAGGGACATCTCCCTCCTAAGGGCAGCAGGCTGGGGATAAAAGAGACAGCACGCTGTTATTAGTGTTAGTGTTGTCGAGGCGACAACATGATAAGTTGGAGGGATTGTAATGAATTAGTATACTGGTTGACATAATATTCATTTAAATAATATAGTTAAATAAGTTCAACCTGCTGAACTCTAGTTAACAATCAGTCTGCTGGACTTTATACTTAATATCAGTTTAATGACTCAGGCCGGAAGTAGCAGGCTGAGGTCACCTTAAGTCAGCTTGCTGACACATTCTTTGACAGCCAGCTGACTCTCGTACTCGATAGCAGCGAACTGCCTCGATATGCATCTAAGTGTGGTATGCTAGATGAATGGCCAGATGACATCCCTATGATGGATGGCGATTCTGGATGATGGGAGATGGCGGTGGATTTGGTTAACCGAGGTCCTACCAACGTGGTGAACTCCCGGGTAGGCGGTGCCATCGCACTGATCGTTAAACACCGTTGAACAGTAAACTCATTCCATGTACATATGCTATGCATTGTTCTCGAGTTCGGCATTCGGAAACGAGGCCAACTCTCTTGTACAGCTTACTGAGAGCGATCTGAATCCAAGGCGAGAAGCCATTGATACGCACTGTCTTCTAACCTTGCTTATGTATGAGTTTACTGATTTGCATTATTGATGCTAGTTTTCTCACATTTGACTTACGAGTATTATTCACTGCTAGTGTGTTGTCCTTTGCCGTTAAACATTTAACGAAAAATACCATAAAGATTACTTGCTGATATAAAGATCTTCATTAATTGTTAATCGCCTATTTGGTAAGTCGATTCATTTCAGTAGTGTTCTCCCCCATGCAATTGGGCAAGTACGACGTCCTCCTAGGAATGCCTTGGTTCACCAAACACAACCCTCAAGTTAATTGGAGGGACGGTACTATCAAGATCAAGAATGACATCACTTCAAGAATGTGTATTTTGCGCGCAATCTAGAATATCCAAATCCAAGATATCAAGAAGCCGGCACACGAGATACTGTTGTCCGCCCTCCAACTCAAGAGACTTGTGAGGAAGGGACACGAGCTTTTTTTGGCCTTGATCACGCCAAAAGACATCAAGAAAGATATCAAGAGTCAAGAAGGCAGCCGCATTCCCAAGGATATACAAGAAGTCTTGGAGGACTAGAAAAAAATATTCTCCCCGGAATTGCCCAAGGGCCTACCCCACAAGTGATTCGTAGACGACAAGATAGAGTTGGAGCCCGGAAGCAAGCCCATCTCTCGGCCTACGTTCAAGATGTCATACACGAAGCTAGACGAAGTCAAGAAGCAAATCAAGGAGCTACTGGAGCATGGCTTCATTCGACCTAGCAAGTTGCCATTTGGAGCCCCGGTGCTATTTGTCAAGAAGAAGGATGGTACCTTGAGGATGTGTGTGGACTATCGCGCCCTCAACAAGATCACCATCAAGAATCGATACCCGCTGCCGCGCATGGATGAGCTCATGGACCGGCTGGTTGGAGCCAAGNGAGCTCATGAACCGGCTGGTTGGAGCCAAGTACTTCACAAAGGTGGACTTGAGAAGCGGCTACCACCAGGTTCGCATCGCTGAACCTGACATAGAGAAGACGGCATTCGAGACAAGATATGGACATTTTGAGTTCATGTTCCTGCCATTTGGACTCACCAACGCGCCACCAACTTTCATGACTATGATGAACACCATATTTCAGCCCATGTTGGACAGATTTTTGGTGGCATTCATCGACGACATCCTTATCTACAGCAAGACCCTTGAAGAGCATGCAAGACACTTGAAAGAAGTCCTCGAAGTATTGAAGCAAAACAAGCCATTTGCAAAGGAGTCAAAGTGCGAGTTTGCCAAACAAAAAGTGGAGTTCCTAGGTCTCCACGTGACTGCTGTTGGCATCAAGATGGACCCCAAGAAGACCACGGTGGTGGAGGAATGGCCAACCCCCACTACGAAGAAAGAACTCCAATCATTCTTGGAATTTGCCAATTGGTACAGGAGATTCATCCAGAGCTTCTCGCACATAGCAGCCCCTCTCACGGATCTACTCAAGAAGGACAAGCCATATGTTTCGACCAAGAAAGAGGAGGACGCAATCCAACATCTGAAGCAAAGATTGACGACATCCCCGGCGCTCACACTCCCAAGTCCAAACCTTGATTGGCCCTTCCACGTCATCACCGATGCATCTTCCCATGCAGTTGGAGCAATCCTGCTCCAAGACCAAGGCAAGGGACTGTAGCCCATTGCCTACGAGTCAAGGAAGCTTAATCCAGCCGAGCAAAAGTATACAACCACGGAGCGAGAGGCGTTGGCGATTGTACATGCCTTGAAGGTTTGGCGCTGCTACGTTGAGGGACGCAAGGTGCTGGTCACTACGGACCACGAGGCGTTGAAGCACCTCCAGACGCAGCCGTATCTCTCAAGGAGACAAGCAAGATGGAACGGATACTTGCAACAATACAACATCATGATTCAGTACCAGCCCGGCAAGACAAACCCAGCTGACCCCCTCTCAAGACTGCAATTAAACGCAGTGATAACATCCCTAAAGACAGTTCTGGAAACTCAATTTTCAGCCGCCTATGAAAGAGACCCTTACTACAAGAACGAAGAAGCAACCTTGGACCCATACAAGAAGCAAGAAGGCAATTATGGGGTGAGACAAGATACGGGCCAGAGATGTGTTCTTGATGACTTAGACCTCCGGCTCTTGCTTCAACGAGAAGCACACGACAACCCTCTTGGAGGACATTGTGGAATCCTAAGGACCACGGGCGTTCTAGCCAGGACTTATTACTGGCCAGGCATGTCTAAGCAAGTCAAGGAGTACTGCAGGAGCTGTGACACATGCCAAAGAGTCAAGCCCTCATCACAGAAGGCGGGAGGACTCCTCCAACCACTACCAATCTCGGCAAGGTAATGAACGGACATCTCAATAGACCTTATCATGGACCCGCCCGTGACACCTTGAGGCCATAATGCAATACTCACGGTGGTGGACAGACTTACCAAGATGGCTCATTTTCCCACGACGACTAAGGCTACACCACCACAACTTGCAAGACTCATCTTTGACAACATCTTCCAACTCCATGGACTACCATCAAGAATTGTGTCGGATAGAGATCCAAGATTCACAAGCCATTTCTGGAAAAATCTCTTCAAGAACTTGGGTACATCGCTCGATATGTCTACTGCCTACCACCCGCAATCAGATAGGCAAACCAAGCGTATGAATCGTACCCTAAAGACCTCTTTAAAGACCTTCGTGTCTACTCTGGAGCAAGATTGGGACATGTACTTGACCCCCCTGGAGTTTGCCTACAACAACACGACGCAGGCCTCTACCTAAGAGTCCCCATTCTTCCTCAACTATGGCTTCCATCCGACCACGCCACTGAGCTTCACGGGTGGCCATGATGAAGTACCTTCAGTCACAGATTTTTTGGAGACATTAGAAGCAGCCCTTGCAGCAACCAAGAAAGCTCTACAACACGCGCAAGATGCTCAAGCAAGAGTGGCAAACAGATCCAGAAGAGAAATTACGTACACAGTGGGTGACAACGTGTTACTATCATCCAAGAATACTTCCGTGAACAACAAACTTGTCGACCAAGTTCTCTCCCAAGTATTTGGGACCCTTCAAGATTATCCAGCAAGTCAACCCCGTTGCTTTCAAGCTAAAACTTCCCCAAACTATGCACATCGACCCCGTATTTCACGCTTCCCTGTTCAGGCCATGTGTGCAACCCGACAACAAGTTCCCAAGACGAGTGACAACCCCACCAGCCCCAACAATAGTGGAGGATCATTTGGAGTACGAAGTGGAAGACATACTGGCTATGAAAAAATTTCAGGAGACAGCAGCAATACTTGATCGTGGAAAGGATATCCAGATTCTGAAAATAGTTGGGTGGTGGCGCACTACCTTGACAAAGTTCAGAGAAAGCTGAAACGCTTCCATGCCCCCAACCCCCATCTTGGACCAGCCCCAAGTCTCTCTACTAGAAGCCCAAAGACTTCAGGGAGGCAGCCTGCCACCATCAAGAAGCAGCAGAAGACCCCTTGGAGGCAGCCTGCAAGAACAAGAAAGAGGAAAAATTGACATTAGACACTCTTCTCTTCTCGCAGTTTTCATACAGAAAACTAAAACTGCTATTGGTGATAGATCTCTGCATAATAAATTGTGAAAATTTACCTGGCTGTATTCTGTGAATAGATGGTTCTTAAGAGTCCAAGTTTGCTCAATTTGAAGCTGCGGTTAGTGAGATAAAAAATCTCCAAACACAAGGGAGTCAGGTTGCTGGCATTATTAGGGCAGAGTATGCCTTCTGACACTGTGCCCTCCTCTGAACTTGGAATGCTTTGAAACTAACGACTGTGGTAGAAGACCTTATGCACCCATTTAGAGATTATCTTTGTAAAGTTTAGAAATGTATAGAAGGATTTAGGATTTTCAAAAGTTCCTGCACAAATTTGGAGGAGTACCTACTCTCTCTGCTCTCGACGACACTCCAGAACTTGAAATGCTCTTAAAATTGGTGACGTGGTAGATTTCTTTGACGCGCTTCGTCTATCATTGGAATTTTTTAGTTTGGAGCAATTCTGTAGACGCTATGAACTTATGAATCCATGACAGATTCTGGGCCAACTTGTACTATTTTCCTTATCATCAAGGAGTAGGCTAGCCAATAAGGTGACACTACCCACGACCTAGCCTAATCTACCTCACAAGTGTAAGACCTGACTTGACGCGCAGAGACGTCGCTTATTGTGTCGGTGGAGTGATGTAGTGATTTGAGTTATAATGTATTAGTTTGGTTTTGTTTTAATGCTTTTGAATATATTTGGAGTAGTATTGTGTAGATTCAAGTGTGAATAGATACTCCAGTGACTTTGTTCATGTCCTTTGAACCTTCTAAGGCATTTACGAAGTGAGATGAAGGACCTAGAAGAACTCCGTGTGGCAAAAGTCAAATGTGCCATTTTTAGGTCAAAAGGACATGTGTACATTATTCTAGAAAGAGGTGGCAAGTTTTGGGATGTGTTGAATGCCAGCACATCAATATGCACCTTCCTAGAAATCACTTATGTAGCAAGTATATAAACAAGAGTTAGAACATAAAATGACATTCCATAATCACTCTTGTACTTGCCAAATTCCAGAAATATATTAACTTTCAAGAAGCCATCTCTCTTTCAAGTAGCTACCACTTGTGCTCAAAGATCCTTGTTTTGAATAGATAAAATATTAGATTTCACTAAGTACTTTATGTATCTGTTTCACTACAACCTAGGCAAATGCTAAAAATGGGACAGCTTAGGTTGTTGCCATCAAAGAACAATGGCAAAGCCAGTCTCAGCTCCTCCCATTACCAATTAACCCCACTCATGCTGCATTCGATCATTTGTTATGCTAATGGTGAACATGCAGAGTGTATGATATCTTCTTATAGTGTCATTTTCATTTCAATTCATCAAATATAGTACCTTGTCTGTCAACATGCATATGTTCATTATCGCAAATCTCTTACCCACTCAACGTGCAACAATGTGTTCCTAAACATAGTATGAGCATTTCCCATATATGTGAAATTCGACAAAGCCACGTGGCCTTGCTCAACAAACCCGTACAATGGTGACGCAGATGCACATGCTTTTCAGAAAACTCCGCAAGCCTTCAATGTATATCTGCCACCTAACGTGTTATATGGGACAAATAAATCGTGCTAATATATACGCGTTAGCGAGTGCAAGAGAAGGACCAATTACGAGCGTCTTTTATAACCGCTCCTTCATTCGCTTGCCATTGACGAACACACCAATCTGACATTTTTGCAAAAGCTCGTCATCCCAAACACCCCTCGCTTCTAGGGAGCGGGAGTTTTTCAAAATCTAATAATCACCATGCATCTACTTTCTTAGGATTGCAAAATATTCGCATCGATCAAATTGAAAACTACAACAATTCCACATCGACCCCAATCGATTGACATCATTTTGTAAAGCATCAAGATGCGCATGCTCCAATATTGGACCAAAGTAAACGACCTATTGGACCCGGTCACAACGGGCAGCATCAGCCCTAATTAGTATTTGCGGGGGTTTGTTTTTCATGTGGCCTACTTGGGTGGGTCTCTCCACGCGATTTCAGCCGCGCCGATGGACGTGCTTCTGGGTGCGAATTCACAAGTCTTTTCTTTGACAAAGGTATAAATGACAATATCTACATTCTACCTATACTGGGAGATCATTTATATTATTGTAAAAAGTCGTACCATCTGCTCTCGCGAATGAATGTTCTCGCGCCGCATTTTGAATTGCGACCAACCAGTCACGCCCTCCTCTCCCTCCTTTCACCCTTCCACCCTCGCTCACGACCATCTTCTCTTGGGCAAATAACAAAACTACCCCTCCGAACTTTTTTATTACAAAATCTACCCCTGCTTTCAAATTAATTACAAAACTACCCTTTGCGCATGTAAATGGCGTCCACGTAGGCCTTACACGAACAAA
Source organism: Mesotaenium endlicherianum (assembly GCA_009602735.1). NCBI lineage: Eukaryota > Viridiplantae > Streptophyta > Zygnematophyceae > Zygnematales > Mesotaeniaceae > Mesotaenium > Mesotaenium endlicherianum. The sequence goes on from WELA01003924.1 coordinate 80,598, forward strand.
TGACGTGCCACACAAATTCGCAGGGACCCTACCTGACACTCTATTTCTCTCCTTCGTTTCCGAAATCTCAAATCACCACTTTTATGATTGATCCACCTTCACGTCCACGCTGCCCAAGGACGCCAAATTTTGCGTGCACTCACTTCTCGCTACCTCACTCTTTGCCTTTATTTTCACGCTTAAAACTCCAACAAGCTACTTCTTATGGTGGATATATGTAGGTGGATGGAGGTAATGGGGTGAACTTGCATACTACCTCTGCATTCTTTCTCCACTTAGGCACGAGTGTAACTAATGTCCTTCAGTTCCCATGGATGCGCAGTCAAAAACGGCGCGGTATGCTTAAAAGAGGAACAAATAGCCAGAAGCAACCTCAAGAGCAATGTGCCATTAGTAACTAACCCCTTTGCTAAGCCTCTACAACTAGCTTGTTGTGACTCCGTGGCTATGCAATATAGCAAGGAATGAGATGAATATAGTCTGTGAATATACAGAATTGAGAAAATGAAGGCGCAAGAAATATAGATGACAAAAATACGAGGGACCAATTTTTTGGCGTCCTTGGGCAGTTTGTTTCGTGATGGTGGGTCAGTTAAAAGTGTGATTATGGCAGATTTTGGAAACCAGTTGGAAACGAAAGAGAGAAGTGGTGTGTCAGGTAGGGTCTCGTGCGAATTCGTGTGGCACATCTTTTGTTCGTGTAAGGCCTACGTGGACGCCATTTACATGTGCGAGGGGTAGTTTTGTAATTAGTTTGAAAACAGGAGTAGTTTTTGTAATAAAAAAGTTGGGAGGGGTAGTTTTGTAATTTGCCCTTTTCTCTTTCCCACTCTCAAACCCTCGTCAGTGGCAGTCATGGCGTCGGCCAGGGCTACCACACCTTGACAATGTCGTCGGGCAAAAATCCTTATACCTTGTATATGTTATCAAAATCGCCGTCGACGTCATTCGGATGTTCACTCGCACGCGCGGTCGGCAGCAGTCGGCAGCCTTGAAGTCATCACTGCCGACAGTTGCGACAGGGGCTGTAACCTGTGAAAGCCGTGAGTGCTAGGCAGCGCTAGGAAGTTCGCAATGGTTCGCAACGTCAACTCCGATCAGTTCCAAGTGACTTCAAGTAGCTCAAGTGAAGGTTAAAGTCGTAGCTACCGCCCAACTGTCGCTGTTTTTGCTACTACGATTCCCAACGATTCCGCTTGGAATTGCTCAAAAGGAAACAGGGTGACGAAGAAGGTCCACGAGCATCCACGAGGCATTCCCAGATGCTTTGAGGTCTAAGGAGTGGCCTTAGAGCCAATATATGTGCCCAAGAGCACCACTATAGGCAACCACACGTGATCAAAGGTATGCAAGTCGGGCTTAGACGACGTCACAACATGGTTCAGCAGACAAATTGAGTAGTGTTAAGCTGTGGGCTAATGTACAGCGGCATACCTGCTCGTTTTTCTTTGCGACTGTTTGGAGGTTAATCTACCAAGGAGAAAAATGTGAAAGCTCGTTGTTAGGAAATTGATTGAGTCGTGGAATGTACTATGTCTGTATACTATCAGTTCTGAAATGGTACATGCATCGTGCACCTCTCACATGCTCTGTGCTCTTGTGTTCACAGAGTAACTAATAAATGCAACACCTTTCTTATTTGTACATATTGTCAGTAATTTTGTTCAGATCCTGGACTCCTTTTGATTGCGACCCAGCTATCTCTGTAATACAGCTCAGTTTCCTGGTGTACTTCTGATCGGAGGAGAAGTAGTGTAAAACTTATGGCTCCTAGAACTAGAGGGATACGAAAGGTCTTGCTCGACAGGGAGGACGAAGAGGATGAGGCTAGTACTTCTGAGGAGGAGTTAGAGCAGGAGATAGAAGAGGAAGATCAAGAGTTTGATGATGGAGGAGGAGGAGGTGGGCATGGAGGGGTAGCTGAGGGGGAAAACGTGACGAAGAGAGTTGACAAGGACAAGATTAAGATCAGTCTCAGAAATGGAAAAGTCTGCAAGGTGAGCTGGAAATTGGGCATGGAGCTGTTATTGGCGGCTGAACTTCTGGCTCTGTAAAATCAGTACTGCACGAGTTGCCATTCTCAATAGCAAGTGCACATGAGAGAATTAGTTTCCACTCGCTGAATGTGTTATTGCTTATATCTCTGGTCTGGACCTGCACGTGGCCTGGATAGAACTGGATGCCCTGAGTAGCTGGAGATACCCCTTACTGCTACTGGCCAGCCTCTGGTGTTCCCCCTTTACCCCCTAGTTGGCCGTCTCATGCATCAAGGCTGCACTTAGCGGCCAAACGAGAGGTAGCATGCACTGCTGTGTAGGTAGCCCTTCCCCTTTTTTTATCTCCGCAGCATGTATTCGGGTAGGCAGGTGGCAGAGAGGGGTCCATTGGGAGATGTGGAATAGAGTAGAGGAGGCGGATGGGGTGGGGTGCAGTGGGGGAGGATTAACGACCACATAGGATGGGACTGAGTGTCTGGGTACTCATGTAAGCTGCAGCCCCCTTTCGAACGACTCGTGCTTGACAGGTGTGCAAGGGGACCGGCCACGTGGCAGGCTTCGTCGGTTCGGTGTATCTGGACTGCCCCAACAAGCCGTGCTACCTGTGCAAGCAGCCAGGTGCGAAGCACCGTCACCCGATCTGAGCAAGTTAAAAGATTCATCAATTTAGTTCATTTTACTTCGAATATAGTCCAGCCTCAGCCTCAGCCTCAGCCTCAGCCTCAGCCTCAGCCTCAGCCGCTGTCTCATCTCTCCAGCAGCTGAGTGCATGTCGCCGTGATTGATCGGAATACAAGCCGGGGTGCCCTGTGGCGTTTCTGTGGTGGCAGGCCACACGACTGCCACTTGTCCGCACAGGGCTGCTCAGGAGCACGGCGCGGCCCCCGCGCCACGAGGGGGGCGTCTCACGGGGGGCCTCATGGGCATCGTGCATCTCCGCCAGCTCAGCGGCTCCAGCCCTCCTGTGCGCACTCTCTCTCTTTCTATCTCAGTCGCTTTCTCTCTTTCTGCTTGTGGGTGCAACATATTCAAGCAAAAATTGATGTAGCACACAGGAGAGCATGCTAGCCTTGTGCTGCCTCCTCCTCCTCCTCCTCCTTCTTCCTCTATCTATTGCTGACATTTGTTGAGCGAACGGACGTGCTCTTGAGCTGAAGAGCTTCCTACCTCGGGGTCGGTAGCAACCGGGCCCATTCCACCCCAATAGAGACTGCATCCCTCGTCCTCCTCCTCTTCCTCCACCCTCCTCGCCATCATTGCCTGTGCTGTGACGTGTCCCTGACGGTCGACGATGTGGGCGACACCCGCCTGGTCTCGACTTGTAAGCCTGCCTCACTGGGGGAGCCTCCCCTGGAAGGGAGCTTTGGAGAGTATTAGAGGGAAGAGGAGGGGAGGGGAGGGGAGGGGATGGGAGGGGAGGGACGGAAGGAGAGAGGAGGAGGAGGTCTTTCTCCTCCTCCAGTGATCAAGTGACTGAACCCAAAGGGGCCTGGGGAGGAGTGCCTGGCCCCATGACGGCAGGCCTCTGCTCGCCGCAGGTGTGTCCTGCAAGGATATTATGAAGCTGCCATGGCTGCCTTAAGTGCCATAGCTGCGATAGCTGTCTCCCTCCTCCTCCTCCTCCTCCTCCTCGTCGTGCTCTCCCTCCTTCCTCCTCTCCTTCCTCGTCCCCCTTTCTCCCTGGTGTTTAACTGAAGTTCAGAATAAACTGATGGAACAAGAGGGGGGGCCACGCGCGTGACGCAGGTGAAGCGGATGCCGGAGCTTCCGCGGCGCGTGGACGCGGCCGTGCTCAAGCTGCACAGCCGGCGCGTGTGCGCGCTCGAGTTCCACCCCGCCAACGATTGCCTGTTGCTCTCCTCCGACAAGGTCCGCCCCCTTACCGTCACAACCCCTCGTCTCACCCCCTTCTACCTCCTCTCTCTTCCAGGGCCTCCTTTAGCTCTGGATGGGTCTCTCCAGTGAGAGAGTGCTGTGTGTGTGTGAGTGTGTGTGTTGTGCGCGTGTGCCGGAGGCATCACGCAGTCCACCCAGGGCTTGCCCTCCTGCCTGTGCCCCTTCTTGCATCTCGTGATGTGCCTGCTGATGCTCCTGCTCCTGCTCCTGCTAGGCGGCTTCACCAAATTAGAGCGCTTCTCTGCAGCACTCTATAGTGGCCACAGAAAGAGGGAAAGGAGAGAGAGGGAGGGAGGGAGGGAGGGAGCAATGGGAGGGGATGAGTACCCCGCCACGCTGGTCTGTGTTGGGCACCAGCACTGCAATGGGCGTTCCCAGCGTCACGCCTGCGCAGGAGAGCACACCCGCACATTGCACCCCCCCCTGTGTGAGCGACCCCTGCCTACCCTGAGACCAGGTCCGATGCAGGTCCTGGGCCGGTAGGGGAGGGTCGGGGGTAGGTATGGGTGGGCTGGCCTTGAACTTCGCGAGAGAAAGTTGTGTGTACTGTGAAGGTCCCAGAAGCCTGGTTGTAAGATGGCAGTAGTTTCTGGATGGACACACCAGGCGGCACGCCAATGCTTCTAGGACGACCCATTCCACCATTCGCTCAGCATGCAGAAATCCGGCTCAGCACGACACTTGGCTCGCACCTGCACTGCGAGTTGAGCAAAGATTGACATGGACCAAACAGGGTGATCAACGAGCAACAAACCCCAAGGAGGTAGAAGGAAGGCAACAGAGCTGCGACTGATGTCAGAGAGGATGTTGTCGCACATGCGCGCGTGGATAGACGAGTTGGTGGGAAAGTGCGTCAAGGGAAGGAGAGAGAGGCCCCTGGGGGGGGGGGGGGGGGGGGG